>JAUIRK010000148.1:0-157574 GCA_030549495.1 Nectonema munidae | reverse complement strand
ATTAAAAAATGTTTTCTGTTTGATGATATTTTCCTAAAAAAATAATTTGAAAAAAAAACAATAATACAAATATTTATAGAAAATGGGAAAATTTATTCTATTTGATTTTAAATTTATCAGTTACTTTTTGAAATGTAACATAATTGATTTGAAAACAGATTGTTACTGTAAGAAAACATTTTCTATTTGATGATAATTTCCTGAAAAAAAAAAACAATAATATAAATATAGAAAGAGGGAGAAATTTTATTGTATTTGATTTCAAATTTGCCAATTACTTTTCCAAATTTAACATACTTGCTTTGAAAAAGATTGCTACATTAAAAAAATGTTTTCTGTTTGATGATATTTTTCTGAAAAAATAGTTTGAAAAAAACAATAATACAAATATTTATAAAAAAATTTATCTTTTTCAAAAAAACAATAATACAAATATTTATAGAAAATGGGAAAATTTATTCTATTTGATTTTAAATTTATCAGTTACTTTTTGAAATGTAACATAATTGATTTGAAAACAGATTGTTACTGTAAGAAAACATTTTCTATTTGATGATAATTTCCTGAAAAAAAACAATAATATAAATATAGAAAGAAGGAAAATTTTATTGTATTTGATTTCAAATTTGTCAATTACTTTTTCAAATTTAACATACTTGCTTTGAAAAAGATTGCTACATAAAATGTTTTCTGTTTGATGATATTTTTCTAAAAAAATAATTTGAAAAAAAAACAATAATACAAATATTTATAGAAAATGGGAAAATTTATTCTATTTGATTTTAAATTTATCAGTTACCTTTTGAAATGTAACATAATTGATTTGAAAACAGATTGTTACAGTAAAAAAATATTTTCTATTTGATGATAATTTCCAAAATAATCCTTAAAAAAAACAATAATATAAATATAGAAAGAGAGAAAATTTTATTGTATTTGATTTCAATTTTGCCAATTACTTTTCCAAATTTAACGTACTTGCTTTGAAAAAGATTGCTACATTAAAAAAATGTTTTCTGTTTTATGATATTTTCTTAAAAAATTTTTTGAAAAAAAAAACAATAATACAAATATTTATAGAAAATGGGAAAATTTATTCTATTTGATTTTAAATTTATCAGTTACTTTTTGAAATGTAACATAATTGATTTGAAAACAGATTGTTACTGTAAGAAAACATTTTCTATTTGATGATAATTTCCTGAAAAAAAAACAATAATATAAATATAGAAAGAGGGAAAATTTTATTGTATTTGATTTCAAATTTGTCAATTACTTTTCCAAATTTAACATACTTGCTTTGAAAAAGATTGCTACATTAAAAAATGTTTTGTGTTTGATGATATTTTCCTAAAAAAATAATTTGAAAAAAAAACAATAATACAAATATTTATAGAAAATGGGAAAATTTATTCCATTTGATTTTAAATTTATCAGTTACTTTTTGAAATGTAACATAATTGATTTGAAAACAGATTGTTACAGTAAAAAAACATTTTCTATTTGATGATAATTTCCAAAATAATTCTGAAAAAATACGATAATAAATATAGAAAGAGAGAAAATTTTATTGTATTTGATTTCAAATTTGCCAATTACTTTTCCAAATTTAACATACTTTCTTTGAAAAAGATTGCTACATTAAAAAAATGTTTTCTGTTTGATGATATTTTTTTGAAAAAATAGTTTGAATAAAAAAACAATAATACAAATATTTATAGAAAATTGGAAAATTTATTCTATTTGATTTTAAATTTATCAGTTACTAATTTTTTTTGAAAAAAACAATAATACAAATATTTATAGAAAATGGGAAAATTTATTCTATTTGATTTTAAATTTATCAGTTACTTTTTGAAATGTAACATAATTGATTTGAAAACAGATTGTTACTGTAAGAAAACATTTTCTATTTGATGATAATTTCCTGAAAAAAAACAATAATATAAATATAGAAAGAAGGAAAATTTTATTGTATTTGATTTCAAATTTGTCAATTACTTTTCCAAATTTAACATACTTGCTTTGAAAAAGATTGCTACATAAAATGTTTTCTGTTTGATGATATTTTTCTAAAAAAATAATTTGAAAAAAAAACAATAATACAAATATTTATAGAAAATGGGAAAATTTATTCTATTTGATTTTAAATTTATCAGTTACCTTTTGAAATGTAACATAATTGATTTGAAAACAGATTGTTACAGTAAAAAAATATTTTCTATTTGATGATAATTTCCAAAATAATCCTTAAAAAAAACAATAATATAAATATAGAAAGAGAGAAAATTTTATTGTATTTGATTTCAAATTTGCCAATTACTTTTCCAAATTTAACATACTTTCTTTGAAAAAGATTGCTACATTAAATAAATGTTTTCTGTTTGATGATATTTTTTTGAAAAAATAGTTTGAATAAAAAAACAATAATACAAATATTTATAGAAAATTGGAAAATTTATTCTATTTGATTTTAAATTTATCAGTTACTAATTTTTTTTGAAAAAAACAATAATACAAATATTTATAGAAAATGGGAAAATTTATTCTATTTGATTTTAAATTTATCAGTTACTTTTTGAAATGTAACATAATTGATTTGAAAACAGATTGTTACTGTAAGAAAACATTTTCTATTTGATGATAATTTCCTGAAAAAAAAACAATAATATAAATATAGAAAGAGGGAAAATTTTATTGTATTTGATTTCAAATTTGTCAATTACTTTTCCAAATTTAACATACTTGCTTTGAAAAAGATTGCTACATAAAATGTTTTCTGTTTGATGATATTTTTCTAAAAAAATAATTTGAAAAAAAAACAATAATACAAATATTTATAGAAAATGGGAAAATTTATTCTATTTGATTTTAAATTTATCAGTTACTTTTTGAAATGTAACATAATTGATTTGAAAACAGATTGTTACTGTAAGAAAACATTTTCTATTTGATGATAATTTCCTGAAAAAATAATTCTGAAAAAAAAATTATCAGTTACTTTTTGAAATGTATACTTGCTTTGAAAACAGATTGTTACAGTAAGAAAACATTTTCTGTTTGATGATAATCATTTTATTGTATTTGATTTCAAATTTGTCAATTACTTTTCCAAAGTTAACATACTTGCTTTGAAAAAGATTGCTACATTAAAAAATGTTTTCTGTTTGATGATATTTTCCTAAAAAAATAATTTGAAAAAAAACAATAATACAAATATTTATAGAAAATGGGAAAATTTATTCTATTTGATTTTAAATTTATCAGTTATCTTTTGAAATGTAACAATTGATTTGAAAACAGATTGTTACAGTAAAAAAACATTTTCTATTTGATGATAATTTCCAAAATAATCCTGAAAAAAAAAACAATAATATAAATATAGAAAGAGAGAAAATTTTATTGTATTTGATTTCAAATTTGCCAATTACTTTTCCAAATTTAACATACTTGCTTTTTTAAAAGATTGCTACATTTAAAAAATGTTTTCTCTTTGATGATATTTTTCTGAAAAAATAGTTTGAAAAAAAAACAATAATACAAATATTTATAGAAAATTGGAAAATTTATCCTATTTGATTTTAAATTTATCAGTTACTTTTTGAAATGTAACATAATTGATTTGAAAACAGATTGTTACTGTAAGAAAACATTTTCTATTTGATGATAATTTCCTGAAAAAATAATTCTGAAAAAAAAATTATCAGTTACTTTTTGAAATGTATACTTGCTTTGAAAACAGATTGTTACAGTAAGAAAACATTTTCTGTTTGATGATAATTTCCTGAAAAATAATTTTGAAAAAAAAACAATATAAATTGTAACATAATTGATTTGAAAACAGATTGTTACAGTAAGAAAACATTTTCTATTTGATGATAATTTCCTGAAAAAAACAATATAAATATAGAAAGAGGGAAAATTTTATTGTATTTGATTTCAAATTTGTCAATTACTTTTCCAAATTTAACATATTTCCTTTGAAAAAGATTGCTACATTAAAAAAATGTTTTCTGTTTGATGATATTTTTCTAAAAAAATAGTTTGAAAAAAAAACAATAATACAAATATTTATAGAAAATTGGAAAATTTATTCTATTTGATTTTAAATTTATCAGTTACTTTTTGAAATGTAACATAATTGATTTGAAAACAGATTGTTACAGTAAGAAAACATTTTCTATTTGATGATAATTTCCAAAATAATTCTGAAAAAAAAACAATAATATAAATATAGAAAAAGGGAAAATTTTATTGTATTTGATTTCAAATTTGTCAATTACTTTTCCAAAGTTAACGTACTTGCTTTGAAAAAGATTGCTACATTAAAAAAATGTTTTCTGTTTTATGATATTTTCTTAAAAAATTTTTTGAAAAAAAAAACAATAATACAAATATTTATAGAAAATGGGAAAATTTATTCTATTTGATTTTAAATTTATCAGTTACTTTTTGAAATGTAACATAATTGATTTGAAAACAGATTGTTACTGTAAGAAAACATTTTCTATTTGATGATAATTTCCTGAAAAAAAAACAATAATATAAATATAGAAAGAGGGAAAATTTTATTGTATTTGATTTCAAATTTGTCAATTACTTTTCCAAATTTAACATACTTGCTTTGAAAAAGATTGCTACATTAAAAAATGTTTTGTGTTTGATGATATTTTCCTAAAAAAATAATTTGAAAAAAAAACAATAATACAAATATTTATAGAAAATGGGAAAATTTATTCCATTTGATTTTAAATTTATCAGTTACTTTTTGAAATGTAACATAATTGATTTGAAAACAGATTGTTACAGTAAAAAAACATTTTTTATTTGATGATAATTTCCAAAATAATTCTGAAAAAATACGATAATAAATATAGAAAGAGAGAAAATTTTATTGTATTTGATTTCAAATTTGCCAATTACTTTTCCAAATTTAACATACTTTCTTTGAAAAAGATTGCTACATTAAAAAAATGTTTTCTGTTTGATGATATTTTTTTGAAAAAAATAGTTTGAATAAAAAAACAATAATACAAATATTTATAGAAAATTGGAAAATTTATTCTATTTGATTTTAAATTTATCAGTTACTAATTTTTTTTGAAAAAAACAATAATACAAATATTTATAGAAAATGGGAAAATTTATTCTATTTGATTTTAAATTTATCAGTTACTTTTTGAAATGTAACATAATTGATTTGAAAACAGATTGTTACTGTAAGAAAACATTTTTTATTTGATGATAATTTCCTGAAAAAAAACAATAATATAAATATAGAAAGAAGGAAAATTTTATTGTATTTGATTTCAAATTTGTCAATTACTTTTTCAAATTTAACATACTTGCTTTGAAAAAGATTGCTACATAAAATGTTTTCTGTTTGATGATATTTTTCTAAAAAAATAATTTAAAAAAAAAACAATAATACAAATATTTATAGAAAATGGGAAAATTTATTCTATTTGATTTTAAATTTATCAGTTACCTTTTGAAATGTAACATAATTGATTTGAAAACAGATTGTTACAGTAAAAAAATATTTTCTATTTGATGATAATTTCCAAAATAATCCTTAAAAAAAACAATAATATAAATATAGAAAGAGAGAAAATTTTATTGTATTTGATTTCAATTTTGCCAATTACTTTTCCAAATTTAACGTACTTGCTTTGAAAAAGATTGCTACATTAAAAAAATGTTTTCTGTTTTATGATATTTTCTTAAAAAATTTTTTGAAAAAAAAAACAATAATACAAATATTTATAGAAAATGGGAAAATTTATTCTATTTGATTTTAAATTTATCAGTTACTTTTTGAAATGTAACATAATTGATTTGAAAACAGATTGTTACTGTAAGAAAACATTTTTTATTTGATGATAATTTCCTGAAAAAAAAAACAATAATATAAATATAGAAAGAGGGAAAATTTTATTGTATTTGATTTCAAATTTGTCAATTACTTTTCCAAATTTAACATACTTGCTTTGAAAAAGATTGCTACATTAAAAAATGTTTTGTGTTTGATGATATTTTCCTAAAAAAATAATTTGAAAAAAAAACAATAATACAAATATTTATAGAAAATGGGAAAATTTATTCCATTTGATTTTAAATTTATCAGTTACTTTTTGAAATGTAACATAATTGATTTGAAAACAGATTGTTACAGTAAAAAAACATTTTCTATTTGATGATAATTTCCAAAATAATTCTGAAAAAATACGATAATAAATATAGAAAGAGAGAAAATTTTATTGTATTTGATTTCAAATTTGCCAATTACTTTTCCAAATTTAACATACTTTCTTTGAAAAAGATTGCTACATTAAAAAAATGTTTTCTGTTTGATGATATTTTTTTGAAAAAATAGTTTGAATAAAAAAACAATAATACAAATATTTATAGAAAATTGGAAAATTTATTCTATTTGATTTTAAATTTATCAGTTACTAATTTTTTTTGAAAAAAACAATAATACAAATATTTATAGAAAATGGGAAAATTTATTCTATTTGATTTTAAATTTATCAGTTACTTTTTGAAATGTAACATAATTGATTTGAAAACAGATTGTTACTGTAAGAAAACATTTTCTATTTGATGATAATTTCCTGAAAAAAAATAATTCTGAAAAAAAAATTTCATTCTTTTGTATCTTCTTTAAAACAGATTGTTACGAAAAACTTTCTTTTTATTCCTGAAAAAAACAATATAAATATAGAAAGAGGGAAAATTTTATTGTATTTGATTTCAAATTTGTCAATTACTTTTCCAAATTTAACATACTTGCTTTGAAAAAGATTGCTACATTAAAAAAATGTTTTCTGTTTGATGATATTTTTCTAAAAAAATAGTTTGAAAAAAAAACAATAATACAAATATTTATAGAAAATGGGAAAATTTATTCTATTTGATTTTAAATTTATCAGTTACTTTTTGAAATGTAACATAATTGATTTGAAAACAGATTGTTACAGTAAGAAAACATTTTCTATTTGATGATAATTTCCAAAATAATTCTGAAAAAAAAACAATAATATAAATATAGAAAAAGGGAAAATTTTATTGTATTTGATTTCAAATTTGTCAATTACTTTTCCAAAGTTAACGTACTTGCTTTGAAAAAGATTGCTACATTAAAAAAATGTTTTCTGTTTTATGATATTTTCTTAAAAAAAAATTTTTGAAAAAAAAAACAATAATACAAATATTTATAGAAAATGGGAAAATTTATTCTATTTGATTTTAAATTTATCAGTTACTTTTTGAAATGTAACATAATTGATTTGAAAACAGATTGTTACTGTAAGAAAACATTTTCTATTTGATGATAATTTCCTGAAAAAAAAACAATAATATAAATATAGAAAGAGGGAAAATTTTATTGTATTTGATTTCAAATTTGTCAATTACTTTTCCAAATTTAACATACTTGCTTTGAAAAAGATTGCTACATTAAAAAAATGTTTTCTGTTTGATGATATTTTCCTAAAAAAATAATTTGAAAAAAAAACAATAATACAAATATTTATAGAAAATGGGAAAATTTATTCCATTTGATTTTAAATTTATCAGTTACTTTTTGAAATGTAACATAATTGATTTGAAAACAGATTGTTACAGTAAGAAAACATTTTCTATTTGATGATAATTTCCTAAAAAAAAAACAATAATAAAATATAGAAAGAGGGAAAATTTTATTGTATTTGATTTCAAATTTGTCAATTACTTTTCCAAATTTAACATACTTGCTTTGAAAAAGATTGCTACATAAAATGTTTTCTGTTTGATGATATTTTTCTAAAAAAATAATTTGAAAAAAAAACAATAATACAAATATTTATAGAAAATGGGAAAATTTATTCTATTTGATTTTAAATTTATCAGTTACTTTTTGAAATGTAACATAATTGATTTGAAAACAGATTGTTACAGTAAAAAAACATTTTCTATTTGATGATAATTTCCAAAATAATCCTGAAAAAAAAAAACAATAATATAAATATAGAAAGAGAGAAAATTTTATTGTATTTGATTTCAAATTTGCCAATTACTTTTCCAAATTTAACATACTTGCTTTGAAAAAGATTGCTACATTAAAAAAATGTTTTCTGTTTGATGATATTTTTCTGAAAAAATAGTTTGAAAAAAAAAACAATAATACAAATATTTATAGAAAATGGGAAAATTTATTCTATTTGATTTTAAATTTATCAGTTACTTTTTGAAATGTAACATAATTGATTTGAAAACAGATTGTTACTGTAAGAAAACATTTTCTATTTGATGATAATTTCCTGAAAAAATAATTCTGAAAAAAAAATTATCAGTTACTTTTTGAAATGTATACTTGCTTTGAAAACAGATTGTTACAGTAAGAAAACATTTTCTGTTTGATGATAATTTCCTGAAAAATAATTCTGAAAAAAAAACAATATAAATTGTAACATAATTGATTTGAAAACAGATTGTTACAGTAAGAAAACATTTTCTATTTGATGATAATTTCCTGAAAAAAACAATATAAATATAGAAAGAGGGAAAATTTTATTGTATTTGATTTCAAATTTGTCAATTACTTTTCCAAATTTAACATATTTCCTTTGAAAAAGATTGCTACATTAAAAAAATGTTTTCTGTTTGATGATATTTTTCTAAAAAAATAGTTTGAAAAAAAAACAATAATACAAATATTTATAGAAAATTGGAAAATTTATTCTATTTGATTTTAAATTTATCAGTTACTTTTTGAAATGTAACATAATTGATTTGAAAACAGATTGTTACAGTAAAAAAACATTTTCTATTTGATGATAATTTCCAAAATAATCCTTAAAAAAAACAATAATATAAATATAGAAAGAGAGAAAATTTTATTGTATTTGATTTCAATTTTGCCAATTACTTTTCCAAATTTAACGTACTTGCTTTGAAAAAGATTGCTACATTAAAAAAATGTTTTCTGTTTTATGATATTTTCTTAAAAAATTTTTTGAAAAAAAAAACAATAATACAAATATTTATAGAAAATGGGAAAATTTATTCTATTTGATTTTAAATTTATCAGTTACTTTTTGAAATGTAACATAATTGATTTGAAAACAGATTGTTACTGTAAGAAAACATTTTCTATTTGATGATAATTTCCTGAAAAAAAAACAATAATATAAATATAGAAAGAGGGAAAATTTTATTGTATTTGATTTCAAATTTGTCAATTACTTTTCCAAATTTAACATACTTGCTTTGAAAAAGATTGCTACATTAAAAAATGTTTTCTGTTTGATGATATTTTTCTAAAAAAATAATTTGAAAAAAAAACAATAATACAAATATTTATAGAAAATGGGAAAATTTATTCTATTTGATTTTAAATTTATCAGTTACTTTTTGAAATGTAACATAATTGATTTGAAAACAGATTGTTACAGTAAAAAAACATTTTCTATTTGATGATAATTTCCAAAATAATCCTGAAAAAAAAACAATAATATAAATATAGAAAGAGAGAAAATTTTATTGTATTTGATTTCAAATTTGCCAATTACTTTTCCAAATTTAACATACTTGCTTTTTTAAAAGATTGCTACATTAAAAAAATGTTTTCTGTTTGATGATATTTTTCTGAAAAAATAGTTTGAAAAAAAAACAATAATACAAATATTTATAGAAAATTGGAAAATTTATTCTATTTGATTTTAAATTTATCAGTTACTTTTTGAAATGTAACATAATTGATTTGAAAACAGATTGTTACTGTAAGAAAACATTTTCTATTTGATGATAATTTCCTGAAAAAATAATTCTGAAAAAAAAATTCAGTTACTTTTTGAAATGTATACTTGCTTTGAAAACAGATTGTTACAGTAAGAAAACATTTTCTGTTTGATGATAATTTCCTGAAAAATAATTCTGAAAAAAAAACTAATATAAATTGTAACATAATTGATTTGAAAACAGATTGTTACAGTAAGAAAACATTTTCTGTTTGATGATAATTTCCTGAAAAAAAACAATAATATAAATATAGAAAGAGGGAAAATTTTATTGTATTTGATTTCAAATTTGTCAATTACTTTTCCAAATTTAACATATTTCCTTTGAAAAAGATTGCTACATTAAAAAAATGTTTTCTGTTTGATGATATTTTTCTAAAAAAATAGTTTGAAAAAAAAACAATAATACAAATATTTATAGAAAATTGGAAAATTTATTCTATTTGATTTTAAATTTATCAGTTACTTTTTGAAATGTAACATAATTGATTTGAAAACAGATTGTTACAGTAAGAAAACATTTTCTATTTGATGATAATTTCCAAAATAATTCTGAAAAAAAAACAATAATATAAATATAGAAAAAGGGAAAATTTTATTGTATTTGATTTCAAATTTGTCAATTACTTTTCCAAAGTTAACGTACTTGCTTTGAAAAAGATTGCTACATTAAAAAAATGTTTTCTGTTTTATGATATTTTCTTAAAAAATTTTTTGAAAAAAAAAACAATAATACAAATATTTATAGAAAATGGGAAAATTTATTCTATTTGATTTTAAATTTATCAGTTACTTTTTGAAATGTAACATAATTGATTTGAAAACAGATTGTTACTGTAAGAAAACATTTTCTATTTGATGATAATTTCCTGAAAAAAAAACAATAATATAAATATAGAAAGAGGGAAAATTTTATTGTATTTGATTTCAAATTTGTCAATTACTTTTTCAAATTTAACATACTTGCTTTGAAAAAGATTGCTACATAAAATGTTTTCTGTTTGATGATATTTTTCTAAAAAAATAATTTGAAAAAAAAACAATAATACAAATATTTATAGAAAATGGGAAAATTTATTCTATTTGATTTTAAATTTATCAGTTACCTTTTGAAATGTAACATAATTGATTTGAAAACAGATTGTTACAGTAAAAAAATATTTTCTATTTGATGATAATTTCCAAAATAATCCTTAAAAAAAAACAATAATATAAATATAGAAAGAGAGAAAATTTTATTGTATTTGATTTCAATTTTGCCAATTACTTTTCCAAATTTAACGTACTTGCTTTGAAAAAGATTGCTACATTAAAAAAATGTTTTCTGTTTTATGATATTTTCTTAAAAAATTTTTTGAAAAAAAAAACAATAATACAAATATTTATAGAAAATGGGAAAATTTATTCTATTTGATTTTAAATTTATCAGTTACTTTTTGAAATGTAACATAATTGATTTGAAAACAGATTGTTACTGTAAGAAAACATTTTCTATTTGATGATAATTTCCTGAAAAAAAAACAATAATATAAATATAGAAAGAGGGAAAATTTTATTGTATTTGATTTCAAATTTGTCAATTACTTTTCCAAATTTAACATACTTGCTTTGAAAAAGATTGCTACATTAAAAAATGTTTTCTGTTTGATGATATTTTCCTAAAAAAATAATTTGAAAAAAAAACAATAATACAAATATTTATAGAAAATGGGAAAATTTATTCCATTTGATTTTAAATTTATCAGTTACTTTTTGAAATGTAACATAATTGATTTGAAAACAGATTGTTACAGTAAAAAAACATTTTCTATTTGATGATAATTTCCAAAATAATTCTGAAAAAATACGATAATAAATATAGAAAGAGAGAAAATTTTATTGTATTTGATTTCAAATTTGCCAATTACTTTTCCAAATTTAACATACTTTCTTTGAAAAAGATTGCTACATTAAAAAAATGTTTTCTGTTTGATGATATTTTTTTGAAAAAATAGTTTGAATAAAAAAACAATAATACAAATATTTATAGAAAATTGGAAAATTTATTCTATTTGATTTTAAATTTATCAGTTACTAATTTTTTTTGAAAAAAACAATAATACAAATATTTATAGAAAATGGGAAAATTTATTCTATTTGATTTTAAATTTATCAGTTACTTTTTGAAATGTAACATAATTGATTTGAAAACAGATTGTTACTGTAAGAAAACATTTTCTATTTGATGATAATTTCCTGAAAAAAAACAATAATATAAATATAGAAAGAAGGAAAATTTTATTGTATTTGATTTCAAATTTGTCAATTACTTTTTCAAATTTAACATACTTGCTTTGAAAAAGATTGCTACATAAAATGTTTTCTGTTTGATGATATTTTTCTAAAAAAATAATTTGAAAAAAAAAACAATAATACAAATATTTATAGAAAATGGGAAAATTTATTCTATTTGATTTTAAATTTATCAGTTACCTTTTGAAATGTAACATAATTGATTTGAAAACAGATTGTTACAGTAAAAAAATATTTTCTATTTGATGATAATTTCCAAAATAATCCTTAAAAAAAACAATAATATAAATATAGAAAGAGAGAAAATTTTATTGTATTTGATTTCAATTTTGCCAATTACTTTTCCAAATTTAACGTACTTGCTTTGAAGAAGATTGCTACATTAAAAAAATGTTTTCTGTTTTATGATATTTTCTTAAAAAATTTTTTGAAAAAAAAAACAATAATAATTTGTCAATTACTTTTCCAAAGTTAACATACTTGCTTTGAAAAAGATTGCTACATTAAAAAATGTTTTCTGTTTGATGATATTTTTCTAAAAAAATAATTTGAAAAAAAACAATAATACAAATATTTATAGAAAATGGGAAAATTTATTCTATTTGATTTTAAATTTATCAGTTATCTTTTGAAATGTAACAATTGATTTGAAAACAGATTGTTACAGTAAAAAAACATTTTCTATTTGATGATAATTTCCAAAATAATCCTGAAAAAAAAAACAATAATATAAATATAGAAAGAGAGAAAATTTTATTGTATTTGATTTCAAATTTGCCAATTACTTTTCCAAATTTAACATACTTGCTTTTTTAAAAGATTGCTACATTTAAAAAATGTTTTCTCTTTGATGATATTTTTCTGAAAAAATAGTTTGAAAAAAAAAACAATAATACAAATATTTATAGAAAATTGGAAAATTTATCCTATTTGATTTTAAATTTATCAGTTACTTTTTGAAATGTAACATAATTGATTTGAAAACAGATTGTTACTGTAAGAAAACATTTTCTATTTGATGATAATTTCCTGAAAAAATAATTCTGAAAAAAAAATTATCAGTTACTTTTTGAAATGTATACTTGCTTTGAAAACAGATTGTTACAGTAAGAAAACATTTTCTGTTTGATGATAATTTCCTGAAAAATAATTCTGAAAAAAAAACAATATAAATTGTAACATAATTGATTTGAAAACAGATTGTTACAGTAAGAAAACATTTTCTATTTGATGATAATTTCCTGAAAAAAACAATATAAATATAGAAAGAGGGAAAATTTTATTGTATTTGATTTCAAATTTGTCAATTACTTTTCCAAATTTAACATATTTCCTTTGAAAAAGATTGCTACATTAAAAAAATGTTTTCTGTTTGATGATATTTTTCTAAAAAAATAGTTTGAAAAAAAAACAATAATACAAATATTTATAGAAAATTGGAAAATTTATTCTATTTGATTTTAAATTTATCAGTTACTTTTTGAAATGTAACATAATTGATTTGAAAACAGATTGTTACAGTAAGAAAACATTTTCTATTTGATGATAATTTCCAAAATAATTCTGAAAAAAAAACAATAATATAAATATAGAAAAAGGGAAAATTTTATTGTATTTGATTTCAAATTTGTCAATTACTTTTCCAAAGTTAACGTACTTGCTTTGAAAAAGATTTCTACATTAAAAAAATGTTTTCTGTTTTATGATATTTTCTTAAAAAATTTTTTGAAAAAAAAAACAATAATACAAATATTTATAGAAAATGGGAAAATTTATTCTATTTGATTTTAAATTTATCAGTTACTTTTTGAAATGTAACATAATTGATTTGAAAACAGATTGTTACTGTAAGAAAACATTTTCTATTTGATGATAATTTCCTGAAAAAAAAAAAAATAATATAAATATAGAAAGAGGGAAAATTTTATTGTATTTGATTTCAAATTTGTCAATTACTTTTCCAAATTTAACATACTTGCTTTGAAAAAGATTGCTACATTAAAAAAATGTTTTCTGTTTGATGATATTTTCCTAAAAAAATAATTTGAAAAAAAAACAATAATACAAATATTTATAGAAAATGGGAAAATTTATTCCATTTGATTTTAAATTTATCAGTTACTTTTTGAAATGTAACATAATTGATTTGAAAACAGATTGTTACAGTAAAAAAACATTTTCTATTTGATGATAATTTCCAAAATAATTCTGAAAAAATACGATAATAAATATAGAAAGAGAGAAAATTTTATTGTATTTGATTTCAAATTTGCCAATTACTTTTCCAAATTTAACATACTTGCTTTGAAAAAGATTGCTACATAAAAAAATGTTTTCTGTTTGATGATATTTTTCTAAAAAAATAATTTGAAAAAAAAACAATAATACAAATATTTATAGAAAATGGGAAAATTTATTCTATTTGATTTTAAATTTATCAGTTATCTTTTGAAATGTAACATAATTGATTTGAAAACAGATTGTTACAGTAAAAAAACATTTTCTATTTGATGATAATTTCCAAAATAATCCTGAAAAAAAAAACAATAATATAAATATAGAAAGAGAGAAAATTTTATTGTATTTGATTTCAAATTTGCCAATTACTTTTCCAAATTTAACATACTTGCTTTTTTAAAAGATTGCTACATTTAAAAAATGTTTTCTCTTTGATGATATTTTTCTGAAAAAATAATTTGAAAAAAAAAACAATAATACAAATATTTATAGAAAATTGGAAAATTTATCCTATTTGATTTTAAATTTATCAGTTACTTTTTGAAATGTAACATAATTGATTTGAAAACAGATTGTTACAGTAAGAAAACATTTTCTATTTGATGATAATTTCCTGAAAAAATAATTCTGAAAAAAAAATTATCAGTTACTTTTTGAAATGTATACTTGCTTTGAAAACAGATTGTTACAGTAAGAAAACATTTTCTGTTTGATGATAATTTCCTGAAAAATAATTCTGAAAAAAAAACAATATAAATTGTAACATAATTGATTTGAAAACAGATTGTTACAGTAAGAAAACATTTTCTATTTGATGATAATTTCCTGAAAAAAACAATATAAATATAGAAAGAGGGAAAATTTTATTGTATTTGATTTCAAATTTGTCAATTACTTTTCCAAATTTAACATATTTCCTTTGAAAAAGATTGCTACATTAAAAAAATGTTTTCTGTTTGATGATATTTTTCTAAAAAAATAGTTTGAAAAAAAAACAATAATACAAATATTTATAGAAAATTGGAAAATTTATTCTATTTGATTTTAAATTTATCAGTTACCTTTTGAAATGTAACATAATTGATTTGAAAACAGATTGTTACAGTAAAAAAACATTTTCTATTTGATGATAATTTCCAAAATAATCCTTAAAAAAAAACAATAATATAAATATAGAAAGAGAGAAAATTTTATTGTATTTGATTTCAATTTTGCCAATTACTTTTCCAAATTTAACGTACTTGCTTTGAAAAAGATTGCTACATTAAAAAAATGTTTTCTGTTTTATGATATTTTCTTAAAAAATTTTTTGAAAAAAAAAACAATAATACAAATATTTATAGAAAATGGGAAAATTTATTCTATTTGATTTTAAATTTATCAGTTACTTTTTGAAATGTAACATAATTGATTTGAAAACAGATTGTTACTGTAAGAAAACATTTTCTATTTGATGATAATTTCCTGAAAAAAAATTCTAAAAAAAAATAATATAAATATAGAAAGAGGGAAAATTTTATTGTATTTGATTTCAAATTTGTCAATTACTTTTCCAAATTTAACATACTTGCTTTGAAAAAGATTGCTACATTAAAAAATGTTTTCTGTTTGATGATATTTTTCTAAAAAAATAATTTGAAAAAAAAACAATAATACAAATATTTATAGAAAATGGGAAAATTTATTCTATTTGATTTTAAATTTATCAGTTACCTTTTGAAATGTAACATAATTGATTTGAAAACAGATTGTTACAGTAAAAAAACATTTTCTATTTGATGATAATTTCCAAAATAATCCTGAAAAAAAAACAATAATATAAATATAGAAAGAGAGAAAATTTTATTGTATTTGATTTCAAATTTGCCAATTACTTTTCCAAATTTAACATACTTGCTTTTTTAAAAGATTGCTACATTTAAAAAATGTTTTCTCTTTGATGATATTTTTCTGAAAAAATAGTTTGAAAAAAAAACAATAATACAAATATTTATAGAAAATTGGAAAATTTATCCTATTTGATTTTAAATTTATCAGTTACTTTTTGAAATGTAACATAATTGATTTGAAAACAGATTGTTACTGTAAGAAAACATTTTCTATTTGATGATAATTTCCAAAAATAATTCTGAAAAAAAAATTATCAGTTACTTTTTGAAATGTATACTTGCTTTGAAAACAGATTGTTACAGTAAGAAAACATTTTCTGTTTGATGATAATTTCCTGAAAAATAATTCTAAAAAAAACAATATAAATTGTAACATAATTGATTTGAAAACAGATTGTTACAGTAAGAAAACATTTTCTATTTGATGATAATTTCCTGAAAAAAACAATATAAATATAGAAAGAGGGAAAATTTTATTGTATTTGATTTCAAATTTGTCAATTACTTTTCCAAATTTAACATATTTCCTTTGAAAAAGATTGCTACATTAAAAAAATGTTTTCTGTTTGATGATATTTTTCTAAAAAAATAGTTTGGAAAAAAAACAATAATACAAATATTTATAGAAAATGGGAAAATTTATTCTATTTGATTTTAAATTTATCAGTTACTTTTTGAAATGTAACATAATTGATTTGAAAACAGATTGTTACAGTAAGAAAACATTTTCTATTTGATGATAATTTCCAAAATAATTCTGAAAAAAAACAATAATATAAATATAGAAAGAGGGAAAATTTTATTGTATTTGATTTCAAATTTGTCAATTACTTTTCCAAATTTAACATACTTGCTTTGAAAAAGATTGCTACATTAAAAAAATGTTTTCTGTTTGATGATATTTTCTTAAAAAATTTTTCTGAAAAAATTGTTTGGAAAAAAAACAATAATACAAATATTTATTGAAAATGGGAAAATTTATTCTATTTGATTTTAAATTTATCAATTACTTTTTGAAATGTAACATAATTGATTTGAAAACAGATTGTTACTGTAAGAAAACATTTTCTATTTGATGATAATTTCCTGAAAAAAAAACAATAATATAAATATAGAAAGAGGGAAAATTTTATTGTATTTGATTTCAAATTTGTCAATTACTTTTTCAAATTTAACATACTTGCTTTGAAAAAGATTGCTACATAAAATGTTTTCTGTTTGATGATATTTTTCTAAAAAAATAATTTGAAAAAAAAAACAATAATACAAATATTTATAGAAAATGGGAAAATTTATTCTATTTGATTTTAAATTTATCAGTTACCTTTTGAAATGTAACATAATTGATTTGAAAACAGATTGTTACAGTAAAAAAATATTTTCTATTTGATGATAATTTCCAAAATAATCCTTAAAAAAAACAATAATATAAATATAGAAAGAGAGAAAATTTTATTGTATTTGATTTCAATTTTGCCAATTACTTTTCCAAATTTAACGTACTTGCTTTGAAAAAGATTGCTACATTAAAAAAATGTTTTCTGTTTTATGATATTTTCTTAAAAAAATTTTTTGAAAAAAAAAACAATAATACAAATATTTATAGAAAATGGGAAAATTTATTCTATTTGATTTTAAATTTATCAGTTACTTTTTGAAATGTAACATAATTGATTTGAAAACAGATTGTTACTGTAAGAAAACATTTTCTATTTGATGATAATTTCCTGAAAAAAAAACAATAATATAAATATAGAAAGAGGGAAAATTTTATTGTATTTGATTTCAAATTTGTCAATTACTTTTCCAAATTTAACATACTTGCTTTGAAAAAGATTGCTACATTAAAAAATGTTTTCTGTTTGATGATATTTTCCTAAAAAAATAATTTGAAAAAAAAACAATAATACAAATATTTATAGAAAATGGGAAAATTTATTCCATTTGATTTTAAATTTATCAGTTACTTTTTGAAATGTAACATAATTGATTTGAAAACAGATTGTTACAGTAAAAAAACATTTTCTATTTGATGATAATTTCCAAAATAATTCTGAAAAAATACGATAATAAATATAGAAAGAGAGAAAATTTTATTGTATTTGATTTCAAATTTGCCAATTACTTTTCCAAATTTAACATACTTTCTTTGAAAAAGATTGCTACATTAAAAAAATGTTTTCTGTTTGATGATATTTTTTTGAAAAAATAGTTTGAATAAAAAAACAATAATACAAATATTTATAGAAAATTGGAAAATTTATTCTATTTGATTTTAAATTTATCAGTTACTAATTTTTTTGAAAAAAACAATAATACAAATATTTATAGAAAATGGGAAAATTTATTCTATTTGATTTTAAATTTATCAGTTACTTTTTGAAATGTAACATAATTGATTTGAAAACAGATTGTTACTGTAAGAAAACATTTTCTATTTGATGATAATTTCCTGAAAAAAAACAATAATATAAATATAGAAAGAAGGAAAATTTTATTGTATTTGATTTCAAATTTGTCAATTACTTTTTCAAATTTAACATACTTGCTTTGAAAAAGATTGCTACATAAAATGTTTTCTGTTTGATGATATTTTTCTAAAAAAATAATTTGAAAAAAAAAACAATAATACAAATATTTATAGAAAATGGGAAAATTTATTCTATTTGATTTTAAATTTATCAGTTACCTTTTGAAATGTAACATAATTGATTTGAAAACAGATTGTTACAGTAAAAAAATATTTTCTATTTGATGATAATTTCCAAAATAATCCTTAAAAAAAACAATAATATAAATATAGAAAGAGAGAAAATTTTATTGTATTTGATTTCAATTTTGCCAATTACTTTTCCAAATTTAACATACTTGCTTTGAAAAAGATTGCTACATTAAAAAAATGTTTTCTGTTTTATGATATTTTCTTAAAAAATTTTTTGAAAAAAAAAACAATAATAATTTGTCAATTACTTTTCCAAATTTAACATACTTGCTTTGAAAAAGATTGCTACATTAAAAAATGTTTTCTGTTTGATGATATTTTTCTAAAAAAATAATTTGAAAAAAAAACAATAATACAAATATTTATAGAAAATGGGAAAATTTATTCTATTTGATTTTAAATTTATCAGTTACCTTTTGAAATGTAACATAATTGATTTGAAAACAGATTGTTACAGTAAAAAAATATTTTCTATTTGATGATAATTTCCAAAATAATCCTGAAAAAAAAAACAATAATATAAATATAGAAAGAGAGAAAATTTTATTGTATTTGATTTCAAATTTGCCAATTACTTTTCCAAATTTAACATACTTGCTTTTTTAAAAGATTGCTACATTTAAAAAATGTTTTCTCTTTGATGATATTTTTCTGAAAAAATAGTTTGAAAAAAAAACAATAATACAAATATTTATAGAAAATTGGAAAATTTATCCTATTTGATTTTAAATTTATCAGTTACTTTTTGAAATGTAACATAATTGATTTGAAAACAGATTGTTACTGTAAGAAAACATTTTCTATTTGATGATAATTTCCTGAAAAAATAATTCTGAAAAAAAAATTATCAGTTACTTTTTGAAATGTATACTTGCTTTGAAAACAGATTGTTACAGTAAGAAAACATTTTCTGTTTGATGATAATTTCCTGAAAAATAATTCTGAAAAAAAAACAATATAAATTGTAACATAATTGATTTGAAAACAGATTGTTACAGTAAGAAAACATTTTCTATTTGATGATAATTTCCTGAAAAAAACAATATAAATATAGAAAGAGGGAAAATTTTATTGTATTTGATTTCAAATTTGTCAATTACTTTTCCAAATTTAACATATTTCCTTTGAAAAAGATTGCTACATTAAAAAAATGTTTTCTGTTTGATGATATTTTTCTAAAAAAATAGTTTGAAAAAAAAACAATAATACAAATATTTATAGAAAATTGGAAAATTTATTCTATTTGATTTTAAATTTATCAGTTACTTTTTGAAATGTAACATAATTGATTTGAAAACAGATTGTTACAGTAAGAAAACATTTTCTATTTGATGATAATTTCCAAAATAATTCTGAAAAAAAACAATAATATAAATATAGAAAGAGGGAAAATTTTATTGTATTTGATTTCAAATTTGTCAATTACTTTTCCAAAGTTAACGTACTTGCTTTGAAAAAGATTGCTACATTAAAAAAATGTTTTCTGTTTTATGATATTTTCTTAAAAAATTTTTTGAAAAAAAAAACAATAATACAAATATTTATAGAAAATGGGAAAATTTATTCTATTTGATTTTAAATTTATCAGTTACTTTTTGAAATGTAACATAATTGATTTGAAAACAGATTGTTACTGTAAGAAAACATTTTCTATTTGATGATAATTTCCTGAAAAAAAAAACAATAATATAAATATAGAAAGAGGGAAAATTTTATTGTATTTGATTTCAAATTTGTCAATTACTTTTCCAAATTTAACATACTTGCTTTGAAAAAGATTGCTACATTAAAAAATGTTTTGTGTTTGATGATATTTTCCTAAAAAAATAATTTGAAAAAAAAACAATAATACAAATATTTATAGAAAATGGGAAAATTTATTCTATTTGATTTTAAATTTATCAGTTACTTTTTGAAATGTAACATAATTGATTTGAAAACAGATTGTTACAGTAAAAAAACATTTTCTATTTGATGATAATTTCCAAAATAATTCTGAAAAAATACGATAATAAATATAGAAAGAGAGAAAATTTTATTGTATTTGATTTCAAATTTGCCAATTACTTTTCCAAATTTAACATACTTTCTTTGAAAAAGATTGCTACATTAAAAAAATGTTTTCTGTTTGATGATATTTTTTTGAAAAAATAGTTTGAATAAAAAAACAATAATACAAATATTTATAGAAAATTGGAAAATTTATTCTATTTGATTTTAAATTTATCAGTTACTAATTTTTTTTGAAAAAAACAATAATACAAATATTTATAGAAAATGGGAAAATTTATTCTATTTGATTTTAAATTTATCAGTTACTTTTTGAAATGTAACATAATTGATTTGAAAACAGATTGTTACAGTAAGAAAACATTTTCTATTTGATGATAATTTCCTGAAAAAAAACAATAATATAAATATAGAAAGAAGGAAAATTTTATTGTATTTGATTTCAAATTTGTCAATTACTTTTTCAAATTTAACATACTTGCTTTGAAAAAGATTGCTACATAAAATGTTTTCTGTTTGATGATATTTTTCTAAAAAAATAATTTGAAAAAAAAACAATAATACAAATATTTATAGAAAATGGGAAAATTTATTCTATTTGATTTTAAATTTATCAGTTACCTTTTGAAATGTAACATAATTGATTTGAAAACAGATTGTTACAGTAAAAAAATATTTTCTATTTGATGATAATTTCCAAAATAATCCTTAAAAAAAACAATAATATAAATATAGAAAGAGAGAAAATTTTATTGTATTTGATTTCAATTTTGCCAATTACTTTTCCAAATTTAACGTACTTGCTTTGAAAAGATTGCTACATTAAAAAAATGTTTTCTGTTTTATGATATTTTCTTAAAAAATTTTTTGAAAAAAAAAAAAATAATACAAATATTTATAAATATTTTTTTTTTTTTTTTTCGTTTAAACAATAATACAAATATTTATAGAAAATGGGAAAATTTATTCTATTTGATTTTAAATTTATCAGTTACTTTTTGAAATGTAACATAATTGATTTGAAAACAGATTGTTACTGTAAGAAAACATTTTCTATTTGATGATAATTTCCTGAAAAAAAAACAATAATATAAATATAGAAAGAGGGAAAATTTTATTGTATTTGATTTCAAATTTGCCAATTACTTTTCCAAATTTAACATACTTGCTTTTTTAAAAGATTGCTACATTAAAAAAATGTTTTCTGTTTGATGATATTTTTCTGAAAAAATAATTTGAAAAAAAAACAATAATACAAATATTTATAGAAAATGGGAAAATTTATTCTATTTGATTTTAAATTTATCAGTTACCTTTTGAAATGTAACATAATTGATTTGAAAACAGATTGTTACAGTAAAAAAATATTTTCTATTTGATGATAATTTCCAAAATAATCCTTAAAAAAAACAATAATATAAATATAGAAAGAGAGAAAATTTTATTGTATTTGATTTCAATTTTGCCAATTACTTTTCCAAATTTAACATACTTGCTTTTTTAAAAGATTGCTACATTAAAAAAATGTTTTCTGTTTGATGATATTTTTCTGAAAAAATAATTTGAAAAAAAAACAATAATACAAATATTTATAGAAAATGGGAAAATTTATTCTATTTGATTTTAAATTTATCAGTTACTTTTTGAAATGTAACATAATTGATTTGAAAACAGATTGTTACTGTAAGAAAACATTTTCTATTTGATGATAATTTCCTGAAAAAAAAACAATAATATAAATATAGAAAGAGGGAAAATTTTATTGTATTTGATTTCAAATTTGCCAATTACTTTTCCAAATTTAACATACTTGCTTTTTTAAAAGATTGCTACATTAAAAAAATGTTTTCTGTTTGATGATATTTTTCTGAAAAAATAATTTGAAAAAAAAACAATAATACAAATATTTATAGAAAATGGGAAAATTTATTCTATTTGATTTTAAATTTATCAGTTACCTTTTGAAATGTAACATAATTGATTTGAAAACAGATTGTTACAGTAAAAAAATATTTTCTATTTGATGATAATTTCCAAAATAATCCTTAAAAAAAACAATAATATAAATATAGAAAGAGAGAAAATTTTATTGTATTTGATTTCAATTTTGCCAATTACTTTTCCAAATTTAACATACTTGCTTTTTTAAAAGATTGCTACATTAAAAAAATGTTTTCTGTTTGATGATATTTTTCTGAAAAAATAATTTGAAAAAAAAAACAATGATACAAATATTTATAGAAAATTGGAAAATTTATTCTATTTGATTTTAAATTTATCAGTTACTTTTTGAAATGTAACATAATTGATTTGAAAACAGATTGTTACAGTAAAAAAATATTTTCTATTTGATGATAATTTCCAAAATAATCCTTAAAAAAAACAATAATATAAATATAGAAAGAGAGAAAATTTTATTGTATTTGATTTCAATTTTGCCAATTACTTTTCCAAATTTAACATACTTGCTTTTTTAAAAGATTGCTACATTAAAAAAATGTTTTCTGTTTGATGATATTTTTCTGAAAAAATAATTTGAAAAAAAAAACAATGATACAAATATTTATAGAAAATTGGAAAATTTATTCTATTTGATTTTAAATTTATCAGTTACCTTTTGAAATGTAACATAATTGATTTGAAAACAGATTGTTACAGTAAAAAAATATTTTCTATTTGATGATAATTTCCAAAATAATCCTTAAAAAAAACAATAATATAAATATAGAAAGAGAGAAAATTTTATTGTATTTGATTTCAATTTTGCCAATTACTTTTCCAAATTTAACATACTTGCTTTTTTAAAAGATTGCTACATTAAAAAAATGTTTTCTGTTTGATGATATTTTTCTGAAAAAATAATTTGAAAAAAAAAACAATGATACAAATATTTATAGAAAATTGGAAAATTTATTCTATTTGATTTTAAATTTATCAGTTACTTTTTGAAATGTAACATAATTGATTTGAAAACAGATTGTTACAGTAAGAAAACATTTTCTATTTGATGATAATTTCCTAAAAAATAATTCTGAAAAAAAAAAATTATCTATTATTTAAATGATACTGCTTTGAAAACAGATTGTACAGAAGAAAACATTTTCTTTTATATAATCATTTTATTTGTTTGATTTCAAATTTGCCAATTACTTTTCCAAAGTTAACATACTTGCTTTGAAAAAGATTGCTACATTAAAAAAATGTTTTCTGTTTGATGATATTTTTCTAAAAAAATAATTTGAAAAAAAAACAATAATACAAATATTTATAGAAAATGGGAAAATTTATTCTATTTGATTTTAAATTTATCAGTTACCTTTTGAAATGTAACATAATTGATTTGAAAACAGATTGTTACAGTAAAAAAACATTTTCTATTTGATGATAATTTCCAAAATAATCCTGAAAAAAAAACAATAATATAAATATAGAAAGAGAGAAAATTTTATTGTATTTGATTTCAAATTTGCCAATTACTTTTCCAAATTTAACATACTTGCTTTTTTAAAAGATTGCTACATTAAAAAAATGTTTTCTCTTTGATGATATTTTTCTGAAAAAAATAGTTTGAAAAAAAAAACAATAATACAAATATTTATAGAAAATTGGAAAATTTATCCTATTTGATTTTAAATTTATCAGTTACTTTTTGAAATGTAACATAATTGATTTGAAAACAGATTGTTACTGTAAGAAAACATTTTCTATTTGATGATAATTTCCTGAAAAAAATAATTCTGAAAAAAAACAATCAGTTACTTTTTGAAATGTATACTTGCTTTGAAAACAGATTGTTACAGTAAGAAAACATTTTCTGTTTGATGATAATTTCCTGAAAAATAATTCTGAAAAAAAAACAATATAAATTGTAACATAATTGATTTGAAAACAGATTGTTACAGTAAGAAAACATTTTCTATTTGATGATAATTTCCTGAAAAAAACAATATAAATATAGAAAGAGGGAAAATTTTATTGTATTTGATTTCAAATTTGTCAATTACTTTTCCAAATTTAACATATTTCCTTTGAAAAAGATTGCTACATTAAAAAAATGTTTTCTGTTTGATGATATTTTTCTAAAAAAATAGTTTGAAAAAAAAACAATAATACAAATATTTATAGAAAATTGGAAAATTTATTCTATTTGATTTTAAATTTATCAGTTACTTTTTGAAATGTAACATAATTGATTTGAAAACAGATTGTTACAGTAAGAAAACATTTTCTATTTGATGATAATTTCCAAAATAATTCTGAAAAAAAAACAATAATATAAATATAGAAAAAGGGAAAATTTTATTGTATTTGATTTCAAATTTGTCAATTACTTTTCCAAAGTTAACGTACTTGCTTTGAAAAAGATTGCTACATTAAAAAAATGTTTTCTGTTTTATGATATTTTCTTAAAAAATTTTTTGAAAAAAAAAACAATAATACAAATATTTATAGAAAATGGGAAAATTTATTCTATTTGATTTTAAATTTATCAATTACTACGAGCAAAACAAAAGTAAATGGACAGGAGATAAATGCGCCGATCTTGAATCTTTTAACACTAGAAGGGCCAAAAAAAAATTCACCATAAAGGTCCGAATACGTCAATTGACGCTTATATACCAAATATCAAAATTATCTTGAATTTCTTCAAATAAAAATTAAAAAAATAATGAAAAAATTTATTTAAGTTAAAAAACAAATATTAAATGCAAGTTTTGCATTTTTTTACCCCACATGTACCACAAATTGGCTTTTTACAGCCACAACATAAATCTGTAGTTCTATTCTTGCAATTTTTGTTGGAACAAGTTCTACGCTTTTGTGGTAAGCATCTTTCGATAGTTTTTGAAAATTCTTTCTCCTCATGAATTTTATATTCAGTCAATTGTTCACTAAGTTGTTGCAAAAATTTCAACCTTGATAAATTCAAATTATTAACTTTATTGTAAAGTATCCAACTATTTATTGAGGCCATGTCCAAGATATTGTAAAAAACTTGTACGGGCCATCTTCTACTTGCTGCTTTTGTTGAATACAATCTTATCATTTGGTCAAACACATCAACACCTGATTTTGTCTGATTATAAAAAAGAACAGTTTCCGGTTTTTTCTTCTGGTTGTTCTCAGTTGGTACTTGAACATCCTGGTGCATGCTGCTGAGAATGATGACAGATTTGGACTTCTTGCATTGGTACTTCGTAAGAGTGAGGAATCGATGTTCTTCTGATTTCAAGGCTAAAGTATGATAAAGCGCGTGCTTTTCTTTCAAAATCAAAGGTATTTCTTTCCTTGTGTTGCGAATGGTACCAATCAAGCTACACTTTTTTTGATGGAGTTGTACAGCCAAGTTGAGTGATGTGAAGTAGTTGTCGCAAGTAATGTTGTACCCTCTGTTATAATAAGGCTTGATCAATTTCATAACAACATCAGTTGGAGAGCTTGCACTATTTTGAGTGGTGATGTCTTTGCCAAGGTAAGGAAAACCATTCACCAAATATTTTGTGTCTAGATCAACAGCAAGCCAAAACTTTATGCCGTATTTATCAGGCTTGTTAGACATGAATTGAATAAACTTGCATCTAGACTTGCACGGCATAAGTTGTTCGTCTACAGTGATAAATGCGCCTGGAACAAAGCATTTTTGGCTGTTTTGTATAAATTCATTCCACACTGAAGAAATCAAGCAAAATTTATCTTGGACAAATCGAATTTTCCTTTCACTTTTATAGTCAAAACGAAGAAACTTCATTATTTCTAAAAACCGTGTGCGTGCCATAGTACTGGGAAAAATTTCACAACCCCATGCTTTACTCCACATACTTTTTATAGGTAAGTTTTTTGCACCAATAACTCCTCTAGTGAATATCAAGCCTATGAACTTTTCTAATTCTTCTAAAGAAACATTCCAATCCGAATTTTTTGTTACTCTTTTAGCTTCTGCAATTGTACACTGCTGAATGAATCGAAGCATTTTTTCAGAAAAAAGAAGTCGAAAGGAAGAAAGAGGACTGTTTTTTTCTGTATGAGTGATAGCATAAATTGTTGGACCTGGCGAAAATCTTGTTATGTTTTGTTGTTGAACGCGTCCTCTCTTCAATTCATTTTTTGAGATTTTTGTCCAAATTGATTTGTCTTTACTGATAAAGATGTCTGAATTTTCCTGATCCTCGCTATCTTCGCTTTCATCTTCAACTTCTTCACTATCACAAGAGAAAGGAATATCACTAGAATTGCAAAAACTCTGCTCAAAAAGAAAGATTCCATTCTCATCTTCATCCAAAAAATCACTGCCAGATTTATCTTCTCCACTTGAAAAAAGCATATCCATGATGATCGAAAAGAATTGTAAGACAAAGAAATGAGTGAGAAGCTAAGAATAAAGCAAAAAAACAATAATATACTTATTCGTATATGTGTATGAATGAATATAAAAGTTAGACGTCAATTGACGCAGATGGTCCTTTATGTCAAAAATGACACATCATCTTGAAGTTGAATTCTTCAAAGATAAAATAACACATATGTCAAATGAAACATTAATTAAAACATTGTCACGTAGTATGATGGTATAGTCACACATGCTATAGTGATAAATCCAATATCAAAGTATAGTTTACGTCAATTGACGTCTTTGGTCCTTCTAGTGTTAATTTGCAAAGAGAGCACACCATTTGCATAGATGTATGCTTTTCTTGCTTATGTTCAAAGACGCAAGTCAAAAGCCTAGCTGAAGATAAAGAATATTTATTTTCATTTAACAGTGTAATAGAGAAAGCAAGCAGTTTCAAAAAAACGTATTTATGCGTAGAAAAGTATTCGCTAAAGTTTCGCGATAATTGTGAGAAGAATGAAGAATGTTCGTCCGAGATTTGCAAAGACGGTTTGTGTTTGTGTAGAGTAAGTCAGATTGAAAAAGATGGTTTGTGTTTGCAACGAATCGGGGAACAGTGTAGCAGCGACGACATGTGCGTTTCCGGGCGATGCCGAAGGAGTTTGTGTGTGTGTAAAGAGGATCAATACGAGACTGAGTCTGAAAGCAGAAAATCTTGCACAAGTAAGAAGAAGATCAAAGAATTGTGTTTGAGTGATAAGGAGTGTATGAGTGGCTACTGTAAGCAAAAGCCCTCTGTTGATAAAATAAAGGCATCCGTTTGTGCATGTCTTGATGGATACGTAAAAGACCAAAGTTGTAAAACGTTTTCAAAATTCAATGAATATTGTGAGAGAAGTAGGGAATGTGGCAAGAAACAAATGTGTAATAAGCGAGGTGGTATATGTGTGTGCATAAATGGTTACAGATTCAAAGACAATGAGTGTGAGCCGTTATATCGGAATGCGTGTTATTCAGTTTTAGTGTCGATGGCTCCCAAACTTAAAAAATACGAGATCAGTTTGAAAAAAAATATCAAAAAAATTAAGAGTGAAATGGAAGAAAATATAGAAAAAGTTTTTAGGAAAATGTTAAAGAACTACGTAGCCAGTCGGGTTTTATTTAAAAATGGGAGCTTTATGGTCAAATTATTCATGAGTAAATTTGAGATGCCAGAAAAAGGAAGAATTGTGAAGCTTTTGAAGGAAAAATTAAAAGTAAATGAGAAAAATGGGACTTCTTCCTTTAAAATAATTAGAATAAAGATAGAAAAAGGATGCATGCCAATATTTTATTCTTGGTATTCATTTATATTTTTTCTCCTACTTGTTTTATTTATTTTATTTATCCTTTGGTTATGCAGACGAAAGAAACAAAAAAAGAACAGAAGAGACGTTGAATTAGCATTAGTTCTTCGAAATTGTTAGTTTTCCATTCAAAAATAAATTATTTTGTCGGGTAAATTTTTATTGCTAATTCTAAATTATTATTAATAATCTAAAAAAAATTATTTTATAATCTAATTAAAAGGGGTGGGAGGGGGGAGAAAGAAAGAGATATCCTTTAAGTTGCTTTTATTAACATGGGGTGGGGGGGGGGGGGGGGGGGGGGGTTATCAAAAGCAATGCTATAATTCACATATGTCGAAGGTATGCGGATGGTTTTGCCATCTCAAGGAAGTGAGCGCCCTTGCCTTGCACAGCTTGTCGACTCGTCGGCGACTAAACTGGCACCCCCATCAAGCCCAGCTAGATGAGGAGGGTGAGTGGACACCCTGCAGGACCAAAAACAAGACCTGTCGAAGAGCGGTATTCATCAACGCGTCTACTAACAGTGATAAAAGAAGAACCCAGAAGAGAAAATATATACATGGCTTCATACAAAAACATTCATATATACATGCTAATAATATAAATATATCAATATTTCTTGTAATAACTTTATCACTTGAAACTTTTGAAATAATACCTACTTATAAACATTGTTAATTTTGTAAGTTAAAATATCTGCACTTTTTGTAAAAATCAATTAGTATAGTTTTTTTTTAATTTTTCAAAAATTTATATAAAAGATGATTTGAACACGAAAATGTGATCTCTAGTGCGATGCTACTTCTTAATTCGGCTCTAAGGTTGAGAACCAGTGATTTATATAGTTAATTTAACTACAAAATTGGAAAATCAATTTTTTAATAAAGATTATTTGAATATTATTTTAAAAATCTTAATCAAGTTATAATTATAGTTCATACTGATAGTTTTAATTTTTATAAAATAATTTTTATTAAATTTAGTTGCCGTTGATATACTCATAATATTTCATGTATTTTGATAATTTCATCAAGAAAATTAACTTACAATCTCCTTTAGATATTATAATATAATATAAAATATACTAAAAATTATTAGTCATTTATTCTAATATATTGATATCAAAAAATTCTTTCATAATAATTTTTTTTATCCCTTTTTAGTGTTGAAATAAATGAGTTCTCTCAGTGATGTCATCTGTTTTACTCCTTTTGTGTCAAAATTTCATTATTTCTTGGATTACACAACAAATTAGATTTTTTAAAAACTTAGTAATAATTAATAAATTTAAAAAAAATAAATACTTTTCCTATAATAAGATTATTAATTTTTTTTTTAACACTTTCAAAGTCTATACTATTTCTTTTGCGCTTTGATCAATGGTAATGCAACTATATAGGTTGTGTGGCCAGGAAAGGACCGCTCACCTCGATCCCTTTGGTAAAAACGTCTGCTAACGAACTAATTAATTAACTAAATGATTAACTAGCTATTTAACTAACTTCCCAATTAACTATTACTTTTTAGAATTATCACTATAACTAGATGATTACCTAGAATAGCTCTCATTCTTTAATTGAATAAACGTTAAGAGCTTATTTTTTAAATCACGACACTTTTTTATTGGTCTTTTTTATTGTTTAGATTAAATTGGCCTCTAACCGCGCAAAGTTGAAAACTTTTTATGTTTGCCTAAAATGCGCTGAAGTTAAGTTCTACTTGTTCTTTTAAGACGTCCTGTAAACATGTCTACAATGTAACAGCAACCTCGGAGATAACTTCCCAAATTGCAACTAATCCATTTTCAAATTCATAAAACAAAATCCAAAACTTACTCAAAAAGATTAAACTTTGAAATAGTGTTAAAAGCGGAAAATATTTTTTAAGGCTGTGAAATGAGTGGTGGAGAAGAGTATTGAAGATGTCGCAAGGTGAAGCGACAAAATATGCGCTTTTAGCCTTTGTAAGTGCTAGATGTACTAGACGATGCTTGATATGTTGATAGTTTTGCCTAACACGCAAAAATATGAGTTTCTATCTTCAAGTATGCATGGAGGTGGGCGTTTTCGCTTGGCTTCTTTCCTGTTATGTGTTGCGCCGAGATCAAGGTCATGTGTGTTAGTTACTTTGATTGATGATATGTTGCACTATTTTCGCTTTTCATCTCTGTCTACCTTCTTTTCGCATGACCTGTTAAGGAGTTTTGATGGACTCTTGGTACACGATACGAAGCACTAATAATAAATGTGAAAGTGCTTGGGAATTCAAAGTAGTTTAGAAAAAAGCTTTGAAGCGCAGAAAAGTAATGTTTTTAGGATATTCCTTAATGTCGGGTACGCATTCTGATTCCTTCTGATGTTCCATAAATAAAAAATCTAACATATGTTTTTATTGCTATTAAAATTTTCAAATTACAAAGATGAGTTATTATTTTTTAATTTTTCAATTATCTATTTATAATGATGCTCGCTATACACGTGAAAAGGAGGAAAAATGATAATCTTCATGATATTAATATTCTAGAAGATAAGGGATTTAAAAGCAAAAGATTTATAGGTCCTTGAATCTTCCGTTTTTCTCATGATTCCAGTTTCGAATCGAGAAAAACAAAAAATTCGATCTAAAGTTCCTTCTTAGGATTTATTTTGCACATCAGATCAGAAGAAGAAAAATCACAAAAAATGCACAAAAATAATATAACTAAAAGTTAAAAGAAAAATACGACTTCTTAAAGATGATTAGGAGTAATAATTTTGTTTTTTGAATTTTAGATGTGAAGGTTTGTGAAGTACGCAAAAGGATTGAAGGTTAAAAATTGCAACAAAATTGTGAAATTATTGACTATTTATAGTAAAAATTTGTCAAATCAGAACAAAAATCGACCTAAAATAAAAAAACATTTCAAAAAAATTGTACATAAAAAATATAATTAGTTATCTATAATTTTTATTGAAAAATTTAAGAAAACCTGTATCTTTTTATTAAAAAACGAATTGATAAAAATTTGATTTCTAAAGCCATATGGCTGAAGTGGGTGTGGCGGGGATACAAGGTAAAACACGGAAAATGATTTCAAAATCTTTATGACGAAAGAAATAAAAAGATGAATACTTCACAAATGGCAGAGGTTGGATTAATCATCAAGAAAGAAATTAAATTACAACACAAAAAGCGATGGGATCCTAAAGCCATATATATGGCTTGATCCAAGCTCTAACTAAACTTCTTCAATTTTCATGAAACTTCAAATTTGCCATTTTCGGCTTAATAAAAATGATTAGACTGTATCACACTAAGATAAACTTTATTTTTTAAATCTAAATTACTATTATTAAAAATTTTAAGTTCCAAAAATGTATGCGCTGTTATTGTTTTTTATTTCAATCAAATACTGACAAATTTTACAAATTAATTTTTTCGAAACTTTAAAGTTGCCATTGCGAGGCCTTTTAAGAATGATATGATAGTATTAAATTTGGTTGCACAATGGAATAGCATCTTTATTAAAGGAATTTTTTAACTTTAAAAATCTCATCCCTTAAAAATGTTTTTTGAAAGTTTTTTTTAAATTGAATAATAGTAAATTAATTATGTTCAAATATTGACTTATTTAGACGATACAATAAAAAATGTTCTCTATAATGTATAAAATTTTTTCAATTAACTATAAACTTTAGGTTTACTAGAAAAACTTTAGGGTAATATTTATGATTTTTGATGTTTTTTCATAATCAAATTGTGCTTAGAAATAAAAGTGTCGTTTTGATAAAAACAACTTTGTGCTCTTTCTAGTGTCAATTGATGATTAAAAAGTGAGATATAATATTCGCATACAATTCATTCCTTAAAATTTTACCTCTTGAAATTAGATGATTTATCCGAAGATACTGAGGCTGAAAATTTTAAAGATAAGTAGGCTAAAGGCGCTTGGCATCACAGACAACGACAAACCCGTGATGTTTAACTCCAATGATGAAGAGTCGTCCACAAGAAGCAAAAATTTTCAGCTCCGAGTGTGAAGTGCCGCAGCATTTGACAATTTGCGGCGCGAGGTCCTGGCCAACAGCGACAGAGCAAAAGTACTTGAATGCATGGATCTCTCGTTCGTCTGTCTTCTGCGAAGCGAAAAAGCCTTGCAAATCTACGCCAACAAACTCTCTACATACAGAGCCAGAACACTTTAGATGTGCAAGGCCATAACCCTGAGGCTTTTGCCAGCATGAGCATTGAGCATCTTCATTCAAGTCAAGCTGAATGACGTCAGCGTTAAGGTCCACGGGTGCCTAAGCGTCCATCATATTTCATTTGAGTTTGCTAGAAAGTGCAACCTGTACCACTTCATCGATAAGCGGTATAAAGGAGTGCCTATTCAGTCATTTCCACCCATTCCTATTTATTCACGCGTTTAGATTAAAATAATGCCAGGAAAATTTCCTTACACAACAGATAACTTTCACCATATTTATTTTGTACTTGTTCGATAAAGTTTTTGAAAGATAAATGAATTGAAGGATGTAAAAAAAATAAATGCATATGTTGAACATGTTAGAATTGTTAGAAATTTAAATTCATCTGTAGAGAGAGAGGGGTTGAAGAAAGATTTTTTGCCCACCTAGATTTGTCTACTATGTGTGTTGATGAGGGGAATTCTCATTAAAATCTCTTGTTGATCTCTGGAATGTTCTTATATTACTGTGTAATATGGAGTCTTCAAAATAGTTCCCTCGAGTCTTCTGTAATGTTGGAGGACAGCATCTCCAAAGTTTTTTAGGATATAAGTAGTAAGTGTAATATTTTGTTGCATTGTGTAAGAAAAATATGTAAAAATGGTAAGGAAATAGGATTTAAAAACACTTTATTTGGAAACCAGTCCATATTATATAACTAGTTTACTCCATACATGACATACATATATATATATAAAGAACACAACAGAAAAAAGATTACAAAAAACAGAGGTATCACTTCTTTGGATCTTCACCGTGATCAACAAAAAAGGTATCAATAAGCGAAAGAAAAAGTCAAGTGAAGATTGAAGACCTCTGGTAATTCACCGCCCATCATTTAAAAAAGTTATTCAATGAGCCATAGAAAGTTGTTGGGCTAGAAATATCTCGAAAAAAGAAGATAGAAAACCTCTACTAACTTTCCTTCATCATAATGAAATTATTTCATCAAATTACGCGTTCAACGTAACAATCCAAAGAAGTATTCTTTTGATTTGCATTTATTTCACTCGTTTTTGTTGGCACAGATATCATACTCATATTTTTGTTGGTTTAATTTATTTCAATTTTTAAGTTACACTCACTCAGTATGCATGATCGCGTTAGAGCTAAAAGGGCTTTGACAAATTTTTGTAATAAAATTGATCATCTTATTTAGTTGTATAAGAGATTTAGAGGAACTGCTGACTCAAACGGAAAATAAGTCAGAACTCCTTTATAATGAAGTCGTAGAGAAGCATAAGGAATAAAGTGGGGGTCAAGATGAAGATGAGTGGATAATAGATGTATGGGAAAAGTATTGGACTTGCAAAGCAAACATAGATTCCTACATTTTTATGTTAAGTATTTGAACAAAGAAAAGCTAATTGGTATTGTAGGTGTTATTAAATCCTCAAATAATCCTAATAAAGAAATATATAAAGAAGATAAGGTAAGTGTCATTGAAAAATTAATAGATGAGCTCGTATACACTAAATATGAAACGTTTAAAAACTTAAAAAATGATTCTTTAACTTTAATAAGGGACAATTGCTTCCGAAGAAAAGAAAGGTGATCCCTGCAATACCATACAAAATATGCTAAAATTTTAATTACCGAAAATGAAATTATTTGAAGAGAACGTCAGTGAGTATTTAGCGTTTAAACGCGACTTTTTTAAAAACATATCACGAGTGTATGGCGCTACAACCGCGTCGCTAGTATTGAAAACATTGTTAGGCTCAATTCCATTTTGTATAGTGAGAAGCTGACAGGTTAACGTTAAAGATATGTTTGAAAGTTTAGATAGAAGGTACAACAATCCTTATGTAGTTGTCTCTAACGATATAAATGATACAAAGAACTTGCTGTATTGAAAACTGTATGCTAAAACCGCTATTTTTGATTTGAAAGCCATTAATTTAGGATATGAAGTTTAGAACTCAAACACAGTTTTAATAATAGAAGATAAGTTACCTCGCGAGATTAAATTAAGTAGGTTCATATACTTTTGTAATGCGGAGGAAATAATGAAATGTTTCACATTAAAATTGAAATTGCAAGAATACATGTATTCAAATGCTGAAGAAAATCAAAAGGTCTTATCCGTGGGAAAATTTAAACAGAACAACTTAGAGATAAATGTTGTGCTTGGCACTGTACTAATACACATGAAAGGGGATTTTGTAGGTCATTTTTAAATTCAAGCTATGGCGTAGGTTTAAAACTTTGCTTTCAAAGTAAAGTCATGTTCTTCTTGTTACGAATCATGATATGAGGCGAGCCAGTTGCATTGTTCGATTTGCTGTCAAGACATATTTTAAGCCTAAAAATAAATGACTTGATAAAATTGAGCACGTTAGCAACCCAGGGTTCTCTCAGCTCCCAGACAAGCTAGGAAGCCGCATCTCGGCAAAATGGAACTTCGTTCGGAAAGCAAAAGTGCTAGACGTCAGTCCAGGCGAGGCGCGTCTCAAGGCGCAGGAGGACATAACTAACTTATCTCATCATGTTATGCAAACCTGTGATCCTCCAGCTCCACCATGCTCCCAAAGTCACCTATCTTCAAGCCTGTACACACCATAAGTCCTCACTTAGAGGCCGACTGGCCTACAATTGAACAAATAGAAGAAGCCACAGAAGTCGTTGGAAGCGATGTGTTAAACGAAAAAAACTTTGATGTTACATTGGAAAATTTTAGATTGCCAACACTTGACGAGATTGAAGATGTCATCAGCAAAAATGAAAAAGTTCACGCACCTGCAAACAAAGAAAATATCAACAAAGAAGATTAACAAGAAGAAGTGCTTACTTAACTCTTCACTCTTTAGTCAAGATTTTTACAATGTGTTGATTGAAGTAGAAGCAACGCCTCTTACTCGCAAGATCTTGTTGCGTCGGTACGAAAATAATACTACGCATCAGACCTAGGTCTGAGGATCACAGCATCACTACAATATTTACCAAAGAAAAAAGCTTTCCATTTGGCGACTTTGCGTAAATTATTTACTCAAATCCTAAATGAATAGCCCTACGTCGAATCACCTACCGTGGAAAACGGAGAAATCGTCAAAGATGAAGATGACCGGTAGAAAACAGATGAAGAAGACAAATGTGAAGACATCATCTCCCCAACACCTACCATGTCAATTACAAAATTTTGTGAAAGTAAAAACAAGTTAGCTGACATTGACCCCAATGCATCTTTCAATTGCACCACAAGTTTATGGAAAGCACCAAAAGATTTAAAAGACAAGAAAAGATTATATTTTAAAAAATTGAAGTGGATCCATTGCTTGAACACAAATGTACTTGCCTCAATATCGTATTCATGTATCCAACGAAAAGAAGATAAAAGCTGAAAGCATTCAAAAGATAATCCTATAATATTTTTTAAATATACGCGCATTTTTTCAATTAATAAAATAAATAAACTAAGGCTTAAAACTTTAGTGAATGAATTGGAAAAACAAGGAGTGTGGAAAAATCCTCTCGTTGAAGCTGAAAACCAGACTCTATCAGGTATATGTAAGAACTGCGATGTGCTATGGAAGCGAATGCTGGGTTCTTAAAAAAGCTGATACAAAAAGAATGATGAGTACTGAGATGAAAATGATACGGATGATGAATGGAAAAACTCTAAAAGACAGGCTTACCAATGATTACCTAAGGCGAAAGATGGGAATGATTTGCATAGAAGAGTACATGGAAGAAAACAGACTGAGATGGTTCGGGCATTTGGAAAGAATGGACGATGTCAGATTGACTAAAAGTATCAAAAATGAAGTGGTTGAAGGAATGGCGAAGAGGGGACGCCCCAAGAAGACTTGGATGGAAGCAGTAGTAGAAAACATGGCCAAAAGAAAAGTAAAAGCGGAAGATACTCAATGTAGAAAAACATGGAAAAGAAGCTGCAAACAAATGGCCAACCCTGGTTAGCTGGGAAAACGGCCATGCCCGGAAGGGTGAATGGATGATGATTAAGCATATTATACAAAAGTTGCCATATAAAAGTTTTTACTCTTGAAGAATAAGGGCTCCGCTATTGCTTATCTAATTGGGCTCCGCAATTTCTAGCTTTGGTAAATTCAATATAAATTCATTGCAAACTTGAGATCTTTCTTGTTTGGTGGACATCACTGAAATCTATTTTAAATAAATTTTTTCTACGTATTTTTGTCCGTAAGTTTCGAAAACAACGCTTCCTCAAAGTTAGATTGAACAAAGGGCTGGTAGATAAATATTTAAAATTTATAATCAAAATTTTCCAAAAATATATCAATTCTTCATGTATTTACTTATATGAAGTAAAAGATGAAATGGCAAAGAATGATTCGCTTTCAAAATATAAAAGCAAACAACTTTATGATAAAATAAGGTGGATCATTAAAAAATGAAAAAATAAATTGTTTTTTATGTTCAATTTTTTTTATATATTTATACAAAATTGTTATATTAATTTTTTTTAGTTCATTCTGACTCAGTTTTAAGCGTAGATTCCGAATATGTAATCAGAATTTGAATATCTTTTATAATTAAAAAGTTACAACGATATTTTAATTTATTTTGGTCCTCTGACTAAAACGGACCTTTTCACCCAAGGGGGGTAATTTTTTCAATTTTTTTTTAGTTTATTCTAACTCAGTTTTATGCGTAGATTCCGAATCTGTAATCAGAATTTGAATATCTCTTTTAATTAAAAAGATATAGAACATTTTACTATGTGTACATATATATATATATAAGTTTCAGAGTGTAAAAAAATTATTTATATTTATCGCAGCCAATTGTAACTTTACAAAGTTGTAGAAAATTATTAAAAGAATATTTTGCTTAAATATCTAAGAGATCAGCCTGATATATTTGGATTTAGATACTACCTAACTACACTACTTACAGACTTCTAACCTACGCCATTCGAAAGAAAATCAAATCTATATCAGTGATTTTACTTAACCCTAAGTCCTTTTTTTAGCTCAAAAAGTGACATTTGATTCTAAAACCCGAATGACAGGTCCGATCAACTTGAAACTGGTATCATTCGAAAGCTCTTACAGAGACGAACATTTTGATACCCATTAATACAAAATTGGACTTATAATTGCTGAGTTATCGCAAATATTAGGTTTTCAACATGTCAATTTGGAAATGTTACTGAAAATCGCTATACTATGTACACATATATATAGTTTATGAGTTGACTTTTTGAATTATTTTTATACATATTATTAAAATTATAACTAAATTTGAAATAGTGTATTCTGGATCAGTTTTTTGCCTAGATTTCGAATATTCTATTAGTTTTGACACTTCAGTGCCAAAGTGAATTACCAACAGTGTAATCAGTTTTTACATAGCTGCTCTAGTTCCCGAGATATAGCGACCGGGACGGCTAAAATCTAAAATATTGAGAACGTGACCAAAATAAGACATGGATATGAGAGGGATTATACTTATGAATAACTATACCAAGTTTCAGAAAGATTGGACTTGTAGTTTAAAAGTTGCATTTGGTCCTACAGGAGATTTGACCAGAAAGTGACATAATTTACCCAAGGTTTTGAAATGGTCCCAGGAAATATAACCAGAAAGTGACATATTTTAGAAATGGTCCCAGGAAAAATAGCCAGAAAGTGACATATTTCAGAATGTGAAGAATGCAGACTGTCAAATCAATCAAACATGACGCCAAGCTTCTTTGAAATTCCTCACATATTTAACTGATCCATTAGATATTCACATCTGTCACAGTGATTCTATTTCCGCTTTTTATCATAGACAACTTTTTAGAAAGTGACATAATTTCCCAATTTCTTTTATTTCTTTTTAGATATACCCAAGGATATCCCTTGGGATTATATCCCGGGATTTTTTATTTTTTAATTTTTTTTATCAATTTTTAAAAAACGATTTTTATGATTCTGTTTATCTTTTTCTTTAACATTCGGGTGTCTAGGGTAGTTTTTTATGCTGATTCCAGCCCTGCCTTAAGTTTTTTATCATGTATAGTTCCCGAGATTTTCGGTCCAAAAATGGCCAAAAAAAATTTGTGAAGGACCGTAATCAATATAATAAGTGAATATGATAGGGATAACTGTTTTTAAGAACTATGTCAAGTTTCAGAATGATTGGAGTTAGTTTAAATGTTGCATTTGGTCCGACAGGAAATTTACCAGAAAGTGACATCAAAATTTTCTAAGTTAATATTTATTTTAGAATTGTTTCTGGGATGGATTTATGCGTAGATTCCAAATCTGGAATCAGAATTTGAATATCTCTTTTAATTAAAAAGTTAGGACGATAGGTCAGAAAGTGACATAAATTTTCCAAGGGAATTTTTTCGAAAATTTTTCGATTTTTATTTTATAATTGTTTCTGACTTATTTTTATGCGTATATTCCGAATCTGCAATCAAAATTTGAATATCTCTTGTAATTAAAAAGTTAGGACATTTTGCCACAAAGTGACAGGAGACTTTATAAGATATGAACTTTTACTCTTTCTCTTCTCGCGTGATACATCTCTATCTCAACTTTACACCTCACTCCTACCTAACCTTCACTACGCCTCGTCTACGAACCTCTAGGCAGGACAAAATGACGCAGTCAGATGGTGAATCTACTCAGGCCACTCAAGAAGTTCCTGCTACCCCGACCAGGAAAAATTGGATTGAACATACCCTGGATGAAAACAGGTTTTTCATGCAGATGTCAGTTGTCCTGAAAGACTTAACATCTGAAATCGGAGGGTTAAGAGAGAATACTTCTCCGCAAGCATCTCCTGTTCCTACAGCCCCCTTGGACATCTCGATCAAGGAAGAAATGTTAGGAGGTGGCACAAGCCAGGAAGTATCGCCTGAATTGGCACAAGGCCGAATCGCCGCATTCGTGGACGCGTTACCGGCGACTGCTAGAAATGCGAAGGATAACGTCATTGTTAACCTTTTCAAAATCATCGCCAACTATGTTGATTTGATGCAACCCAGAGACGTGAAACAGGTGAATCTATACCGATGCACTGTTAGACAGTGCCATCGATGAAATGCTAACAAACTCCACAAACGAGCCGAGCCAAGTTGCTCCCATTATTCACAGAAAATTCCTCGATGATCTGCCTCCATTAAAGGATCAAAGTGTGGAGTCTCCGACTACTGGAGAAGTTAGAAGAGACTATGTTACCTACAGAACTCATAGAAGATCTAACCAAAGACTTCGTTTTTCCAAGTCTAGGGGATATGGATGATGTCCTGGGTGAACAATCCCCAGTTCAAGTTCCAACAGATACTCTTCATGAGATACTTACTTCAATATTCGGCTCAGAATTCGAATCCATCCTCGAAGAAGATTCGGAAGAACAGAACAATGTTCTGGAGTCAGAAGCCAGCGACTCAGAAAATCCGGAAAAGATTCAAGAGTTCTTCAATAAAATTCGGAAGCATCCGAACATAAATCAAAAGACAGTAAGGCTTATCACTTCATTTGAATATAACGCAAATAAAAGAAAATTCTCACCAAAAGTATGGAGAGAAATATTCAGGACCTTACTCTCGGAGGTTTGTTTGCTGGGAAACTCGAACATTCTCGGCCAATTCATCAGCATGGATACCTCCACAAGATCTTGAAAACAAAAAAGCAAGAAAGATTCTTTCTCAAGGTTTCAAGCCAAAGATCATTACCAACACTAAAGCTGGTTCCTTCAACTCGTTTTACAAACCACCTGCGTCACAAAGAAATGTGATAAACAAAGTATATATCCCTGAAATGTTAAAGTATAATATAATTACAAAGATCGAAGAACCAAAGATCTCTTCGCCAGTATTTTTAATTCCGAAAAGAGATAATGGAATTAGGTTTATCCAGAATTTTGCGTTTTCAAAGTACTTATTCAACAAGCAACCCATTAAATTGATCTCGGTAATGTTAAAATATTTGTGTTATGGATTTAAATTTGCTATAAAGTTCGACATAAAGAACGCGTTTTATGGGATCAAAGTAAACAAAACCTATGCAAATTTTTTTACGTTCAAAAGTAACAAGCAAGCATACGCCTTTGAGAGACTCCCGATGGGGGCTAATTTTAGCCCGGGAGTCTTACAATTTGTTCTTGGTACATTAATCAACACTTTTCTAATACAAGTTAAAGTCCTTTATTATATCGATGATATCCTAGTCATTACAAAATGTGAAAGAACTATGGAAATGGTAGCTAGAGCATTCAAAAGCTTAGATGTAGTAGGAGGCGAATTGTATTTGGCATAAATTTCATTAGGTGATGGAGAGAGTTGAGGAGGTGTAAGCGAATATGAAGGTGTAGATAAAACACTTTGAGATTGAAAAAATGTTGATTTTGGAGGAGTATGTTTAGAAATGGTTTCTTTAAGAGGTGATGATAAAGGAGGATGTGAAGAGGATGCTAGTGAAGGAGGAGGAGAACAGGATGGTGAAGGAGGAAGATAAGGAGGAGGAGAACAGGATGGTGAAGGAGAAGGAGAATATGATGGTGAAGGAGGAGCACGTGAAGAAAATGGGAAGTATTCATGCGTTGGAGAAGAATTCTTGCTAGATAAAGGGTTAAATTTTAGCATTTTGCTTGGCCCTACAAATAAATAAATATTTAAATAAATAAACAAGATTGTTTAAATAAAGTAAATTTACTTTTTTTTTTATGATATCTTCAGAATCTGAAGAACTTTCTGAAAATTGATCTATGAATTTAACTATTTTGCTTTCTTCTAACAAAAAAATAAATGTACATTAGAAAAGAAAAAAAACTAATTACTTTTCTTTTTGGAAGATTGTGATAAATTTTCCAGAACTTTATTTATTTTTGCCTGTGATTTCTGATTTAATTATATACATTCTTTGGGTTTTTTCAGAATGATTCATAATATTTGCCAAATCCGGCATATGTGCTTCATAATTATATTTAAAAAAAATCACCAAAGACTTTCTTAAAAGATGGTTGCTAATACTTTTGTTTAGTACAGCTTTTGCATATCTGTTTAAAATTAAAGTTTTTAAAACAATAAAAAAAATATAATACGAAGAAAAAATTCTTCCAACGTAAGATGTCGTTAGTTTGTTATTGTTTTTCCTCCAATCACTAAAAACAAAATAAATAAAGTAAATGAACATAAAGCAATCAAACATAAAGCTTACTTTAAGTAAATTTCCATTTTTTCATATAATGAGGTGCTTATCGACATAATTGCCGGACCTCTCCTTTCATTTTTATGGGCCTTTACCCTTATCATTAAATCTTTGTCATGTTGTTCGGCCTCTTCAAATTCGGAGATGGTCAAATTAATGGCCACTCCTACTTTTTGAGCGTTAACCGACAAAAATTTAATAATAAGATAGTCCCTTAAGTGGTCACTTAAAAATTTATTAATTTCGTCCGAACTCACAACTTTTGTCTGAGACATCAGTTCATGAGTTCGACAAATTGTTGCTTTCTTGGAACATATAACGTAAAATTTTTAAAAAATTATATCTACCTTTAATTGTTCTTTTAAATAATACGGAAAAAGTTTCCGTATCAAATTCAAAAGAATCAGGAAATTTGTTTTTGTACAATGTCAAAATTTTTTCAACCAAAACCGTATATTTAAAAACATCAACAAAAATTTTGTTGCAAAATTCGACTGATATTTTAAAATTAAAAAAAACTTGTTACAAATGGACAAAGTGTTTTAAGACATCGTCTAAGTTGAGGTTATCGCATATATCATTATTGAGCATTAACTGAGCAACTCTTCTGGACAAAAGGTGGTTTCTAGGCAGGGTTATTGTTCTATTCATTGTTGAAAATGAACGCTCTACCTGAAAGTTGGTTAGGTACTGTGTAGCACTCTAGCAAGGAATACAGAGGTCCAGGTAAGGGGTGAGATAATGTGGCTGCTATATTAACAGCAGTTAGCAAGGATCGACTATTATGACTGATTGAAATCTGTAGGAAGATGACCTGATTGTCACCAGCTCCGATCAACTGGTATTCTAGGTTGAATTGTCGCATAGAGGTTTTGATAATTAGAATAGTGAGGATTAACCACAGCTTTTGAAATATACCTTGATTTCCCCCAGTGTGGCAAGCTATTTTTAAAAGAAAACCAAATAGATGATATAGATAATTGAGATAAAAGACTCAAATATAGATAAAGATAAAAGTACATCTTCAGGGTGGCCTCTAAGCTCTGAGGCTTGATTACATTTAAACTATAAGGATCAGCAATCATGGTTTCAGGTGTGTGGTCCGAGATAGATAGGAGTAAAGCTGTGTAGCACTCTAGCAATATTCGATTCACCCTACATTGCAGTGGTTATAATTGTACGTAGACCTAAATCCCCTTCGGCGCCCCCAGCAAACGCTCGTAGCACAGCTTTTTAATAGTAGTAATAGCTAAGGAGTTTTTAACAGCAGTTAGCAAGAATAGACTATTAGGACTAATTGGAATCTGTAGAAAGATGACTTGATTGTCACCAGCTCCGATTAACTGCTATTCTAGGTTGAATTGTCGCATAGAGGTTTTGATAATGAGAATTGACCACAGCTTTTGAAATTCCCCCAGTGTGGGCAGCCCACTGGTGGAACCGATCCGGAGTCCCGGATGGACAAAATTTATTGGATGAGAGCAATGTGGAATCCAGAAATGTTTTCAAGGCGCTGTGATAGTGCTGGTTTCCGAATATTTCGTTTAGTTTTATAACTAGAGAAGATTGAAGCATAGGGCGGAACGTGAAGTTCCATCGTTCTATATCTAACATCAGACTGACCCAAATGTGGGATGACGTTTTCGGCAATGTGATCAATCGCTCCAGCCTTTTCTTAATGGAAATACCATTCATAGTCATTGTCTTCTGGGTCTACCAGATTTCTTTCACACGCTGAGCACATCATTCTGCACTCCAGCGTTAAACTAGAGAATTCTCTTGGCGTTATTTTCAGCACTTGTTCTTTTGGCATAAGTTGTATCACAGCCCACTTTAGAGGAATTTGTTGTTCCTTCTCCACTTGAGCGAAGTAAGCACTGATGTCTATTGTTTCCCGTGAGAGGATTTCTAAATTCTTCTCTTGTGCTGGTTCGGCGTGTTCCCCGCCGTCCGGGCGGTCATCCACGTCCGACGGAGAAAGCAGGATGAAGAAAATCCAACCAGTTGATGAAAGCGAGTGCGAATGAATTTCATTAATCTAGCATCAGAAGCTCGCACAAGATGATAAAGCGATGATGACGCAAAACGAGGGTCTTGCTACGTGGCCGAACCACTGATGAGACTCGATTGAATATATTAGCGATAGAGGATCACTCCTATTGCAGACGACTCGTGCTGGTTTCCGAATATTTCGTTTAGTTTTATAACTAGAGAAGATTGAAGCATAGGGCGGAATGTGAAGTTCCATCGTTCTATATCTAACATCAGACTGACCCGAATGTGGGATGACGTTTTCGGCAATGTGATCAATCGCTCCAGCCTTTTCTTAATGGAAATACCATTCATAGTCATTGTCTTCTGGGTCTACCAGATTTCTTTCACACGCTGAGCACATCATTCTGCACTCCAGCGTTAAACTAGAGAATTCTCTTGGCGTTATTTTCAGCACTTGTTCTTTTGGCATAAGTTGTATCACAGCCCACTTTAGAGGAATTTGTTGTTCCTTCTCCACTTGAGCGAAGTAAGCACTGATGTCTATTGTTTCCCGTGAGAGGATTTCTAAATTCTTCTCTTGTGCTGGTTCGGCGTGTTCCCCGCCGTCCGGGCGGTCATCCACGTCCGACGGAGAAAGCAGGATGAAGAAAATCCAACCAGTTGATGAAAGCGAGTGCGAATGAATTTCATTAATCTAGCATCAGAAGCTCGCACAAGATGATAAAGCGATGATGACGCAAAACGAGGGTCTTGCTACGTGGCCGAACCACTGATGAGACTCGATTGAATATATTAGCGATAGAGGATCACTCCTATTGCAGACGACTCGTGCTGGTTTCCGAATATTTCGTTTAGTTTTATAACTAGAGAAGATTGAAGCATAGGGCGGAACGTGAAGTTCCATCGTTCTATATCTAACATCAGACTGACCCGAATGTGGGATGACGTTTTCGGCAATGTGATCAATCGCTCCAGCCTTTTCTTAATGGAAATACCATTCATAGTCATTGTCTTCTGGGTCTACCAGATTTCTTTCACACGCTGAGCACATCATTCTGCACTCCAACGTTAAACTAGAGAATTCTCTTGGTGTTATTTTCAGCTCTTGTTCTTTTGGCATAAGTTGTATCACAGTCCACTTTAGAGGAATTTGTTGTTCCTTCTCCACTTGAGCGAAGTAAGCACTGATGTCTATTGTTTCCCGTGAGGATTTCTAAAATTTCTTTCCGCATCATTAGAAGTATCACTCCTGTTCTTCTCTTGTGCTGGTTCGGCGTGTTCCCCGCCGTCCGGGCGGTCATCCACGTCCGACGGAGAAAGCAGGATGAAGAAAATCCAACCAGTTGATGAAAGCGAGTGCGAATGAATTTCATTAATCTAGCATCAGAAGCTCGCACAAGATGATAAAGCGATGTTGACGCAAAACGAGGGTCTGATAATGCTACGTGGCGAACCACTGATGAGACTCGATTGAATATATTAGCGATAGAGGATCACTCCTATTGCAGACGACTCCATAATACTATGCAGGAGTGACAAATTAATGGGGCGGATAGCAACTAGTGTGCTGACCAGGGCAGTTTTAAAGCTGTCATCAGTTGCAGGAACGGAAAGTATCCTAAAGCAGTGTTCAAAATGGACAGTAATGATAGCTGATTAGTTGATAGCCTAGACATGGACTATAGCGCGGTGTTAGGAGTAAAACTGTGTAGCACTCTAGCAAGGAATACAGAGGTCCAGGTAAGGGGTGAGATAATGTGGCTGCACCCGACATTGCAGTGGTTATAATTGTACGTAGACTTAAATCTGCTTCGGCACCCCCAGCAAACGCTCGTATCCGATCAACTGGTATTCTAGGTTGAATTGTTTTAAGGCACTGTGATAGTGCTGGTTTCCGAATATTTCGTTTAGTTTTATAACTAGAGAAGATTGAAGCATAGGGCGGAACGTGAAGTTCCATCGTTCTATATCTAACATCAGACTGACCCAAATGTGGGATGACGTTTTCGGCAATGTGATCAATCGCTCCAGCCTTTTCTTAATGGAAATACCATTCATAGTCATTGTCTTCTGGGTCTACCAGATTTCTTTCACACGCTGAGCACATCATTCTGCACTCCAGCGTTAAACTAGAGAATTCTCTTGGTGTTATTTTCAGCTCTTGTTCTTTTAGCATATGTTGTATCACAGCCCACTTTAGAGGAATTTGTTGTTCCTTCTCCACTTGAGCGAAGTAAGCACTGATGTCTATTGTTTCCCGTGAGAGGATTTCTAAATTCTTCTCTTGTGCTGGTTCGGCGTGTTCCCCGCCGTCCGGGCGGTCATCCACGTCCGACGGAGAAAGCAGGATGAAGAAAATCCAAACAGTTGATGAAAGCGAGTGCGAATGAATTTCATTAAATTAGCATAAGAAGCTCGCACAAGATGATAAAGCGATGATGACGCAAAACGAGGGTCTGATAATGCTACGTGGCCGAACCACTGATGAGACTCGATTGAATATATTAGCGATAGAGGATCACTCCTATTGCAGACGACTCGTGCTGGTTTCCGAATATTTCGTTTAGTTTTATAACTAGAGAAGATTGAAGCATAGGGCGGAACGTGAAGTTCCATCGTTCTATATCTAACATCAGACTGACCCAAATGTGGGATGACGTTTTCGGCAATGTGATCAATCGCTCCAGCCTTTTCTTAATGGAAATACCATTCATCATTGTCTTCTGGGTCTACCAGATTTCTTTCACACCTCTGGTGAAAGAACTGGAAATAAAAATTTTTTTTTATTAATATCATTTTATTGAAAACTAACAAATTTTTAAAGACAAAATATTTAAAAAAGGCACAAAAAAATATAATAGCACAAAAAATATGAGTTTTCTTTGGTGGTGTACTTGCATGGGGTGGTGGCGGGTGAGGTACTGAGCTTTGTAATAAGTAAATAAGTGAATATCAAGATAGTGTGCGGCGCCTTTATAGTGATATTGTATCCTGGTCTGGCTGTCTTGATGGAAAATCTGCAGGATTAGCATCAGTGGGTATGTAGAATATACTTTTACATCTTTTGAGGTATTGGGCAGTGTCCATGTTTTCAACTTGCTCAAGGATATTGTGGAGTCTTGTAGATGCTGATCCGCCCTTCTTCCAAGAGTTGATAGCAACTTGGCTATCAGAAAGAATAAGCGTCTCTTCTCCTGCAACCGAGTTAGCTATGGTAATTGCTAACAACTCGGCCAGGTCTATGTCAATTTCTTTTATGAATGGGATTTTAAAGTTACAATTCATTGAGGTGATGCCAATTGCCAATGGAGTTGCGTCAACATAGATTTTCGCATTTGCAGGTATTAGATTGATGAAGTCTCTTTTCTTTTTCACGCTTTTCCAGAGGTGTATTAGAGTTTTTATAGGGATAGGTTCTCCTTGTTAGATTGGATATTGTTGCTAGATAGTAATTCAAATAACCTATAGCCGATTCCATGACTTTAGTTGGAGGAAATGGATGGTTATTGAAAGCAGCCAAAATATAGATTGCCTGATAGCACTTGACCATGGTTTCTTCAGTAAAACCCAGCGTTCCTTCCTTGAGATCAAGCACTACCCCAAGGTAATTGATTTCGCTGGATGGTATGAAGCAAGATTTCTTTAGGTTGATCAAAATATTACATTCTTTTTCGAGGAATTCTTTAAACTTGTTGCTGATATTGCATGCGTCTTCAGAATTTGTAAACAGGAGCAAGATATCATCTACATATACCTTATGAAGGAAGTCAACTTTGTTCTTGAAAGTTCTAAGTAGGGTTTTTAGAACAAATTGTAGTACGCCGGGCGCAAAATTTGCGCCCATGGGTAATCTGTTGAAGGTAAAGAGTTCGTTGAAGATTTTGAAGCCAAAGAATTTTTGGTATGTTTTATGTATTCCAATACCATAAAACGCATTGGTTAAATCCGCTTTGATCGCAAGAGTGTACTTTTTAGGAATGTACATTAATGATGCCGGCGCTTCTACTTGTAGGGCCTCATTATGAAAGAGTTCTGATGTGAAAGAGAAATTTTGTATAAAACGGGTCTCCTTATTTCGTTTAGGAATTATAAACACGGGAGAAATTACTTTCACGTTTTTCACTCGCTTTATTACATTAAAATGTGCTAAAGGAGGTAATACTTTATTCTTTATGAACACTTTTATAGGGAAATGCGGTTGTATAAACTTTGAGAATTTACCAGCTTTTGTGTCGATCTTTATTCTAGGTTTATACCCATATTTAAGGATGTTTTTGGCTTTAATGTTCAGTAAGTCGTTAGGAGCTTTCCATAGTGAACACGAGCCTACATACTTGAGTTTGTTTACTTCGATTGGATGTATCTTTTCGTGTCCTTTGTTAGAGTCAATGACAGGATTAAAGATTTTTGGCGACCCTTCATACTCCTCTTCGGTATCTTCCGAATGAGAGGATAGTATGTCAGTTTCTTCCTGTTTGTCTTCGCCTTCAGGTGATAACACTTGGTTGAACACTCCGATAAAAACCTCGGCTGATGCTCACAGAGAAGAAACTGGCAGTGTGGAATATAGGCAGTGAGTGACGCGTACTGGACTTGTCGATGAGTCATCGGGGTCTTTACAACTTAAAATACTAAGACTAAGTTAACATTAATCCTAATACAAGGTAGCGCAATGCTTTCTTGATTTTCAGAATTCTTAGCATTTTTCTGTCATTACCCCCAAAAAATTGCTAAATTACCCCCAGGGGGTAATTTACTCCCCTTCATAATTTTTTTTATTTCAAGTTTAACATTCAGAAACCTCTCTATATCTTATAAAACCATATGTAAGAAAACATTTTAAATAAAGTATTTTTCAAAAATTACAACGGAAAAACATTTGTCTTCATTTTTTATTTTATAGAATTGTGCTAGAGGAACATTGGGCATATATGGAACTTTGTCTAGTGTGTAGTCTCCAGATTGCTTCAAAGAAGGTGACCCATTCCATGGAATCCATGGCAATGGTGCAATTCCAAATCTTCAAGGAGTGGATTGGGTTCTTTGGAGCGTGCGTACTCCAAATCCTTCTTCCCCTCTTTCTATATTTATATTATTGTTTTTTTTTCAGAATTATTTTTTCAGGAAATTATCATCAAACAGAAAATGTTTTCTTACTGTAACAATCTATTTTCAAAGGAATTATGTTATATTTTAAAAAGTAACTGATGAATTTGAAATCAAATAAAATAAATTTTCCCATTTTTTATAAATATTTGTATTATTGTTTTTTCCAAACTATTTTTTTAGGAAAATATCATCGAACAAAAAATGTTTTTCAAATTAATTGTCACATTTGAAAAAATAATTGACAAATTTGAAATCAAATAGAATAAATTTTCCCATTTTCTATAAATACAGTAAAACCTGTCTACAGCGACTTGACTTTGCTGCTAAAAAAGTCGCTGTAGACAGAGGGTCGTTAGAGAGAGGTTCAAAAATAGATAGACTATATTTTAATTAAAGAAAAATAATACAAAGAGGTAAAAACATATGACTTTATTTATAAAAATTAATGTTTATTTAGAAATGTTTCAAATTAGATATTTGATGATTTTCAACACAATCAAGTGCACTTTTTGTTAAGTTGAAAAGAGTCTTGGACTTTATTTGTAGTGCAAACCTTTCTAAAGTTTTAACACTACAAATTACTTCTGATGTTTTAATTTTTATTTCAACATCTTCTGATTCATCTTCTTCTAAACATTTATCAGCTTCATTTTCGCTTGATGTATCTATATCCAAGATACACTCTTCTTTGTCAGCACATGTTTCCAACTTCTCATCAAAATTGGCATAGTCATCCCAACTTATTTTTTCAAGAAGAACAAAGCAGTTTGATGGAAGGGCAAATGAGTTTTCTGAAACGATTGTGCCTCCTTCTGTTATTTCAAAACCACACTTTTTAAAGCAGTTTATAATTGTAGAAGGCTCAACTAAACTCCAGGCTTTTTTAATCCAAATAAAAACATCTAGAAGATTTATTTTCTTAATAACTTCTTGAGGATTATGATCAATTTCAATTTTTGAAATAACTTCTTTCAAAAACTCTTTTCTATAGAAATGCTTGAAGTTTTTTATAACACCCATGTCCAAAGGTTGGATGATCGATGTCATGTTGGGAGGTATAAAAACAACTTTGATATTAGAAAGTGTGATGTTTGTATGTGAAGGTACATTATCAACCATTAGTAAAATAGATCTTTTTTGTTTGATCATTTTATTATTTAGTCTTTGTATCCATGTAAAAAAAACTTGACCCGTCATCCATGCCTTCTTATTAGCAAAATATTGCACTCCTAATATGGTAAGACATGTATTTTTGAGGCAACGGGGGTTTTGATTGAATCCAATTATTAGAGGCGACAGTTTTTCTCCCAAGGCACTACAACATAAAAGTATAGTTAGCCTTAGTTTGGATTTTTTCCCATTTTTACAAATATCGTTTTTCAAAACCATTGATTTTGATGGCAAAACTTTATAAAATAATCCAGTTTCGTCAGCGTTAAAAATATTTTCCATGGTGTATCCATCACAAATTGACTTTATCCTAGCAAACCACTCATTAACAACATCTTGATTCACGAAAAACGACTCTCCGTGTAGATTTGCTAGTCGTATATAATTTCTTTTAAGAAAACACTCTAGCCAACCATTAGAAGCTTTAAAATTGACATCACCAACTTCTCCTGCAATCTGTATAGCCTTCTCTCGAATCATCACACCAGAAATAGGAATATTTTTTGCACTCATTACACAATACCACTCGTAAATTGAAGTATTAACTTTTTCGTGAGATAATCTAACTGTTGATGTTTTAAATTTTGAATTGATACCTGTATTCCACATTTGTTTAATTTTTTCTTTATTTTTGACAATATTTTGAATCTGTGTCTTTTCAACATGATAATCTTCAGCTAGCTTATAACATGGAACACCACTTTCATTTTTATCGATAACTTCGATTTTTTGCTTGATGTTAAGGTAACAGCGTTCTACTTTTTTGCCTCTAAAAAATAAACAAGATGTTTATTTTAATGTGAGATAAAAACCTAGGAGTAATTTCAAATAGAAGGTAATTATTAAAATAAAATTCCTCGTTTACTCATTACTTTTAATTTTAACCCTATTAGTGCTGGGGGGGCGTAAAACTCCCCCCCCCCCCCTGGCTAAAAAATTAATTGTAGAAAATTGGCTGAATCATATCCCTTCAAATTTTGTGACTTTTCCTAAAATCGCTAGCTGCATCTTTTGAAACCATTTTCATGGTAGTTGAATGACCCCTTCATGTCCAAAACTGTCAATCAAAATAAAAATTTATTTTTCAGCAAAATTTTGACATTATCTGTACTTAACCTTATAACTTAGGATCTATATTATATAATACCCTGAAAATTTATAATTATATACAGTTTAGAACTCATAACACTTTATATATTTAATTTTTTCAATAATCATGGCTACTTTTTAGAAAATGTCAATCAAAATTTTGATTGATCAAAAATATATCTAATAAAATATACCTTCAAATTTTACATAAAATATGTTTTTATACTAAATCGGTCATGCTGTTTTCATTTCTGAACTCATTTTTTACATTTAGGATATGAAAATACCTATGTGTTAATCAAATTTGCGGTTTACTTCTGAAAATTGTCTCCAAAAACATTCCTTCACATTTTACATAAAAACATGTGTTATACTAAATCGGACATGCTGGTTTCATTTCTGGACTTATTTTTTACGTTTAGGATCTGAAAATACCTATAAGTGTTAATTAATTTTGCGGTTTACTTATAAAAATTGTTTCCAAAAACATTCATTCAAATTTTACAATTAAATATATGTTTTTATACTAAATCAACCATGCTAGTTTCATTTATGGACTCAATTTTTGCAGTTTGAATTTGAAAATACATATAAGTATCAATTAAATTTGCGTTTAGTTCTAAAATTTGTTTTTATAGCAAATATATCATGATGATTTCATTTCTGAACACAGTTTTTGCATTTAGAGGTTTTACTGCTAGTGTCAATCAAATTTGCGGTTTATGTTTGAAAACTATATCCCAAAATATTCTCTCTAATTTTACATGAAATATATGTTTTTATACCATTTCGACCATGATAAATTTTATTTCTGAAATCATTTTTTGCATTTAGAGGTTTTAAATGTCTGAAAGTGTCAATCAAATTTTCGATTTACGTCTAATGTCTACAGAAATATTTTTGAAATTTAAATAAAATATCTGTTTATATGGCAAATGGAAGATGCTGGTTTCATTTTTGGACTCAGGTTTGGCATTTATGGTTTTAAAATATCTGAAAGCTTGAATAAGATTTGCGGTTTACTTCTAGATACTGTTTTCAAAAATATTTTCAAAAAAATAAAATATCTGTTTTATACCAAATCGACTATGCTTATTTTATTTCTGTACTGAATTTTGGATAATACGGTTAAAAAATATTTAGAAGTGGCAATTGAATTAGTAATGTATGCCTGAAAAACAGTTCTGTAAAAAAATTTCAAAAAATGGCTGCATATTAGGTATATAGTAAAAATATACTTTTTTTTTTGTATATTTTGGCTTATAATACTTTCTACAATCATCTTAGGTATGAAATATTTATTAAAAAAAAATAAAAAGTATTATAAAATCTTTTGAAAATTTGTATGAGAGAAGGAACCAAGTTGAAAACTAATTGAAAAGAGAACATGTGATCAAAACAAATAATTAAAAAAATATGTATCTTGACTAAATGGAAGATCTACAATGTTCTAATCAACTTGGAAGTGGTTTAATTATATAATACTAGACGGTCCTGTGTTTGTCTCTCGCTTCGCTCGAGACGTAGGATTCTAAATCTCAAAAAGCTAGGATGCCACATTCTAGCACGTGTGACAGATCATTGCTACTGTGATTCTAGGACGTGTGACAGATCATTGCTACTGTGATTCTAGGACGTGTGACAGATCATTGCTACTGTGATTCTAGGACGTGTGACAGATCATTGGTACCGCGTGATCCTAGGTCCTGTGAAAGATCATTGGTACCGCGTGATCTTAGGTCCTGTGAAAGATCATTGGTACAGCGTGATTCTAGGTTCAGTTAAAGATCATTGGTACAGCGTGATTCTAGGTCCAGTTAAAGATCATTGGTACCGCGTGATTCTAGGTCCAGTTAAAGATCATTGGTACCGCGTGATGCTAGGTCCTGTGAAAGAATATTGGTACACCCGTGATTCTAGGTCCTGTGAAAGATCATTGGTACCGCTGTGATTCCAGGTTCCCTTAAATATCATTGGTACCGTGGTTTTTTAGGTATACTCAAAAGATCATTGGTACCGGGATTATAGATACTATCAATGAACTCGTAAGGATCATTGGTACACCCGTAAAGATCATTGGGTGGAATTAGATTATCATTAAAAATAAATTAAAAGAAAGAATATTAAAAAAGTATATTATAATAATAATAATTTACTATATAAATTCTAGAAAAGCCTTAATTTTTTTAAAATAACGAATTAGCATATTTGAATATTTTAAAAATAATTTAAATGAGACAATATAAATTAAGTATATGATTATAATTTATTTTTTACTATATAAAATCTGAAAAACATTAATGAAAGGTAGAAAGATCTATTTATTTAAATTAAAAATAGATTAATCTATAGAATTAGCAAATTAGATTATCATTAAAAATAAATTAAAGCAGACATTATAAATAAATAATATGTAATCTATATAAAATCTAAAAAAGCTTAATCAAAATAAGAAAGATCTATTTATTTAAATAAACATAGATTCGTACTAAATCTATTGAAAACTCTTAATACTTAAAAAATTAAATTTTAAATAGAGTTTAGAAAAAATAAAATTTATAAACTAAATAATTTAAATTAAAGAAATCTATTATTGAGAAATAAAATTTATAAACTAAATAATTCAGATTTAATAGAAATCTATAAACTTTAGTTATTTAAAAATTATCAATAGTAGGTATCAATTTATAGAAATCTAAATAACAAAATTTATAGATTAAAAAAACAACTTTAATAAAGAATCTTGTTTTATTAAAAATATAGATTTGAAATAGTAACATACAAATTTATTATCTTTTTTGAGAAGAATGAATAAACCCATCAACCATTAATTGAATTGGATATATTGAGAATGAAAATTTTTTTTAATGCAAATGAATTTTTTGATTGGTTAAATTAAGTACATTACAAAATATACAAATATATATGAAATTTTTTTGAATTAAAACATTTATGATAAATTAAAGTTAATATTGTTATTTAGAATGATAAGAGGATTCTAAAAATATATAAAACTTGCTTTTTGTTGAATATATGTGAAGTCATAATTTTGAGGTCGTTTGAAAGAGCCTGAAAAATCGAAAATTAAAAAAATGGAAAATTCAAAATTTTTAAAACGTATTCTGATTGAGTTTGATACGCTGATTCCGAATATGTAATTTATTTGAAATGAATCGCTTGATTTTTTCGAGGTTAAAGTTGGAATTTTTGTCATTTTTTCAAGTTCAAAGACTAAAAAAAGTATTTAAAAAAAATTAATTTAAAATATTTTTACATTTTCGTAATCAGTATAAAATTTGCTTTAAAATGAGATATTAAAATTAAAAATTGGATGAGTTTGAAATTTTTCAAAAATTTTGTATGGGTCCAACCTTACAATTTTTTAAAAAAATAAAAAAAAATATTTTCCTAGTATGATTAAATAATAGGTTTATTTTATGAATATGCAAAAAAAATTGGAAAAAATAATTTCATTCTTCATTTTACACGCTAAAATATAGTGAAAAATAGCAAAATTGTGCATATTGTTCAAGGGCTGATAAAAAAAAATTTTGAATTTGTATCAAAACCAAAAATAATTCAAAAATGTAGGTAAAAGGATGCTCTTTAAGATGCGCATGGTTTAAAATGTTTTTTAAAAAATTTCTCGCATAAAGTTTTCTTTAAAAGCTAAAAATTTGAAAATATCGACACAAAGTTTTTTTAAAAATTGTTAAAATCAAAAAAAATATATCAAAAATAAATATTTTTCAAAATTTTAAAATTCTAAAATAAAATTTAAGCAATTTTGAAAAAGATGATGTAAAAATTAGAAAAAAATAATTTTCTTTTGATGTAAAATTTTTGAATCAAAAATGTCAACTTTTTGAAAATTCAAACCTTTTTTTATAAAAAATAGTATTTTTTTTTCGAAATTTTTTTTTACAAAATCATTTATTTATAAAAGTACTTCAACTCACTTGAAATTTTTTTAAAAAATTTTGAAACATCTCGCGGGAATTGAAAAAGTGAGAAAATTTAGAGTTCAAGTGCGGGTCAATGAACTCGCTCTCAGGTCATTTCACTTAGACCACGTGATAGCGCTAGCGAAATGAGGCAGGTTAACATTTTATAGCTTGGAAAAAACTTTTTTAATCTAAAAGTAATTTGACTTTGAATGGAAAAAGTAAAAGAAAAAAGGTTCGTGATGACATATAAATAAATATATATCTACGATGATTCATCTCCAAACTATATACTACAATGATTCATCTCTAACCTGTATACTACGATGATTCATCTCTAACCTGTATACTACGATGATTCATCTTCAACCTGTATACTACGATGGTTTCTATTCCATGTACAAATAACTAGGGAGACAATTTCAACTTTCTTTCAATTCTGCTAGATGTAAGATTTGATATACCTCATTCGGAACGATGCTACATAAGTTATTACCTATATACATTATACCTTATACTACGATGGTTCATCTCCAACTTATACCCGATAATTCATATCAAAGAATCGAAAAATATTTTTTAAAAAATAAAAAATATCAAACTTTCTTTCATATTTTGCTACCTCATACGATGTTACAAAAGTTATTACCTATACTTTGCAATTTGCACGATTTTAAATATTATATTTGTCAAATAATCAAAATAAAATTCTGTAATCAAAGAATCGAAAAATATTCTTTAAAAAATCAAAAAATATCAAACTTTCTGTTCATATTTTGCTACCTCATACGATGTTACAAAAGTTATTACCTATACTTTGCAATTTGCACGATTTTAAATATTATATTTGTCGAATAATCAAAGAATCGAAAAATGTTCAAATCAAAAAATATTTATTCTTTTTAAATATATCGTTGGCTCCCCTACTTTTAGTTACGTATGTGCATAATTTGATAAAAATTAATTATTAAAGACTAGGTTTATCTTTCAATTTTAAAAGTAAGGGGAGCCAACGATATATTTAAAAAGAATAAATATTTTTTGATTTGAACATTTTTCGATTCTTTGATTATTCGACAAATATAATATTTAAAATCGTGCAAATTGCAAAGTATAGGTAATAACTTTTGTAACATCGTATGAGGTAGCAAAATATGAACAGAAAGTTTGATATTTTTTGATTTTTTAAAGAATATTTTTCGATTCTTTGATTACAGAATTTTATTTTGATTATTTGACAAATATAATATTTAAAATCGTGCAAATTGCAAAGTATAGGTAATAACTTTTGTAACATCGTATGAGGTAGCAAAATATGAACAGAAAGTTTGATATTTTTTTATTTTTTAAAAAATATTTTTCGATTCTTTGATATGAATTATCGCGGTATGTGACAGGTTGGAGATGAACCATCGTAGTATACAGGTATAATGTATATAGGTAATAACTTTGTAGCATCGTCTCCCCGAATGAGGTATATCAAATCTTACATCTAGCAGAATGTGAACAGAAAGTTGAACATTGTCTCCCTAGTTATTTGTACATGGAATAGAAACCATCGTAGTATACAGGTTGAAGATGAATCATCGTAGTATACAGGTTAGAGATGAATCATCGTAGTATACAGGTTAGAGATGAATCATTGTAGTATATAGTTTGGAGATGAATCATCGTAGAATACAGGTTGGAGAAGAATCATCGTAATATACGGGTTGGAGATAAAACGCAAGTTGTCTACCCGCGTTCAACCGTACAGGTTATGAGAATATATCATTACATATTAGAGAAGAGTTTTCTAAACTCTTTATACTGAAAATTATTTCTTCAAATATATTACTGCTTTGTTTAAAATACCTATACTTTGCAATTTGGACGATTTTAAATATTATATTTGTCAAATAATCAAAATAAAATTCTGTGATCAAAGAATCGAAAAATATTCTTTAAAAAATCAAAAAATATCAAACTTTCTGTTCATATTTTGCTACCTCATAGCTTCAATACTTATTGAGAAAAATTGATTAAAACACATATTTTGATCTATTTATCTTCTCTTTAGAAATTTATATGCAGTAAACAATAATAAAAAAAATATTTATCCAAAACATATTTTTTTCGAATCAAAGTGTAAATCAAACCCGCACTTAAATTTTGGATGATTATTCAAAAGAAGTAAAAAACTAATGTTAATTTATAAAAAAACAAAAACTAAAATGATTTTATAAAAATCTAAAAATAAATAGTGGACTACGATTATCCAACAAAACTTGTACATTCGATCTACATTTTTAACTTCAAAAATAATTTTAAATTTATTAGAAAAACATTATACTGACCAATAAAAAAAACGAAGGTTAATTTATAAAAAAAATGGAAAAACTAATACTATTTTATAAAAATCTACAAATAAATTTAGATTCTGAGAGTAGAGTCGCTTTATAATTGTGCTGGAAATTGTCACATAATATAGGTAAAAATTTGTCCTAATGAAAGGAGCTTTAGTTTAAAATGCATCCCTTATCTGCTAATTAATGGTATGAAGCCCATGGAAAATAAAAACAGTAAAAGGTATTTCTTAAGTACTTGTGATATAAGTAATGTATTCTAAAAGCCCATAAAAAATGCTTTTAAATTTATTAGAAAAACATTATACTGACCAATAAAAAAAACGAAGGTTAATTTATAAAAAAAATGGAAAAACTAATACTATTTTATAAAAATCTACAAATAAATTTAGATTCTGAGAGTAGAGTCGCTTTATAATTGTGCTGGAAATTGTCACATAATATAGGTAAAAATTTGTCCTAATGAAAGGAGCTTTAGTTTAAAATGCATCCCTTATCTGCTAATTAATGGTATGAAGCCCATGGAAAATAAAAACAGTAAAATGGTATTTCTTAAGTACTTATGATATAAGTAATGTATTCTGAAAGCCCATAAAAAATGCTTTAATTTGGCATATCGCATGATGCATTTTGTTGAGAAATGTGAAAGTTATAAGCGTTTTAATATTTGACTAAGATTTAAGCTAGGAACACTACAAATAAACTAAGCGTACACTAGCCCGATAAAATAAACCACACACGCGTGCTAAAGATGTGGTGAAGCGTATGCGAGATAAGAATTCACTGCGCTCACAAACGCGTAATGCAACATGTGTTCATCTTTCTTCGCATAGTTATGCTCTAAAATCAATCAATAATGTGATTTATTCCTCGCACACTGTCGGTATAAATATAACGAATGCCCTTCGTTAAAAATTAGAAAGATTGTATCTAAACTAAATAAAAGTAGACTACGATTATCAAACAAAATTCGTACATTCAATCGACATTAATAAACCACACACGCGTGCTAAAGATGTGGTGAAGCGTATGCGAGATAAGAATTCACTGCGCTCACAAACGCGTAATGCAACATGTGTTCATCTTTCTTCGCATAATTATGCTCTAAAATCAATCAATAATGTGATTTATTCCTCGCACACTGTCGGTATAAATATAACGAATGCCCTTCGTTAAAAATTAGAAAGGTTGTATCTAAACTAAATAAAAGTAGACTACGATTATCAAACAAAACTCGTACATTTAATCGACATTTTTCACTTGAAAAATAATTTAAAATTTATTAGAAAAATATTATACTGACCTATACTACTGACCCATAAAAAGTAAAAAATAAATATTAATTTTCGACAGTTTTATTTAACTATGACATTTTAAAATGTTAAAAACCATATTCTGCCTTTGTGAATATAAAATTTTGAAGAAATAATATATAAACTCATCACGTTAATTATTGGTATTTTTTGAAACTAGATAAAAGTTGACTGACCTCACATAAAAGCGGATTTTGGAAAAATAAAAATATATTTATTTGTAAAACCTAGCCTATTTTACCCACAAAGAGTATAGCTTCAAATCTTGTACATTCGATCAACATTTTTCACTTTAAAAATAATTTTAAATTTATTAGAAAAACATTATACTGACCTGTACTACTGACCCATAAAAAGTAAAAAATATATATTAATTTTCGACAGTTTTCTTCAACTATGAAATTTTAAAATGTAAAAAATCATATTTTACCTTTGTGAATATAAAATATTGAAAAAATATTATATAAATTAAGAACGTTAATTATTATTGGTATTTTTTGAAACTAGATAAAACTTGACTGAACTCACATAAAAGCAGATTTTGGAAAAATGAAAATATATTTATTTGTATAACCTAGCCTATGTTAACCACAAAGAGTATACCTTTCCAATGATATCATTTTCATTCAATTTTTTTTAAAAATCTTCACATTATGCGTAAACAAAAAGGTGGTCCGTAATTTTTTCAAAAATTTAGACAAAATTTTTCGAAGTAAAGTCCATTTATTAAAATTTGTTAAAACTTTTGCAAAAATAAATTATTCTAGAGTATGTAGCAAACGATAAGCTTTCTAATGATATATATATCATGAAAAAGAAATATTGAAAAACAGTTGAATTCTTTCTTCAAATCAAACAAGTAAAAATTTTCAAAAAGTAGTATTGGTAGTAGTATTATTATTATTATATATTACATAAACATTTCAACCAATCATATAGTTTTTATGAAATAAAACTGCAATTTCAAAGTTAAATTTTTTGAACTTTTAGGTAGAATTTTTGAAATGTGGCTTTCAATATGTATGTAAAATATTTTTTGAAAATTTTTATTTTAAGTATATTTTTTAAGCATTTTACGATTTACACATTTAAATATATAATAAGGCTGGCAAGTTTTGCGTGTTGTCTCCCCGGAGGTCTTGCCAGACCTCTGATATATATATGTAGTTATGTCTTTTCACGCGCTATTTGTTGAATAAAAGCTCCAGCCTTTCAGATTCTTTCTATTCATCACAACATGTAAACAGAATAAGAAAAGTATTGGAGTTTTCACGCATGATTACTTGTTATATCCATTTTTAATAAATCAAAAAAAATAAAATTATTAAAAGAAACATTTAAAATTTTTTAAGTATATATATATCTCATAACCTGTACGGTTGAACGCGGGTAGACAACTTGCGTTTTATCTCCAACCCGTATATTACGATGATTCTTCTCCAACCTGTATTCTACGATGATTCATCTCCAAACTATATACTACAATGATTCATCTCTAACCTGTATACTACGATGATTCATCTCTAACCTGTATACTACGATGATTCATCTTCAACCTGTATACTACGATGGTTTCTATTCCATGTACAAATAACTAGGGAGACAATGTTCAACTTTCTGTTCACATTCTGCTAGATGTAAGATTTGATATACCTCATTCGGGGAGACGATGCTACATAAGTTATTACCTATATACATTATACCTGTATACTACGATGGTTCATCTCCAACCTGTATACCGCGATAATTCATATCAAAGAATCGAAAAATATTTTTTAAAAAATAAAAAAATATCAAACTTTCTGTTCATATTTTGCTACCTCATACGATGTTACAAAAGTTATTACCTATACTTTGCAATTTGCACGATTTTAAATATTATATTTGTCAAATAATCAAAATAAAATTCTGTAATCAAAGAATCGAAAAATATTCTTTAAAAAATCAAAAAATATCAAACTTTCTGTTCATATTTTGCTACCTCATACGATGTTACAAAAGTTATTACCTATACTTTGCAATTTGCACGATTTTAAATATTATATTTGTCGAATAATCAAAGAATCGAAAAATGTTCAAATCAAAAAATATTTATTCTTTTTAAATATATCGTTGGCTCCCCTTACTTTTAGTTACGTATGTGCATAATTTGATAAAAATTAATTATTAAAGACTAGGTTTATCTTTCAATTTTAAAAGTAAGGGGAGCCAACGATATATTTAAAAAGAATAAATATTTTTTGATTTGAACATTTTTCGATTCTTTGATTATTCGACAAATATAATATTTAAAATCGTGCAAATTGCAAAGTATAGGTAATAACTTTTGTAACATCGTATGAGGTAGCAAAATATGAACAGAAAGTTTGATATTTTTTGATTTTTTAAAGAATATTTTTCGATTCTTTGATTACAGAATTTTATTTTGATTATTTGACAAATATAATATTTAAAATCGTGCAAATTGCAAAGTATAGGTAATAACTTTTGTAACATCGTATGAGGTAGCAAAATATGAACAGAAAGTTTGATATTTTTTTATTTTTTAAAAAATATTTTTCGATTCTTTGATATGAATTATCGCGGTATACAGGTTGGAGATGAACCATCGTAGTATACAGGTATAATGTATATAGGTAATAACTTATGTAGCATCGTCTCCCCGAATGAGGTATATCAAATCTTACATCTAGCAGAATGTGAACAGAAAGTTGAACATTGTCTCCCTAGTTATTTGTACATGGAATAGAAACCATCGTAGTATACAGGTTGAAGATGAATCATCGTAGTATACAGGTTAGAGATGAATCATCGTAGTATACAGGTTAGAGATGAATCATTGTAGTATATAGTTTGGAGATGAATCATCGTAGAATACAGGTTGGAGAAGAATCATCGTAATATACGGGTTGGAGATAAAACGCAAGTTGTCTACCCGCGTTCAACCGTACAGGTTATGAGAATATATCATTACATATTAGAGAAGAGTTTTCTAAACTCTTTATACTGAAAATTATTTCTTCAAATATATTACTGCTTTGTTTAAAATACCTATACTTTGCAATTTGGACGATTTTAAATATTATATTTGTCAAATAATCAAAATAAAATTCTGTGATCAAAGAATCGAAAAATATTCTTTAAAAAATCAAAAAATATCAAACTTTCTGTTCATATTTTGCTACCTCATAGCTTCAATACTTATTGAGAAAAATTGATTAAAACACATATTTTGATCTATTTATCTTCTCTTTAGAAATTTATATGCAGTAAACAATAATAAAAAAAATATTTATCCAAAACATATTTTTTTCGAATCAAAGTGTAAATCAAACCCGCACTTAAATTTTGGATGATTATTCAAAAGAAGTAAAAAACTAATGTTAATTTATAAAAAACCAAAAACTAAAATGATTTTATAAAAATCTAAAAATAAATAGTGGACTACGATTATCCAACAAAACTTGTACATTCGATCTACATTTTTAACTTCAAAAATAATTTTAAATTTATTAGAAAAACATTATACTGACCAATAAAAAAAACGAAGGTTAATTTATAAAAAAAATGGAAAAACTAATACTATTTTATAAAAATCTACAAATAAATTTAGATTCTGAGAGTAGAGTCGCTTTATAATTGTGCTGGAAATTGTCACATAATATAGGTAAAAATTTGTCCTAATGAAAGGAGCTTTAGTTTAAAATGCATCCCTTATCTGCTAATTAATGGTATGAAGCCCATGGAAAATAAAAACAGTAAAAGGTATTTCTTAAGTACTTGTGATATAAGTAATGTATTCTGAAAGCCCATAAAAAATGCTTTTAAATTTATTAGAAAAACATTATACTGACCAATAAAAAAAACGAAGGTTAATTTATAAAAAAAATGGAAAAACTAATACTATTTTATAAAAATCTACAAATAAATTTAGATTCTGAGAGTAGAGTCGCTTTATAATTGTGCTGGAAATTGTCACATAATATAGGTAAAAATTTGTCCTAATGAAAGGAGCTTTAGTTTAAAATGCATCCCTTATCTGCTAATTAATGGTATGAAGCCCATGGAAAATAAAAACAGTAAAATGGTATTTCTTAAGTACTTATGATATAAGTAATGTATTCTGAAAGCCCATAAAAAATGCTTTAATTTGGTATATCGCATGATGCATTTTGTTGAGAAATGTGAAAGTTATAAGCGTTTTAATATTTGACTAAGATTTAAGCTAGGAACACTACAAATAAACTAAGCGTACACTAGCCCGATAAAATAAACCACACACGCGTGCTAAAGATGTGGTGAAGCGTATGCGAGATAAGAATTCACTGCGCTCACAAACGCGTAATGCAACATGTGTTCATCTTTCTTCGCATAGTTATGCTCTAAAATCAATCAATAATGTGATTTATTATTCGCACACTGTCGGTATAAATATAACGAATGCCCTTCGTTAAAAATTAGAAAGATTGTATCTAAACTAAATAAAAGTAGACTACGATTATCAAACAAAATTCGTACATTCAATCGACATTAATAAACCACACACGCGTGCTAAAGATGTGGTGAAGCGTATGCGAGATAAGAATTCACTGCGCTCACAAACGCGTAATGCAACATGTGTTCATCTTTCTTCGCATAATTATGCTCTAAAATCAATCAATAATGTGATTTATTCCTCGCACACTGTCGGTATAAATATAACGAATGCCCTTCGTTAAAAATTAGAAAGGTTGTATCTAAACTAAATAAAAGTAGACTACGATTATCAAACAAAACTCGTACATTTAATCGACATTTTTCACTTGAAAAATAATTTAAAATTTATTAGAAAAATATTATACTGACCTATACTACTGACCCATAAAAAGTAAAAAATAAATATTAATTTTCGACAGTTTTATTTAACTATGACATTTTAAAATGTTAAAAACCATATTCTGCCTTTGTGAATATAAAATTTTGAAGAAATAATATATAAACTCATCACGTTAATTATTGGTATTTTTTGAAACTAGATAAAAGTTGACTGACCTCACATAAAAGCGGATTTTGGAAAAATAAAAATATATTTATTTGTAAAACCTAGCCTATTTTACCCACAAAGAGTATAGCTTCAAATCTTGTACATTCGATCAACATTTTTCACTTTAAAAATAATTTTAAATTTATTAGAAAAACATTATACTGACCTGTACTACTGACCCATAAAAAGTAAAAAATATATATTAATTTTCGACAGTTTTCTTCAACTATGAAATTTTAAAATGTAAAAAATCATATTTTACCTTTGTGAATATAAAATATTGAAAAAATATTATATAAATTAAGAACGTTAATTATTATTGGTATTTTTTGAAACTAGATAAAACTTGACTGAACTCACATAAAAGCAGATTTTGGAAAAATGAAAATATATTTATTTGTATAACCTAGCCTATGTTAACCACAAAGAGTATACCTTTCCAATGATATCATTTTCATTCAATTTTTTTTAAAAATCTTCACATTATGCGTAAACAAAAAGGTGGTCCGTAATTTTTTCAAAAATTTAGACAAAATTTTTCGAAGTAAAGTCCATTTATTAAAATTTGTTAAAACTTTTGCAAAAATAAATTATTCTAGAGTATGTAGCAAACGATAAGCTTTCTAATGATATATATATCATGAAAAAGAAATATTGAAAAACAGTTGAATTCTTTCTTCAAATCAAACAAGTAAAAATTTTCAAAAAGTAGTATTGGTAGTAGTATTATTATTATTATATATTACATAAACATTTCAACCAATCATATAGTTTTTATGAAATAAAACTGCAATTTCAAAGTTAAATTTTTTTAACTTTTAGGTAGAATTTTTGAAATGTGGCTTTCAATATGTATGTAAAATATTTTTTGAAAATTTTTATTTTAAGTATATTTTTTAAGCATTTTACGATTTACACATTTAAATATATAATAAGGCTGGCAAGTTTTGCGTGTTGTCTCCCCGGAGGTCTTGCCAGACCTCTGATAAACCTAGTCTTTAATAATTAATTTTTATCAAATTATGCACACACGAAACTAAAAGTAAGGGGAGCCAACGATATATTTAAAAAGAATAAATATTTTTTGATTTGAATATTTTTCGATTCTTTGATTATTCGACAAATATAATATTTAAAATCGTGCAAATTGCAAAGTATAGGTAATAACTTTTGTAACATCGTATAAGGTAGCAAAATATGAACAGAAAGTTTGATATTTTTTGATTTTTTAAAGAATATTTTTCGGAAAGTTTGATATTTTTACAGAAAGTTTGATATTTTTTGATTTTTTAAAGAATATTTTTCGATTCTTTGATTACAGAATTTTATTTTGATTATTTGACAAATATAATATTTAAAATCGTGCAAATTGCAAAGTATAGGTAATAACTTTTGTAACATCGTATGAGGTAGCAAAATATGAACAGAAAGTTTGATATTTTTGATTTTTTAAAGAATATTTTTCGATTCTTTGATTACAGAATTTTATTTTGTTTATTTGACAAATATAATATTTAAAATCGTGCAAATTGCAAAGTATAGGTAATAACTTTTGTAACATCGTATGAGGTAGCAAAATATGAACAGAAAGTTTGATATTTTTTGATTTTTTAAAAAATATTTTTCGATTCTTTGATTACAGAATTTTATTTTGATTATTTGATAAAATTAATTATTTAATATCGTGAAAAAATTAATAACTTATCTAACATCCTCTCCCCGAATGAGATATATCAAATCTTACATCTAGCAAAATATGAAATGATAGGTTGGAGATGAATTATCGCGGTATACAGGTTGTAGATGAACCATCGTCTCCCCGAATGAGGTATATCAAATCTTACATCTAGCAGAATGTGAACAGAAAGTTGAACATTGTCTCCCTAGTTATTTGTACATGGAATAGAAACCATCGTAGTATACAGTTTGAAGATGAATCATCGTAGTATACAGGTTGGAGATGAATTATCGTAGTATACAGGTTGGAGATGAATTATCGTAGTATACAGGTTGGAGATGAATCATTGTAGTATATAGTTTGGAGATGAATCATCGTAGAATACAGGTTGGAGAAGAATCATCGTAATATACGGGTTGGAGATAACACGCAAGTTGTCTACCCGCGTTCAACCGTACAGGTTATGAGAATATATCATTACATATTAGAGAAGAGTTTTCTAAACTCTTTATACTGTAAAAATATTTCTTCAAATATATTACTGTTTTGTTTAAAATACCTATACTTTGCAATTTGCACGATTTTAAATATTATATTTGTCAAATAATCAAAATAAAATTCTGTGATCAAAGAATCGAAAAATATTCTTTAAAAAATCAAAAAATATTAAACTTTCTGTTCATATTTTGCTACCTCATAGCTTCAATACTTTTTGAGAAAAATTGATTAAAACACATATTTTGATCTCTTTATCTTCTCTTTAGAAATTTATATGAAGTAAACAATAATAAAAATAATATTTATCCAAAACATATTTTTTTCGAATCAAAGTGTAAATCAAACCCGCGCTTAAATTTTGGATGATTAATTCAAAAGAAGTAAAAAACTAATGTTAATTTATAAAAAACCGAAAACTAAAATGATTTTATAAAAATCTAAAAATAAATAGTGGACTACGATTATCCAACAAAACTTGTACATTCGATCTACATTTTTAACTTCAAAAATAATTTTAAATGTATTAGATAAACATTATACTGACCAATAAAAAAAACGAAGGTTAATTTATAAAAAAAAAAAGGAAAAACTAATACTATTTTATAAAAATCTACAAATAAATTTAGATTCTGAGAGTAGAGTCGCTTTATAATTGTGCTGGAAATTGTCACATAATATAGGTAAAAATTTGTCCTAATGAAAGGAGCTTTAGTTTAAAATGCATCCCTTATCTGCTAATTAATGGTATGAAGCCCATGGAAAATAAAAACAGTAAAAGGTATTTCTTAAGTACTTGTGATATAAGTAATGTATTCTGAAAGCCCATAAAAAATGCTTTAATTTGGTATATCGCATGATGCATTTTGTTGAGAAATGTGAAAGTTATAAGCGTTTTAATATTTGACTAAGATTTAAGCTAGGAACACTACAAATAAGGTAAGCGTACACTAGACCGATAAAATAAACCACACACGCGTGCTAAAGATGTGGTGAAGCGTATGCGAGATAAGAATTTCCTGCGCTCACAAACGCGTAATGCAACATGTGTTAATCTTTCTTCGCATAGTTATGGTCTAAAATCAATCAATAATGTGATTTATTATTCGCACACTGTCGGTATAAATATAACGAATGCTCTTCGTTAAAAATTAGAAAGGTTGTATCTAAACTAAATAAAAGTAGACTACGATTATCCAACAAAATTCGTACATTCAATCGACAAAACCACACACGCGTGCTAAAGATGTGGTGAAGCGTTTGTTAGATAAGAATTCACTGCGCTCACAAACGCGTAATGCAACATGTGTTAATCTTTCTTCGCATAATTATGCTCTAAAATCAATCAATAATGTGATTTATTCTTCGCACACTGTCGGTATAATTTTTAACGAATGCCCTTCGTTAAAAATTAGAAAGGTTGTATCTAAACTAAATAAAAGTAGACTACGATTATCAAACAAAACTCTTACATTTAATCGACATTTTTCACTCTAAAAATAATTTAAAATTTATTAGAAAAATATTATACTGACCTATACTACTGACCCATAAAAAGTAAAAAATATATATTAATTTTCGACAGTTTTATTTAACTATGACATTTTAAAATGTTAAAATAAACTTGTTACTCTTGATACTGCGACATAGGATTGGCCTACTGAGAATATACTTGTGCCAATGTCAACAAACACCGAGCTTAATGATAATCCTTGCGACTTATGAATTGTAATTGCGTAAGCAATTGATAGGGGGTATTGTTCACGAAAAAAATACGCCCTATCAAATATTTTTATTTTTTGTCTACAACGAGTAACTTTCACTTTCTTTGAAATAGTTTGGAAGTTAACAACAACGCCTGTTATTATTTCGTTTTTATCGAAAATTAAATTTTCTATAGTACCTATTGAACCATTAACCAATTTATTAGAAATATCCAAATTTCTTCTTAGCATCACTCTACACCCAATCGATAATTTTAATAAAGGTTCAAGACCAAAAGAATTTTTATCATCTTTATCCTTCTTTTTCAAAATTTCTTTTGCTTTTCTTGAAAGAAACTTATTGTTGCAAATTAATTCATCAACAGCAAAAACATCATACGTCTTTTTAAATAATCTTTTCAATACTTCTTCATTGAATTGCTTGACCATTATTTTTTTAGATAACAGACAAATTGTTGAAATTTTATTGTCAATTTCAAAAAATGCATCAACAACATTTTTGATTGGTATTTCATCATTTCCAGTGAATGTGATTTTTCTTTTTTCTAATAACTTACAATCTGAGTAGGAGAGACATCCTTTTCTCATTCGCTGTAGACATTCTCGAAATGCATCATCGTCTTTTTCCTTTTGTCTTTGGTTGACTTTCAACTCTTCAAAAGTGAAAAGTAACCATAAATTGAATTCCTTAGTAATTGATCCTGTCATTTTTTTCAAATCTTTTGCATTTATACTCTCAAAAATAAAGGGGCTATCGACAGGAGGGATCTGTAAAAGATCCCCGAAAAATAAAATATTCACTGAACCAAACCATATATTATCATCATAGAGTTTTTTATTGAAAAATTCGCATAATCTTAAATGAATATACAAAAGAGTTTCATTAGAAACCATGCTAACTTCGTCTATCAAAACACAATGGACGTCGTACATTCCTACTTGAAAAAGTTGTAAATCGTTTGACGTCATTGGTCTATAATATTCTCTAAGTCCTTTTTTTGTATTAATTGGCAATTTAAATATAGAATGTATTGTTTGACCAGAAATATTAACAGCACTCAAACCTGTAGGAGCGCCTAAAACAACATGACAATTTTTTCCATATTCTTTACTTAACGAAGCTGCATAAAGCATTACGCATTTTATTAAGTATGACTTACCTGTTCCGGCTGATCCAGAAACAAACATTCTTAAGGGATTAAAGTTTTCAACAAAAGAGTCATCAACCAAAATTTTGTTCTTTTTCAAAAAAGACTTTTTAATAGAAGATGTGATGACTTTATATATACGTAGTTGATCTTCTTTTAAAGTCTCAACAAATGAATCGAGATTTTCAACATTTTTACTATACTCTTCATTGGTTGTTTTCAAATCTTCGCAAACTTGTTCTACAGGATATATATCATGATGTTTACCTTTGTTTTCATTAGAGTTATCCTCTTCGTATTTATCTTGATTCAAAATTTTATTAGAAACTTCTTTTTCTACTTTTTCTTTTTTTCTATATAATTTTTTTTTTTTTAAATGTATTTCCATAATATTTTCATTAACTTGGCAATGCTTTTCAAAAGCATCTGTAAAAGTTGTACATTCTAAAAGTAAATCTAATTCTAAACGCCAGGGTATGTTCATAAATAATAAAGAATGAAAATACTTTTCTTTTTGATTTTCAAAATCAAAAAATTGAGTATAAACTAGGTAAGGCTCTTTATGCTCGCTCATATATATATCCTTACCTTCCAATTTGAAACTTTTCTTACCCCTTTTATAGTCTCTTTTGTATTTTGAAACAAATTCTCTTAGATTTAAAGACTCTAAATTAATTGGGCGTTTAGGATAATAACAAGAAATAAAATCATCACAGAAAATTTCATCTTTTTCTTTTTCTTTTTCCATTTTCGATAACTTTTTAAGTACTCTTGTACGATTATTAATGAGATCAGAATTTATAAAACAAAAATTTTCAGAAAACTCATATTGATTATTTACAATCCACTTATTAGAAGCTTCATATGCTCCAATTTCTCTAGATTTTAAACACCTAAAACCCCATTTATATAATGAAGAAATTATGGCTTCACTATCTAAACCCAATTCTTCATTACTTAAATTCGATTTTTCACACTTGGAAACATATTTACACACGTATTCTACAATGGAACACGAGTTTTCCCCAATATACTGTATATCAATATTTCCTTTCCACAAGCTCAATAAAAGAGGGTTGTAATCATTTATGTATGTTTCATAACTTGATCTGCTAAGTTCATAGAGACGTTTTTTTAATTTAGAACTTTTCCTTTCGAGAATTGAAGAAACAACATCATGTAGGATGAAAAACTTTGTTGTTCTTCGTGGAAAGCCAAATCTACAACACACTTGCCATCTCTTTTTTCCAACTTTCATTTTCTTCAAACAATAATTACCACATTTATGCAACTGATATTTTTTTACAAGAGAGTACATTTCAGCGTCACTTCTCTTTGATGGTAACTTGCAAGAGATGTATTTTCCAATAAAATTAATAATTGATTGTGCGGAATTACTTCCAATTAACGGGGCGTCTTTAACCCAAAACAAACAGTGAAAATGAGGTGTCCCTCTTGACTGATATTCTATTCTATAAAACCAATGGGTAACTTTTCCCAACACTTCGGTTTTCAAAACAAATTGTAGAATTCCTCTAAATCGTGTGTATATGAACTTAGCGGTTAAAACAGGATCTTGAACAGCAAGTTGACTTGTTGAAAAACCACTATTTTGTAAATCTAAATTGTGCTTTATTATGTAGGTATGTAAATCATCCCAATCATATTCCGCGGGCGAAAGCGTCACGAAAAATATAGGTGGCCCGTATACTTCAACCATAGATTTTAATTGTGATCTAGGTTTAAACCAATATTGAGCCGAATTAGGTATTTTACCAAGAACCCTATGGATATTATACTTGATAGAGTTGTCATTACTTCGAAGTAAACTTATAAGTTTATCATATCCAATATTTTCAAAGTTTTTCACACTTCTGAGGGTAGAAAAAACTTGAGATCGCAATTCTCTTTGTTCATAATCTTGACACAAAAAAAACAAATATTGTATATCTCTTCTGAATCGTAAATCTGAGGAAAACAATCTCGTCTATTCATACATTTTTTCCTGAAAATTCACCTTTCTAAAAGAATTTTTTCCACCCTTTCCAGTTGGAAACAAGTGTGGAAAACAGAGTAAGTCAACATTTTTTTTCTGATATCCAATAGGTTTTGCATCAATTTTAAGTAATTCATAAAAATTTTCTACTTCCATTATAGTAGTCTTGTTATCATTACTCATTTCTTGAACAGTATAATGTTCCAATAACATGTCGATATCATTTGAGTTCAGTTTATGTAACATACTTTTGATGTTATCCGAATCAGAGCAGGGTTGCTGTGATGCATCATGTAGTTCTATTTCATTAGAAGTGTTACCTTCTTTTCCTTGATCTTCATTTTTAATCTGGAAAAGATCTTCGTAAGAATCAGGAAGGCGAACATTTTTGTAAAATTGATTATTTCTCTTCAACCATACAAGAGCTTTATGTAACTTTTTCAGATTCACCACTTCACGGAACAAATGCTCTTCTTTTACTATATTATGAATTAGTATATATTTTGATGGGTATAATGAAAACCAATCTGTTTCCTCTTCTAGTTGTTTTAATGTTTCATTTAAAGGAAGTGGAATATCTACTCGACAACCACTTAATGCAGAAAGTGTACCTTTTTTATAATATTGGAAATTAGAATTAAGTTTTATAATCGTCTGGAAAGATTTAGCTTTTGCTATAAATAATTTCTCCAAGTTTGTCAAATCTTGAATTTCAGCTGGAATTTCTCCAGTATCCATGTTGTTCGCTATACAACGTGCTGGAAATTTATAATAAGTTAAGGAACTATAACAATAATTACAAATAATAATTTCCTCATCTTCTTTTTCTTTCACTAAGTACAGATTATGAAAATAATTTCGAAATGAAGGCACTTTATCAAATCCTTTCCATGATTTTTTACAAGTGTGTATGTTTTTAGTAGTTTCAAGTATATTACATAAACAGCATTTTATATCAGGAAGATCTGAACAGTTAATTTCAAATTCAAGTATATTGTTTGAGTAAACTTCCTTTAAATGCGATATGTTATTTTTAGTTTTTTTCTTCGAAATAAAGCTTAAATTCTTCTTCACTGTCTTGATTTTTAAAATTTTTAGTAAGTAGTCAAAATCAGCAAGAATAAAAGCTCTGTCCAAATCTGTTATATAATTGTGAGAAAAAATCAATTCACTTATCATCTTCAATAATTTACGACAATTCGGTGAGTGGATAGACAATCGGTTGATTAGAACATACCAACTTTTACAAGTATTTTTCAAATAACAAATTTCAGGATGATGACGTCTAAACATGGGTAGGGAATAAATTGAATCCACTTTAATGACATTTTTACATTCTTTTATTTTTTGAATAATAAAACGATATTGTTTAATTTTAGCTTTTTCAATAACACTTAAAAAATTGAAAACTTCATTTTTGTCTTCATCTGATGGAAGAACACAATCATTTGTACACGTATACCTGGGCATATTTGGCAAGAGGTTTTTTGAATTCTTAAAGTCATAAACTCTAGAGGTATAATATCCAAATTTTTGAAAAAAATCTTCATGACCTTTTTTATGACAAAATAATCCAAAAATAGCACACATTTTGTCATTTGAAGAACAAATCCTATACTTCGAAATAATTGTTTCACATAAAAATTTAAATTTTTGGAAAAAATAAATTAAGTTTGAAACCCATTCTTGTCTGCGATAATAAACTTGATGAGATAAATGCCTCAAAAATAAGTTTATTTTTACATTATCTGTCTTTTGGCATAAGTGTTTATTGTTTTCAAAAAAGGAGCAAATGTTTTCCTCAGTCACTTTATTTATATGCTCCTTTAAATAATCACAAATATAAAGTCTTAAATTTTTATACGTTATTTCCAATTTTTTGACATTTTCTTTATTATCAATATTTTTAGGAAATTTAAAAGATAGCATTTGTTTACCGAATTCAAATGTGTGATTTATAAAAATATTCACCAAAGCTTCTTTGGATCTGTGTTCATATACCACATTTTCATTACCATGCGTAATAAAATTTTCTGAGTTGAACCAAGATATTTTTTTGAAAATATGCTGATACTTATTTTTCACTCTTTTCGCGGCTAAAATAGTTCTTTTTCGTATTTCCCTTTTATTTAATTTGATACTTTTTTTATAAACAATTTTAGCTATCTTTAGCCATTTTTGTTCTTTATTACTTTCTAGATAGAGATAGTTTTTAATTCTCTTCATCATGTTCTCTTTTGCCTTTAAACTTCTAACATATCTATACAAAATACCTGCTAGTTTTTGTTTTCCGCGAATACTTTTTGCATATCTACTGGAAATGTACCTTCTTCTAAATCTCCATTTAAGACTTGTGGTGTATTTTCGTACTGCTTTTATAAGTTTATATTTTCCTCGTTCACCTTTGAAATATTTCCTCAAGGCTTCTTTTCCTTTTTCACCTTTGAAATATTTCCTCAAGGCTTCTTTTCCTTTTTCACCTTTGAAATAGTTCCTTAAGGCTTCCTTTCCTTTTTCACCTTTGAAATAGTTCCTTAAGGCTTCTTTTCCTTTTTCACCTTTGAAATAGTTCCTTAAGGCTTCTTTTCCTTTTTCACCTTTGAAATAGTTCCTCAAGGCTTCTTTTCCTTTTTCACCTTTGAAATAGTTCCTTAAGGCTTCTTTTCCTTTTTCACCTTTGAAATATTTTGTGGAACGTTTCTTTCCCTTTTCACTTTTTAAATATTTTGTGGAACGTTTCTTTCCCTTTTCACTTTTTAAATATTTTGTGGAACGTTTCTTTCCCTTTTCACTTTTTAAATATTTTGTGGAACGTTTCTTTCCCTTTTCACTTTTTAAATATTTTGTGGAACGTTTCTTTCCCTTTTCACTTTTTAAATATTTTGTGGAACGTTTCTTTCCCTTTTCACTTTTTAAATATTTTGTGGAACGTTTCTTTCCCTTTTCACTTTTTAAATATTTTGTGGAACGTTTCTTTCCCTTTTCACTTTTTAAATATTTTGTAGAACGTTTCTTTCCCTTTTCACTTTTTAAATATTTGTTCAAGGCTTCTTTTCCCTTTTCGCTTTTCAAGTACCTTCTAACATTTTCTTTTCTCTTCAACCCTTTTTGATATTTCTTTAAACTGTCTTTCCTTTTCTCTTTCTTAAACATTTTAGGGTATTCCTGAATCTTTTTCTGGAATTTTTTATGTCTTGAAATTCCTTTACTCGTTTTATTATATTTTTTATATTTATTAGAGTATTTTAGTATACTCTTATCCTGTATATTTTTTTTATTTCTTTCTTTCTTTTTTCTAGTTTGTTTTAAATTTTTGGAAAGCGCCATAGTGCAAAATTTAATTTTTTTAGACAAATTAATCTAAAAATTAAAATGTTAAATTACAAAAAATAATTAGATGTTAACTTACGAAAATAGTAGTAGTATTTTTTGGTTTTCTAAAAAAATAGTTAATAAAATTTTGTTAAAATGCTATTCTAAAAAATATTAATCTGTCATTCTTATTATTTTATAAATATATACATTCATACGACACCAAATCTTTTAAAATTTATCAAATGTATAAAAAATTAAACTATACATTAATAATTTTTTTGGCTTCAATTTGTTTTTAAAAATTTTTGAGGAATTATGTAACCTCAAGTATTTAACAGAAATAAAGTATGTATTTTATAACAGCCAATAATTTGTCTGAGATTTTTTGATTGACGGAACTGTAAAGTAAAAGATTACTGAATCTATACTACAATATAAAATTGCTTTAAAAATTAGAAATTATTAATAATTGTTTTTTAATAAGTCTTCAATAAATGTATTGTTTACAATAAATGTATCGTTTATTACAACCTAAAAGACTCTGGTTTACAATGAGTAAATCAGATTAAATTCAGGTAAGCACCTGATTTCATATGTCGAAAGATTAAACGCACCTCTCAATGAGTCAATCCCTTAAGATAGATCTGACGGAGGACCTGCTTACAGGAACATTTCTAACTATAATAATGAAATTTATGATCATTGGGTACACCAACATAACTTTGTTTACCCAAATGATATGAACATTCACAAATTTGAAATCTATAAAAAAAAACTCTAATATTTTTATTTATTGACATGATATTAATGTAAATTAAATCTAAGATCTTTATCAAAATATAGTTAATGTATTCTAATTAAATTTGAAATATATAAAAAGATTTTTCTTAATCTCTATATTATGATAGTGTACTGATGTATAGTTTGATAATTAGTTCAAAGTCAATATCAAAAAGAAAACTTTTAATTATCAGTAAGACGAATCTGCGATAATTTAATCAACAATGAGTCTAATCCTCTAATTATCGGGCGTTTACAGTATCAGGACCTACTTTAAGAGCACCTGATTTCATATGTCGGAAGATTAAACGTATCTCTCAATGAGTCAATAATAATTAAACAGGTTAAATTGTAACTTATGGTTTTTTCACGAATTGGATTTTTAAAATTTAATAAAACTATACATTAATAATTTTTTTGGCTTCACTTTGTTTTTAAAGTCTTTGAAGGAATTATGTAACCTCAAGTATTTAACAGAAATAAAATATATATTTTATATCAGCCAATAATTTGTCTTTGATTTTTTGATTGACGGAACTGTAAAGTAAAAGATTACCGAATCTATACTATAATATAAAATTGAATTTAAAAACAGGAATACGTTAACAGGTTAAATTAAAACTTCTGGTTTTTATTTCACGAAATAGAGTGTACTGATGTATAGTTTGATTGACATCACAACAGCTAATAATTTTTATTTAAATTTTTTGATTGACAGAACCGTAAAGTAAAAAACTAAATTTTTTTTTAAAAAAAGCCTTGGATAAAAAGTTTATATCAAGTAACTAAATTAGTTCAAAGTCAATATCAAAAAGAAAACTTTTAATTATCAGTAAGACAAATCTGCGATAATTTAATCAACAATAATAGAGTGTACTGATGTATAGTTTGATTGACATCACAACAGCCAATAATTTTTATTTAAATTTTTTGATTGACAGAACCGTAAAGTAAAAAACTAAATTTTTTTTTAAAAAAAAGCCTTGGATAAAAAGTTTATATCAAGTAACTAAATTAGTTCAAAGTCAATATCAAAAAGAAAACTTTTAATTATCATTTAGACGAATCTGCGATAATTTAATCAACAATGAGTCTAATCTTTTAATTATTATCGGGCGTTTACAGTATCAGGACCTACTTTAAGAGCACCTGATTTCATATGTCGGAAGATTAAACGTATCTCAAATCTTTAATAAATGTATCGTTTATTACATCCTAAGAGACTCTGATTTACAATCAGTAAATGTAGAAATATAGTTTAAAAAATAAATTATAAATTTTAGAATTATGAATTTAAAATTATGAGAAAAAAATAATGAATCTAAAATTTTGAAAAAAAATAAAAATCTAAGAGACTCTGATTTACAATCAGTAAATGTAGAAATATAGTATAAACAATAGAAATTGATAAAAGCATGTTTTTTCATAGAAAATATCATAAAGGTATTTGGAGAGAAGGTCATTGGGTGTTTGGAGCAATTGAAAGAATTAGTAAGAAATGTAAAGATCCATTATTGTTTCTGACGGATGGCCTGCTTACAGGAACATTAACTATAATAATGGAATTTATGATCATTGGGTACACCAACATAACTTTGTTGTAGAAGCGAAACAACTCTTACACAAATTATATAAAGATCCATTATTGTTTCTGACGGATGGCCTGCTTAAAGGAACATTTCTAACTATAATAATGGAATTTATGATCATTGGGTACACCAATATAACTTTATTTACCCAAATGATATGAACATTCGCAAATTTGAAATATATAAAAAAAATTCTAATTTTTTTATTTACTGAATGTAAATTAAATCTATCTTTATCAAAATATAGTTAATGTACTCTAATTAAATTTGAAATATATAAAAATATTTTTCTTAATCTTTATACTATGATAGTTTACTAATGTATAGTTTGATCGAAAATCACAACAGCCAATAATTTGTCTTTGAAATTTTTTGATTGACAGAACCGCAAAGTAAAAAACCAATTTTTTTAAAAAAAAAATCCTTGGATAAAAAATTTATATCAAGTAACTTAATTAGTTCAAAGTCAATATCAAAAAGAAATTTTTTAATTATCACTAAGATGAATCTGCAATAATTTAATCAGCAATGAGTCTAAACCTGATCTCATGTCGAAAGATTAAACGTATCTCTCAATGAGTCAATCTCTTAATTGCTATTAATCTTGAAATTATCGGGCGTTAACAGTATCAGGACCTACTTTAAGAGAACCTGATCTCATGTCGAAAGATTAAACGTATCTCTCAATGAGTCAATCTCTTAACTGCTATTCAACTGAGTTCTTGAGCTAGCTAAGTAAAACAAATTTGGGCTCCAAATTTAATTTTAAAAAAGGCTTGGATAAAAAGTTTATATCAAGTAACTAAATTAGTTCAAAGTCAATATCAAACAGAAAATTTTTAATTATCAGTAAGACAAATCTGCAATAATTTAATCAGCAATGAGTCTAATCTTCTAATTATCGGGCGTTTACAGTATTAGGACCTAATTTTAGAGCACCTGATTTCATATGTCGGAAGATTAAACGTATCTCTCAATGAGTCAATCCCTTAAGATAGATTTCTTGAGCTAGCTATGTAAAACATGTTTGGGCTACTTTGGTGTAAAAGAATTTATAAAAATTACGTGTGAATAAGTAAAACGAGGAAGAGTGCAAATGAATGTGAGAGATATCGAAATCGCGAAAGAATCGTTTATCTCTCTTTATCACTAATGATAGAGAAAATAGAATGAGTGACAGTCATAGTTACACCTCCTCTGATGCTTATCATGTATACAAATAAATGAAGGCAGTGAATTACATTGAGTTATCAGTCCAGAATCTCGATGACAAAATTCGAAATAAGAAAAACAGTTGCTGGAGAGAGAAAATAGAATGAGTGACAGTCATAGTTACACCTCCTCTGACGCTTATCATGTATACAAATAAATGAAGGCAGTGAATTACATTGAGTTATCAGTCCAGAATCTCGATGACAAAATTAACGAAATAAGAAAAACAGTTGCTGGAGTTGCTTGGGTTTTTATGTTGTATCATCAATACCATATTTGCTAACAGATTATGACGCTTGCGTTTTTGTGTTGTATGACGCTTGCGTTTTTGAATCATCAATGCCATATTTGCTCTCGGTTGCGCCGAATCGTCGCACGGGACTAATCATAGTCCGATTGCTACAATCAATGGGGTTTCTCTAACACTTTGATCCTAACGCCTTTTCTTCGTTTTGCAAGCACGCATGTTGAACAGGAATATTTTTTCTCATTCACGCCTTCTATGCAAGTGCATGTGCAAGTGCAGATGTGATGTCATATTTACAAAGTGAGCGATGAACTTTAACTTGTTGCACAATTCTGCATTTTTCTCGCTTAATGTCATAAAATTATAGCAATTAAACCTTTCAGATTTATTTTTCCAAACCTCTCATATTTAATTTTTTGATTTTTTAAAGAATATTTTTCGATTCTTTGATTACAGAATTTTATTTTGATTATTTGATAAATGAATTATCGCGGTAACTTATGTAGCATCGTCTCCCCGAATGAGGTATATCAAATCTTACATCTAGCAGAATGTGAACAGAAAGTTGAACATTGTCTCCCTAGTTATTTGTACATGGAATAGAAACCATCGTAGTATACAGGTTGAAGATGAATCATCGTAGTATACAGGTTAAAGATGAATCATCGTAGTATACAGGTTGGAGATGAATCATTGTAGTATATAGTTTGGAGATGAATCATCGTAGAATACAGGTTGGAGAAAAATCATCGTAATATACGGGTTGGAGATAACACGCAAGTTGTCTACCCGCGTTCAACCGTACAGGTTATGAGAATATATCATTACATATTAGAGAAGAGTTTTCTAAACTCTTTATACTGAAAAAATATTTCTTCAATATACAAATAAATTTAGATGAGAATATATCATTACATATTAGAGAAGAGTTTTCTAAACTCTTTATACGGAAAAAATATTTCTTCAATATACAAATAAATTTAGATTCTGAAAGTAGAGTCGCTTTATAATTGGGCTGGAAATTGTCACAGAATATAGGTAAAAATTTGTCCAAATGAAAAAAGCTTTAGTTTAAAATGCATCCCTTATCTCCTTAAATTTAATGCAGTAAACAATAATAAAAATAATATTTATCCAAAACATATTTTTTCGAATCAAAGTGTAAATCAAACCCGCATTTAAATTTTGGTTGATTAATTCAAAATCTACAAATAAATTTAGATTCTGAGAGTAGAGTCGCTTTATAATTGTGTTAGAAATTATCACATAATATAGGTAAAAATTTGTCCAAATGAAAGGAGCTTTAGTTTAAAATGCATCTATATAAAGATTGTATCTAATCTCAATAAAAGTAGACTATGATTATCCAACAAAACTCATTATTTCTTCAATGTGGATGTCGAAAATTATAATTATTTTATAAAAATATAGAAATTCACTTTAGGATTAAAGTGAAAAAAAAATAAATTCATGAGATTACTTATTGATAAAAATTGATTAACCTTCGCTATACGCACATATGGCAATTTACTCCACACTAATATTTAAAAACTCGATAGCGTAAAATTTTTTCATTATCGTAATTTTTTAATTGGCATGTAAATTTAATCAATTTTATGATCTTTTATGAAATATGTCTAAAATTATCATCTGAAAAACTTTTTTCAAATTATTTTTGAAAAACCATTTTTTTGACTTAAACTTTATAGATGGCGTTAAATTTTTTAAGAAAAATACATTTTGAGATGATATATTTTTTAATTAGCATGTAAATTTAATCAATTTTATGATTTTTTTTATGAAATATGTCTAAAATTATTATCTGAAAAACTTTTTTCAAATTATTTTTAAAAAACCATTTTTTGACTTAAACTTTATAGATGGCGTTAAATTTTTAAAGAAAAAATATATTTTGGACATGATATAAATAAATTTATTTACAAAGAAGAAAAAAAATCATATACAATTTTCGCAGATTAATTTCGTGTGATTTTTACACATAAAAAAGGCATTTTTTACACTTTCGCGTTGTTCTGCTTTTTTTGGGCTTACAAATATTGCAGAAACCTCGGCTACTCGATGTTTCTAAGCTGTCAACCTGGTGAAATCCGTAAAAACTTAAAATATTTTTTGTCTTCAGATTCACTTGAGGGGTTTGGGATCTGATTTTCATGGACTCCTCACTCAAATGCATAGCCAATTGTTTTATAAATATTTTTCTTCCACTACTTTTTATTGATGGGTAGTCGTCAGGCGCATTGAACTTCGCAATGATGAAAGCATTTAGAGCACTCATATCAAGATAGTTTGCAAATGCTGCTCTAGTCCACCTTCTACAAGGTTTATAACTCCGGTATTGCTTGACCATTCTATTCGCAACGTCGACCCCGCCTTTGTATTTGTTGTATTCTATTAGAGATTCAGGCTTATCATACTCTGAAGAAATTTCGACTTTTTTTCTGTGTTGAGATGAAAGAATGTAAACAACTTTAAAATTGCGTTTTGCATGTTTACGAGGAATATAGGCGGAAAGAGAAGCTTGACGAGAATAAACAATACGGGATTCGCATTCATTTAGATGAAGAGATTTTAAATAAGAGGGCTGAAGAATTCTTGGAATAAATCTTCTAGAAGACATAACAGTACCACAAATCGTAATATTTTTTAAAAGTCCCCACTCTGCAACTTCATGGGACGTAAAAAATCTATCTATATAAAGGCCACAGCCATCAGGTTGATTTGCATCTGTTACAAATCTTTTGATGATGTTCTTAGAAGAAAAATATTCTCTGTTGGGTAAACCAGAGATGTAAATTTCTGGTTTGAGAAAATAAAAACTTTCAGCATCATTTAGATGATAAAATTTAAGGCCATAATGGCCGGGCTTTTTAGGGTCATATATCTTTATATTACAACCTCCTCTAAAGCTGACCAACTGCTCGTCTATTGTAACGGCTTTATTTGAAGTCCAAAAGTTGGAAAAAGTGTGATAAAAATGATCATGAATCTTTCTTATAGCAGATATTTTATCATTAGGGTAATCAATTTGATCTGGGCAAATTAAATTGTCATCAATGTCTTCTTCATATTCCGAACTTTGAGAGCTTTCATCAGAAAAAAAGCTTAAAAAAGAAGATCTTTCAGAAAGAGAAGTAGAGGCATCCGATTCCATTATAAAATTCATAAACTCTGTTGTAAATCAAAACAAAATAAGAGAATGGAAAGAAAAAAACGTATGCGTGTGCACGTGTGGTATTTCTAATATTGTCTGTATGTACGAATGTACATGTACGAGTGATTGTGTGCAAGTGAATGTATAACTTATGATCGTGTGCAAGTGTGATACGAGTGATTCCATACCAGTGCTTGTGTGAGAGTGTGTTTGTAAAATCTATTAAAATACGATCGGTCATTTATGTATACATCATTTATTTCGAGTATTGATTTTTGTTTTATATAGTTTTTACATATCACAAAGCATATGGAGTAAATTGCCATATGTGCGTCTACCATGCTATAAGGATATTCGTGCGTATAGCCAAGGTTAAAACACATATTTTGATCTATTTATCTTCTCTTTAAAAATTTATATGCAATAAACAATAATAAAATAATATTTATCCAAAACATATTTTTTTCGAATCAAAGTGTAAATCAAACCCGCACTTCAAAAGAAGTAAAAAACTAATGTTAATATATAAAAAACTGAAAACTAAAATGATTTTATAAAAATCTAAAAATAAATAGTGGACTACGATTATCCAACAAAACTTGTACATTCGATCTACATTTTTCACTTCAAAAATAATTTTAAATTTATTAGAAAAAGATTATACTGACCAATAAAAAAAACGAAGGTTAATTTATAAAAAAAATGGAAAAACTTATACTATTTTATAAAAATCTACAAATAAATTGTGCAAGTGCAAGTGCAGATGTGATGTTATATTTACAAAGTGAGCGATGAACTTTAACTTGTTGCACAACTCAATGCATTTTTCTCGCTTAATGTCATAAAATTATAGCAATTAAACCTCTCAGATTTATTTTTCCAAACCTCTCATATTTAATTTTTTGATTTTTTAAAGAATATTTTTCGATTCTTTGATTACAGAATTTTATTTTGATTATTTGATAAAATATATTATATAGGTTGGAGATGAATTATCGCGGTAACTTATGTAGCATCGTCTCCCCGAATGAGGTATATCAAATCTTACATCTAGCAGAATGTGAACAGAAAGTTGAACATTGTCTCCCTAGTTATTTGTACATGGAATAGAAACCATCGTAGAATACAGGTTGGAGAAGAATCATCGTAGTATACCGGTTGGAGATGAATCATCGTAGTATATATTTTTTTGATGAATCATCGTAGAATACAGGTTGGAGAAGAATTATCGTAATATACGGGTTGGAGATAACACGCAAGTTGTCTACCCGCGTTCAACCGTACAGGTTATGAGAATATATCATTACATATTAGAGAAGATTTTTCTAAACTCTTTATACTGAAAAAATATTTCTTCAATATACAAATAAATTTAGATGAGAATATATCATTACATATTAGAGAAGATTTTTCTAAACTCTTTATACTGAAAAAATATTTCTTCAATATACAAATAAATTTAGATTCTGAAAGTAGAGTCGCTTTATAATTGGGCTAGAAATTATCACAGAATATAGGTTATCACTGAATATAGGTAAAAATTTGTCCAAATGAAAAAAGCTTTAGTTTAAAATGCATCCCTTATCTCCTTAAATTTAATGCAGTAAACAATAATAAAAATAATATTTATCCAAAACATATTTTTTCGAATCAAAGTTTTAAATCAAACCCGCATTTAAATTTTGTTTGATTAATTCAAAATCTACAAATAAATTTATATTCTGAGAGTAGAGTCGCTTTATAATTGTGTTAGAAATTATCACATAATATAGATAAAAATTTGTCCAAATGAAAGGAGCTTTAGTTTAAAATGCATCCCTTATAAAGGTTGTATCTAATCTAAATAAAAGTAGATTATGATTATCCAACAAAACTCATTATTTCTTCAATGTGGATGTCAAAAATTATAATTATTTTATAAAAATATAGAAATTCACTTTAGGATTAAAGTGAAAAAAATAAAAATAATATTTATCCAAAACATATTTTTTCGAATCAAAGTGTAAATCAAACCCGCATTTAAATTTTGGTTGATTAATTCAAAATCTACAAATAAATTTAGATTCTGAGAGTAGAGTCGCTTTATAATTGTGTTAGAAATTATCACATAATATAGATAAAAATTTGTCCAAATGAAAGGAGCTTTAGTTTAAAATGCATCCCTTATAAAGGTTGTATCTAATCTAAATAAAAGTAGATTATGATTATCCAACAAAACTCATTATTTCTTCAATGTGGATGTCGAAAATTATAATTATTTTATAAAAATATAGAAATTCACTTTAGGATTAAAGTGAAAAAAAATAAATTCATGAGATTACTTATTGATAAAAATTGATTAAAACACATATTTTGATCTATTTATCTTCTCTTTAAAAATTTATATGCAATAAACAATAATAAAATAATATTTATCCAAAACATATTTCTTTCGAATCAAAGTGTAAATCAAACCCGCACTTCAAAAGAAGTAAAAAACTAATGTTAATATATAAAAAACCGAAAACTAAAATGATTTTATAAAAATCTAAAAATAAATAGTGGACTACGATTATCCAACAAAACTTGTACATTCGATCTACATTTTTCACTTCAAAATTAATTTTAAATTTATTAGAAAAAGATTATACTGACCAATAAAAAAAACGAAGGTTAATTTATAAAAAAAATGGAAAAACTAATACTATTTTATAAAAATCTACAAATAAATTGTGCAAGTGCAAGTGCAGATGTGATGTTATATTTACAAAGTGAGCGATGAACTTTAACTTGTTGCACAACTCAATGCATTTTTCTCGCTTAATGTCATAAAATTATAGCAATTAAACCTCTCAGATTTATTTTTCCAAACCTCTCATATTTAATTTTTTGATTTTTTAAAGAATATTTTTCGATTCTTTGATTACAGAATTTTATTTTGATTATTTGATAAAATATATTATATAGGTTGGAGATGAATTATCGCGGTAACTTATGTAGCATCGTCTCCCCGAATGAGGTATATCAAATCTTACATCTAGCAGAATGTGAACAGAAAGTTGAACATTGTCTCCCTAGTTATTTGTACATGGAATAGAACCACTAGAATACAGGTTGGAGAAGAATCATCGTAGTATACCGTTGGAGATGAATCATCGTAGTATATATTTTTTTGATGAATCATCGTAGAATACAGGTTGGAGAAGAATCATCGTAATATACGGGTTGGAGATAACACGCAAGTTGTCTACCCGCGTTCAACCGTACAGGTTATGAGAATATATCATTACATATTAGAGAAGATTTTTCTAAACTCTTTATACTGAAAAAATATTTCTTCAATATACAAATAAATTTAGATGAGAATATATCATTACATATTAGAGAAGATTTTTCTAAACTCTTTATACTGAAAAAATATTTCTTCAATATACAAATAAATTTAGATTCTGAAAGTAGAGTCTCTTTATAATTGGGCTAGAAATTATCACAGAATATAGGTTATCACAGAATATAGGTAAAAATTTGTCCAAATGAAAAAAGCTTTAGTTTAAAATGCATCCCTTATCTCCTTAAATTTAATGCAGTAAACAATAATAAAAATAATATTTATCCAAAACATATTTTTTCGAATCAAAGTTTTAAATCAAACCCGCATTTAAATTTTGTTTGATTAATTCAAAATCTACAAATAAATTTATATTCTGAGAGTAGAGTCGCTTTATAATTGTGTTAGAAATTATCACATAATATAGATAAAAATTTGTCCAAATGAAAGGAGCTTTAGTTTAAAATGCATCCCTTATAAAGGTTGTATCTAATCTAAATAAAAGTAGATAACCGGTATGGACCTAACCAGGCCAGCTGCCAGCACCCGTGAGGTTCCCTCCGCCCGCGGTCGCGGCCGTTTTCGGCCAGCGGCCCAAAATACCCGCAAGAAGTAAGGCAACTGGCTCCAGGAGGTATCGCCTGACCTCCTATTTCTGCTGTGGCCCACAGCCTTCCCCGTCACCGTCCCCGGAGTCTGATCCTGGCTCCCCCATGACCACGCTCCCACCGGACTGGCGCATCGGCCGGCCGGATTCCGGTTTTCCGGTGGGTTATGGACCACCTAGCGCTACCTCCCCGCCCCTGGGTTCCAGGCACATAAGGCTGGTCTCGCCACCCCCTGTGGCTGAGTCCATGCCTCCACCACCCGGTTCGGACCTCCCTGCGGAGGCCTGGGCGTCTGGGAGGCGGTCAGTTCACTTCCCCTACGGATATGATCCATCGGATCAGCCGGGGCCGGATCGCATTCTCAGATCCCCCCTCCCCTTCTGTCGGAGGGCATCCCTCCTGACGGAGTACGGCCTTTGGTCTCTCCCTCAGAACACCCACACGGTTACGATCCGTACGTCCCTCCTAGCCCAGAGCCACCCTCTCCGGAGCTACTCCCACTTGATAGCCTAATAATATCCTCTCCAATCGAAGGCCCTTCGTTCAGAGTTCCCGAGGGTGGTTTTCTCCAGGATCTGGGGCTGCCCGTTGGGCTCCCCCTTCCCGTCCCAGAGATCCCACCTCCCTCTTCCACACCGCCAAAGCTGGTCCAGTCTTTCATCAAGGTCTCGGAGGGACAACCTACAATCACCAGGACACCACCGCCAATCCCCCAGTCTCCCCCTCAACCTGTGGCGACCCATCCGCCCAGGCTGATTCAGACTAAGATCAGAATCGTCGACGGCCAGCCGACCCTGGTCTCAGAGGACTCAGCGGAGCCCCCCACGCTGCCACCCCTCAACATCCTCCTCCCCGACCCCGCCGATCCGGCGGCACTGCCCACCTTCACCTTCCAGTCGGATGGCTCCATTACGGTGCAAGCGGGTGGACAAAGTTTCTTTATCCCCGCTCATCCAGGAGCCCTATTGGAGTTTTATGAGGCAAACAAAGCCCTGTTCCCTCCCAGATTCTGGAAGAACATCTTCTCACAGGTCATGTCTTTTGACCCAGAAGAAAACCCCTGCCCGGATCCAGATGAGGGCCAGATCCAGTCAATAATCGACATTGCCTCATGCAAAAACCTCCTCAAGTCCTACACGGTATCCGCTAGGCTTTTGGAACTGCCGGCTAACGCCTCTTTCCAGGTCTCCGCCCCCCTCTTCAGGCCCCCTAGGGACCTCAAGCACAGAGGTATCCTCAACATACTAGGGCGGGGCTACAAGCCCAAATTATCTTCCAACCTGCCTTTTCACTCCTTCTCGAGGTTCTCGAAACCGCCAGTGGGGCAAAGGGTTTTCTTGGAACAGCAGGTACTGCCAAAGCTAGTCAGCCACGGCATTTTGGAACTAGCCAGAAAACCCAGAATCATCTCCCCCTGCTTCCTGGTTCCGAAGGCCAACGGAAAGACTCGGCTGGTAGCGGACTTTGGCTTCACCAAAGATCTCTTTGTAACCCCGCCGATCCGCTTAACAGCACCCTATCAGTTAAGGTTTATCCCCGATAATTTCACCTGGGCCACCAGACTGGACCTTTCCGACGCCTTCTACGGGATCCGTATCCAATCGGCGTGGAGGAATTGCTTTTGCATCAAATTGGGCGGTCGCGTCTGGCAATTTACCAGACTCCCGATGGGAGCAAGCTTCAGCCCAGCAGTCCTCCAGAACACGATGCGTCGTCTGATCGGCACCTTCAAGGCCAGACTCCCCCCTCCCCTAGGACCCAGAGTCAAGATCGTCGTCTATTTGGACGATTTTCTTCTCTTAGCCGACTCCCAAGACCTGGCTGGCCGGATCACCAGCCAGTTCACCTCCTTCCTGCAGGAGGAATGCGGAATCCGCATCAACATGGACAAGTCCATCGTGCAGCCCACACAAGCCCTCGAGTTTCTCGGGGCCCGCCTCGATCTTGGCAACAGGACGATGGGTGTCCCAGACGCCAAGAAAGAGGCCCTCCTCCGGGCACTCTGCGCCTTTTTGTTGGCACAAAGCTGTCCGGAGGTCCCCCTCAAGTGGAGACAGAAGATCATGGGTATCCTGAACTACTACGCTGCAACGCTCCCTGGAAGGTTCAGGATCATCTCCAACCTGTATCATTGGGAAGATCTCGCCTCCTATGGCCAGCTGGTCCAGCTGGCCCTGCCCTACGTGATGGACACCATCCTGGTTCCCTGGAGCTTGGCCAGAACCCGGCCACTCAGTGGTGAAGTTCACGTGGACGCATCCCTGATGGCGCTTGGTTTCCACACAGAAGAGGGCTCCTGGTGCTTCCCTGTGGAGGCCCCTGAATGGAACATCACTGACCTCGAGCTCTTCGCCATCATTCTAGCGCACTTCACGTGGCCATCCCGAAAGATCCTTTCGGACTCAATGGCCGCGATTGGAGCCATCCGCAAACTGGGCAGCAGCTCTTGGAGACAAGGCATCCTGCTTCTCTGGCTAGAAGCCTCCAGTGACTGGAAAGATGCTCTGCGCTCCTCAATCGAATACATAAAGTCGGAAGACAACCCGGCGGACGAGCCGTCCCGCCGCCAATCTTCGGCCAAGAGCCACGCCCTCAACATCTGGGACTGCCAGATCACTTTGGACTCCAAAGTTTGGAGAGACTTCTTCGGCCAAATCCTACAAACCTTCAAGTGGATCACTGAAGATAGGATGAAGAAGTTCTCCCCCACAGAGCCTGTGCAATGGAACCACAATGCCATGGAGATAGACCCTATCGACTGCCCACTTGGCGCCAAGACGACAGCAGAAGATTCTTCTCATTGGTCAAGAAAGCTTGGCAAAAGGACGGGCTACGCCCCCTTGTTAACAGGAGAAGCTGCTAACTGCCCGTCCAATAGCGAGCCAGCCCGGGCTTCCGCTGCTCCACCAAGTATATAAGGCAGCCACGCACAGGCCCATTACTCTTTTTCTCTCTCGCTTTTTCACGTTACTTCCCACCCACCACTCCCTTGATGCTACGAAGGCCTCACAAAGGCTTTCCAGTCCCCAATAATAGCTGCTTGGGCCAAGACGAAAGCACAAAGATATCCGAACGCTCACTGGATCCCTGATGATGCGCAATACCAAGAAGGATTCCTTCCCTGAACATATTATTGTGTCTTTTTATATCTTTTTGTGTGTTTTCCCCTCTTGCCCATCTTTTAATAAATTTATAATAAAAAAGCAGCTCCAACACTGGGGGACAATGCCATGGAGATAGACCCTATCGACTGCCCACTTGGCGCCAAGACGACAGCAGAAGATTCTTCTCATTGGTCAAGAAAGCTTGGCAAAAAGACGGGCTACGCCCCCTTGTTAACAGGAGAAGCTGCTAACTGCCCGTCCAATAGCGAGCCAGCCCGGGCTTCCGCTGCTCCACCAAGTATATAAGGCAGCCACGCACAGGCCCATTACTCTTTTTCTCTCTCGCTTTTTCACGTTACTTACTTTTCACGTCAATTTTCTTCACAATGTCCAAGACCCCCGCGTCTCACACAACAGCATCCCACAGAAACACAACCTCTCATCATGAAAGCTCGAAGGATGATGGCAAATCACTCCCTGCCTGCACAGTGAATCTGCCTGACTTCAACTCCACATTGCTCTCCATCACGTCGCAGCTGCAACGGATGGAGTCCCGTCTAACGGCTCTGGATGGGCAAGTAGTGCCCAATCGCACCGTGTCAACGGGAACAGACCCGTCTACCTCCTTCTCTCCTCTACTTTCTACGGCGCAATCCAGTTTTTCTTCGTCGTTTGCTCCTACTGTAAGTGATTCCTCTTCAGTAGTGTCACCTTCGCTCCCCTCGAGGTCGTCCGTCCCAGCGACCCAGGGTGTACCCTTCCCCTCATCATCGCTATCTGGTCCGCTCCCTGGCTCCCTGCCCGCAGGTTACGCCACAGCGGATCATGTTGATCCTAGCGTGTACTCCACCCCTCCTCACGTCCTCGCAGACCGCCGGGTGCGAGTGATCTTAGAACTCGCAAAGGCTAAGGATCTCAACATCAAAGATGATGTTATGCTTTTCTATCTAGAAACCCTCCGGCCTTTTCTGGGTAACTTACCCTTGGATGTGCTTTCTGAGCTCAATAGCATGCTCAGAACGCACGTGATTGCTGCACATTCAACATGGACCAATGTCCATCACCAGGCCCCGTCCCTTCTGTCCATTGCCGGGATAACCGGTATGGACCTAACCAGGCCAGCTGCCAGCACCCGTGAGGTTCCCTCCGCCCGCGGTCGCGGCCGTTTTCGGCCAGCGGCCCAAAATACCCGCAAGAAGTAAGGCAACTGGCTCCAGGAGGTATCGCCTGACCTCCTATTTCTGCTGTGGCCCACAGCCTTCCCCGTCACCGTCCCCGGAGTCTGATCCTGGCTCCCCCATGACCACGCTCCCACCGGACTGGCGCATCGGCCGGCCGGATTCCGGTTTTCCGGTGGGTTATGGACCACCTAGCGCTACCTCCCCGCCCCTGGGTTTCAGGCACATAAGGCTGGTCTCGCCACCCCCTGTGGCTGAGTCCATGCCCCCACCACCCGGTTCGGACCTCCCTGCGGAGGCCTGGGCGTCTGGGAGGCGGTCAGTTCACTTCCCCTACGGATATGATCCATCGGATCAGCCGGGGCCGGATCGCATTCTCAGATCCCCCCCTCCCCTTCTGTCGGAGGGCATCCCTCCTGACGGAGTACGGCCTTTGGTCTCTCCCTCAGAACACCCACACGGTTACGATCCGTACGTCCCTCCTAGCCCAGAGCCACCCTCTCCGGAGCTACTCCCCCTTGATAGCCTAATAATATCCTCTCCAATCGAAGGCCCTTCGTTCAGAGTTCCCGAGAGTGGTTTTCTCCAGGATCTGGGGCTGCCCGTTGGGCTCCCCCTTCCCGTCCCAGAGATCTCACCTTCCTCTTCTACACCGCCAAGGCTGGTCCAGTCTTTCATCAAGGTCTTGGAGGGACAACCTACAATCACCAGGACACCACCGCCAATCCCCCAGTCTCCCCCTCAACCTGTGGCGACCCATCCGCCCAGGCTGATTCAGACTAAGATCAGAATCGTCGACGGCCAGCCGACCCTGGTCTCAGAGGACTCAGCGGAGCCCCCCACGCTGCCACCCCTCAACATCCTCCTCCCCGACCCCGCCGATCCGGCGGCACTGCCCACCTTCACCTTCCAGTCGGATGGCTCCATTACGGTGCAAGCGGGTGGACAAAGTTTCTTTATCCCCGCTCATCCAGGAGCCCTATTGGAGTTTTATGAGGCAAACAAAGCCCTGTTCCCTCCCAGATTCTGGAAGAACATCTTCTCACAGGTCATGTCCTTTGACCCAGAGGAAAACCCCTGCCCGGATCCAGATGAGGGCCAGATCCAATCAATAATCGACATTGCCTCATGCAAAAACCTCCTCAAGTCCTACACGGTATCCGCTAGGCTTTTGGAACTGCCGGCTAACGCCTCTTTCCAGGTCTCCGCCCCCCTCTTCAGGCCCCCTAGGGACCTCAAGCACAGAGGTATCCTCAACATACTAGGGCGGGGCTACAAGCCCAAATTATCTTCCAACCTGCCTTTTCACTCCTTCTCGAGGTTCTCGAAACCGCCAGTGGGGCAAAGGGTTTTCTTGGAACAGCAGGTACTGCCAAAGCTAGTCAGCCACGGCATTTTGGAACTAGCCAGAAAACCCAGAATCATCTCCCCCCTGCTTCCTGGTTCCGAAGGCCAACGGAAAGACTCGGCTGGTAGCGGACTTTGGCTTCACCAAAGATCTCTTTGTAACCCCGCCGATCCGCTTGACAGCACCCTATCAGTTAAGGTTTATCCCCGATAATTTCACCTGGGCCACCAGACTCGACCTTTCCGACGCCTTCTACGGGATCCGTATCCAATCGGCGTGGAGGAATTGCTTTTGCATCAAATTGGGCGGTCGCGTCTGGCAATTTACCAGACTCCCGATGGGAGCAAGCTTCAGCCCAGCAGTCCTCCAGAACACGATGCGTCGTCTGATCGGCACCTTCAAGGCCAGACTCCCCCCTCCCCTAGGACCCAGAGTCAAGATCGTCGTCTATTTGGACGATTTTCTTCTCTTAGCCGACTCCCAAGACCTGGCTGGCCGGATCACCAGCCAGTTCACCTCCTTCCTGCAGGAGGAATGCGGAATCCGCATCAACATGGACAAGTCCATCGTGCAGCCCACACAAGCCCTCGAGTTTCTCGGGGCCCGCCTCGATCTTGGCAACAGGACGATGGGTGTCCCAGACGCCAAGAAAGAGGCCCTCCTCCGGGCACTCTGCGCCTTTTTGTTGGCACAAAGCTGTCCGGAGGTCCCCCTCAAGTGGAGACAGAAGATCATGGGTATCCTGAACTACTACGCTGCAACGCTCCCTGGAAGGTTCAGGATCATCTCCAACCTGTATCATTGGGAAGATCTCGCCTCCTATGGCCAGCTGGTCCAGCTGGCCCTGCCCTACGTGATGGACACCATCCTGGTTCCCTGGAGCTTGGCCAGAACCCGGCCACTCAGTGGTGAAGTTTACGTGGACGCATCCCTGATGGCGCTTGGTTTCCACACAGAAGAGGGCTCCTGGTGCTTCCCTGTGGAGGCCCCTGAATGGAACATCACTGACCTCGAGCTCCTCGCCATCATTCTAGCGCACTTCACGTGGCCATCCCGAAAGATCCTTTCGGACTCAATGGCCGCGATTGGAGCCATCCGCAAACTGGGCAGCAGCTCTTGGAGACAAGGCATCCTGCTTCTCTGGCTAGAAGCCTCCAGTGACTGGAAAGATGCTCTGCGCTCCTCAATCGAATACATAAAGTCGGAAGACAACCCGGCGGACGAGCCGTCCCGCCGCCAATCTTCGGCCAAGAGCCACGCCCTCAACATCTGGGACTGCCAGATCACTTTGGACTCCAAAGTTTGGAGAGACTTCTTCGGCCAAATCTTACAAACCTTCAAGTGGATCACTGAAGATAGGATGAAGAAGTTCTCCCCCACAGAGCCTGTGCAATGGAACCACAATGCCATGGAGATAGACCCTATCGACTGCCCACTTGGCGCCAAGACGACAGCAGAAGATTCTTCTCATTGGTCAAGAAAGCTTGGCAAAAGGACGGGCTACGCCCCCTTGTTAACAGGAGAAGCTTGCCCGTCCAATAGCGAGCCAGCCCGGGCTTCCGCTGCTCCACCAAGTATATAAGGCAGCCACGCACAGGCCCATTACTCTTTTTCTCTCTCGCTTTTTCACGTTACTTCCCACCCACCACTCCCTTGATGCTACAAAGGCCTCACAAAGGCTTTCCAGTCCCCAATAATAGCTGCTTGGGCCAAGACGAAAGCACAAAGATATCCGAACGCTCACTGGATCCCTGATGATGCGCAATACCAAGAAGGATTCCTTCCCTGAACATATTATTGTGTCTTTTTATATCTTTTTGTGTGTTTTCCCCTCTTGCCCATTTTTAAATAAATTTATAATAAAAAAGCAGCTCCAACACTGGGGGACAATGCCATGGAGATAGACCCTATCGACTGCCCACTTGGCGCCAAGACGACAGCAGAAGATTCTTCTCATTGATCAAGAAAGCTTGGCAAAAGGACGGGCTACGCCCCCTTGTTAACAGGAGAAGCTGCTAACTGCCCGTCCAATAGCGAGCCAGCCCGGGCTTCCGCTGCTCCACCAAGTATATAAGGCAGCCACGCACAGGCCCATTACTCTTTTTCTCTCTCGCTTTTTCACGTTACTTACTTTTCACGTCAATTTTCTTCACAATGTCCAAGACCCCCGCGTCTCACACAACAGCATCCCACAGAAACACAACCTCTCATCATGAAAGCTCGAAGGATGATGGCAAATCACTCCCTGCCTGCACAGTGAATCTGCCTGACTTCAACTCCACATTGCTCTCCATCACGTCGCAGCTGCAACGGATGGAGTCCCGTCTAACGGCTCTGGATGGGCAAGTAGTGCCCAATCGCACCGTGTCAACAGGAACAGACCCGTCTACCTCCTTCTCTCCTCTACTTTCTACGGCGCAATCCAGTTTTTCTTCGTCGTTTGCTCCTACTGTAAGTGATTCCTCTTCAGTAGTGTCACCTTCGCTCCCCTCGAGGTCGTCCGTCCCAGCGACCCAGGGTGTACCCTTCCCCTCATCATCGCTATCTGGTCCGCTCCCTGGCTCCCTGCCCGCAGGTTACGCCACAGCGGATCATGTTGATCCTAGCGTGTACTCCACCCCTCCTCACGTCCTCGCAGACCGCCGGGTGCGAGTGATCTTAGAACTCGCAAAGGCTAAGGATCTCAACATCAAAGATGATGTTATGCTTTTCTATCTAGAAACCCTCCGGCCTTTTCTGGGTAACTTACCCTTGGATGTGCTTTCTGAGCTCAATAGCATGCTCAGAACGCACGTGATTGCTGCACATTCAACATGGACCAATGTCCATCACCAGGCCCCGTCCCTTCTGTCCATTGCCGGGATAACCGGTATGGACCTAACCAGGCCAGCTGCCAGCACCCGTGAGGTTCCCTCCGCCCGCGGTCGCGGCCGTTTTCGGCCAGCGGCCCAAAATACCCGCAAGAAGTAAGGCAACTGGCTCCAGGAGGTATCGCCTGACCTCCTATTTCTGCTGTGGCCCACAGCCTTCCCCGTCACTGTCCCCGGAGTCTGATCCTGGCTCCCCCATGACCACGCTCCCACCGGACTGGCGCATCGGCCGGCCGGATTCCGGTTTTCCGGTGGGTTATGGACCACCTAGCGCTACCTTCCCGCCCCTGGGTTCCAGGCACATAAGGCTGGTCTCGCCACCCCCTGTGGCTGAGTCCATGCCCCCACCACCCGGTTCGGACCTCCCTGCGGAGGCCTGGGCGTCTGGGAGGCGGTCAGTTCACTTCCCCTACGGATATGATCCATCGGATCAACCGGGGTCGGATCGCATTCTCAGATCCCCCCCTCCCCTTCTGTCGGAGGGCATCCCTCCTGACGGAGTACGGCCTTTGGTCTCTCCCTCAGAACACCCACACGGTTACGATCCGTACGTCCCTCCTAGCCCAGAGCCACCCTCTCCGGAGCTACTCCCCCTTGATAGCCTAATAATATCCTCTCCAATCGAAGGCCCTTCGTTCAGAGTTCCCGAGGGTGGTTTTCTCCAGGATCTGGGGCTGCCCGTTGGGCTCCCCCTTCCCGTCCCAGAGATCCCACCTCCCTCTTCCACACCGCCAAGGCTGGTCCAGTCTTTCATCAAGGTCTCAGAGGGACAACCTACAATCACCAGGACACCACCGCCAATCCCCCAGTCTCCCCCTCAACCTCTGGCGACCCATCCGCCCAGGCTGATTCAGACTAAGATCAGAATCGTCGACGGCCAGCCGACCCTGGTCTCAGAGGACTCAGTGGAGCCCCCCACGCTGCCACCCCTCAACATCCTCCTCCCCGACCCCGCTGATCCGGCGGCACTGCCCACCTTCACCTTCCAGTCGGATGGCTCCATTACGGTGCAAGCGGGTGGACAAAGTTTCTTTATCCCCGCTCATCCAGGAGCCCTATTGGAGTTTTATGAGGCAAACAAAGCCCTGTTCCCTCCCAGATTTTGGAAGAACATCTTCTCACAGGTCATGTCCTTTGACCCAGAGGAAAACCCCTGCCCGGATCCAGATGAGGGCCAGATCCAGTCAATAATCGACATTGCCTCATGCAAAAACCTCCTCAAGTCCTACACGGTATCCGCTAGGCTTTTGGAACTGCCGGCTAACGCCTCTTTCCAGGTCTCCGCCCCCCTCTTCAGGCCCCCTAGGGACCTCAAGCACAGAGGTATCCTCAACATACTAGGGCGGGGCTACAAGCCCAAATTATCTTCCAACCTGCCTTTTCACTCCTTCTCGAGGTTCTCGAAACCGCCAGTGGGGCAAAGGGTTTTCTTGGAACAGCAGGTACTGCCAAAGCTAGTCAGCCACGGCATTTTGGAACTAGCCAGAAAACCCAGAATCATCTCCCCCTGCTTCCTGGTTCCGAAGGCCAACGGAAAGACTCGGCTGGTAGCGGACTTTGGCTTCACCAAAGATCTCTTTGTAACCCCGCCGATCCGCTTGACAGCACCCTATCAGTTAAGGTTTATCCCCGATAATTTTACCTGGGCCACCAGACTGGACCTTTCCGACGCCTTCTACGGGATCCGTATCCAATCGGCGTAGAGGAATTGCTTTTGCATCAAATTGGGCGGTCGCGTCTGGCAATTTACCAGACTCCCGATGGGAGCAAGCTTCAGCCCAGCAGTCCTCCAGAACACGATGCGTCGTCTGATCGGCACCTTCAAGGCCAGACTCCCCCTCCCCCTAGGACCCAGAGTCAAGATCGTCGTCTATTTGGACGATTTTCTTCTCTTAGCCGACTCCCAAGACCTGGCTGGCCGGATCACCAGCCAGTTCACCTCCTTCCTGCAGGAGGAATGCGGAATCCGCATCAACATGGACAAGTCCATCGTGCAGCCCACACAAGCCCTCGAGTTTCTCGGGGCCCGCCTCGATCTTGGCAACAGGACGATGGGTGTCCCAGACGCCAAGAAAGAGGCCCTCCTCCGGGCACTCTGCGCCTTTTTGTTGGCACAAAGCTGTCCGGAGGTCCCCCTCAAGTGGAGACAGAAGATCATGGGTATCCTGAACTACTACGCTGCAACGCTCCCTGGAAGGTTCAGGATCATCTCCAACCTGTATCATTGGGAAGATCTCGCCTCCTATGGCCAGCTGGTCCAGCTGGCCCTGCCCTACGTGATGGACACCATCCTGGTTCCCTGGAGCTTGGCCAGAACCCGGCCACTCAGTGGTGAAGTTCACATGGACGCATCCCTGATGGCGCTTGGTTTCCACACAGAAGAGGGCTCCTGGTGCTTCCTTGTGGAGGCCCCTGAATGGAACATCACTGACCTCGAGCTCCTCGCCATCATCCTAGCGCACTTCACGTGGCCATCCCGAAAGATCCTTTCGGACTCAATGGCCGCGATTGGAGCCATCCGCAAACTGGGCAGCAGCTCTTGGAGACAAGGCATCCTGCTTCTCTGGCTAGAAGCCTCCAGTGACTGGAAAGATGCTCTGCGCTCCTCAATCGAATACATAAAGTCGGAAGACAACCCGGCGGACGAGCCGTCCCGCCGCCAATCTTCGGCCAAGAGCCACGCCCTCAACATCTGGGACTGCCAGATCACTTTGGACTCCAAAGTTTGGAGAGACTTCTTCGGCCAAATCCTACAAACCTTCAAGTGGATCACTGAAGATAGGATGAAGAAGTTCTCCCCCACAGAGCCTGTGCAATGGAACCACAATGCCATGGAGATAGACCCTATCGACTGCCCACTTGGCGCCAAGACGACAGCAGAAGATTCTTCTCATTGGTCAAGAAAGCTTGGCAAAAGGACGGGCTACGCCCCCTTGTTAACAGGAGAAGCTGCTAACTGCCCGTCCAATAGCGAGCCAGCCCGGGCTTCCGCTGCTCCACCAAGTATATAAGGCAGCCACGCACAGGCCCATTACTCTTTTTCTCTCTCGCTTTTTCACGTTACTTCCCACCCACCACTCCCTTGATGCTACAAAGGCCTCACAAAGGCTTTCCAGTCCCCAATAATAGCTGCTTGGGCCAAGACGAAAGCACAAAGATATCCGAACGCTCACTGGATCCCTGATGATGCGCAATACCAAGAAGGATTCCTTCCCTGAACATATTATTGTGTCTTTTTATATCTTTTTGTGTGTTTTCCCCTCTTGCCCATCTTTTAATAAATTTATAATAAAAAAGCAGCTCCAACACTGGGGGACAATGCCATGGAGATAGACCCTATCGACTGCCCACTTGGCGCCAAGACGACAGCAGAAGATTCTTCTCATTGGTCAAGAAAGCTTGGCAAAAGGACGGGCTACGCCCCCTTGTTAACAGGAGAAGCTGCTAACTGCCCGTCCAATAGCGAGCCAGCCCGGGCTTCCGCTGCTCCACCAAGTATATAAGGCAGCCACGCACAGGCCCATTACTCTTTTTCTCTCTCGCTTTTTCACGTTACTTACTTTTCACGTCAATTTTCTTCACAATGTCCAAGACCCCCGCGTCTCACACAACAGCATCCCACAGAAACACAACCTCTCATCATGAAAGCTCGAAGGATGATGGCAAATCACTCCCTGCCTGCACAGTGAATCTGCCTGACTTCAACTCCACATTGCTCTCCATCACGTCGCAGCTGCAACGGATTGAGTCCCGTCTAACGGCTCTGGATGGGCAAGTAGTGCCCAATCGCACCGTGTCAACGGGAACAGACCCGTCTACCTCCTTCTCTCCTCTACTTTCTACGGCGCAATCCAGTTTTTCTTCGTCGTTTGCTCCTACTGTAAGTGATTCCTCTTCAGTAGTGTCACCTTCGCTCCCCTCTAGGTCGTCCGTCCCAGCGACCCAGGGTGTACCCTTCCCCTCATCATCGCTATCTGGTCCGCTCCCTGGCTCCCTGCCCGCAGGTTACGCCACAGCGGATCATGTTGATCCTAGCGTGTACTCCACCCCTCCTCACGTCCTCGCAGACCGCCGGGTGCGAGTGATCTTAGAACTCGCAAAGGCTAAGGATCTCAACATCAAAGATGATGTTATGCTTTTCTATCTAGAAACCCTCCGGCCTTTTCTGGGTAACTTACCCTTGGATGTGCTTTCTGAGCTCAATAGCATGCTCAGAACGCACGTGATTGCTGCACATTCAACATGGACCAATGTCCATCACCAGGCCCCGTCCCTTCTGTCCATTGCCGGGATAACCGGTATGGACCTAACCAGGCCAGCTGCCAGCACCCGTGAGGTTCCCTCCGCCCGCGGTCGCGGCCGTTTTCGGCCAGCGGCCCAAAATACCCGCAAGAAGTAAGGCAACTGGCTCCAGGAGGTATCGCCTGACCTCCTATTTCTGCTGTGGCCCACAGCCTTCCCCGTCACCGTCTCCGGAGTCTGATCCTGGCTCCCCCATGACCACGCTCCCACCGGACTGGCGCATCGGCCGGCCGGATTCCGGTTTTCCGGTGGGTTAAGGACCACCTAGCGCTACCTCCCCGCCCCTGGGTTCCAGGCACATAAGGCTGGTCTCGCCACCCCCTGTGGCTGAGTCCATGCCCCCACCACCCGGTTCGGACCTCCCTGCGGAGGCCTGGGCGTCTGGGAGGCGGTCAGTTCACTTCCCCTACGGATATGATCCATCGGATCAGCCGGGGTCGGATCGCATTCTCAGATCCCCCCCTCCCCTTCTGTCGGAGGGCATCCCACCTGACGGAGTACGGCCTTTGGTCTCTCCCTCAGAACACCCACACGGTTACGATCCGTACGTCCCTCCTAGCCCAGAGCCACCCTCTCCGGAGCTACTCCCCCTTGATAGCCTAATAATATCCTCTCCAATCGAAGGCCCTTCGTTCAGAGTTCCCGAGGGTGGTTTTCTCCAGGATCTGGGGCTGCCCGTTGGGCTCCCCCTTCCCGTCCCAGAGATCCCACCTCCCTCTTCCACACCGCCAAGGCTGGTCCAGTCTTTCATCAAGGTCTCAGAGGGACAACCTACAATCACCAGGACACCACCGCCAATCCCCCAGTCTCCCCCTCAACCTGTGGCGACCCATCCGTCCAGGCTGATTCAGACTAAGATCAGAATCGTCGACGGCCAGCCGACCCTGGTCTCAGAGGACTCAGCGGAGCCCCCCACGCTGCCACCCCTCAACATCCTCCTCCCCGACCCCGCCGATCCGGCGGCACTGCCCACCTTCACCTTCCAGTCGGATGGCTCCATTACGGTGCAAGCGGGTGGACAAAGTTTCTTTATCCCCGCTCATCCAGGAGCCCTATTGGAGTTTTATGAGGCAAACAAAGCCCTGTTCCCTCCCAGATTCTGGAAGAACATCTTCTCACAGGTCATGTCCTTTGACCCAGAGGAAAACCCCCTGCCCGGATCCAGATGAGGGCCAGATCCAGTCAATAATCGACATTGCCTCATGCAAAAACCTCCTCAAGTCCTACACGGTATCCGCTAGGCTTTTGGAACTGCCGGCTAACGCCTCTTTCCAGGTCTCCGCCCCCCTCTTCAGGCCCCCTAGGGACCTCAAGCACAGAGGTATCCTCAACATACTAGGGCGGGGCTACAAGCCCAAATTATCTTCCAACCTGCCTTTTCACTCCTTCTCGAGGTTCTCGAAACCGCCAGTGGGGCAAAGGGTTTTCTTGGAACAGCAGGTACTGCCAAAGCTAGTCAGCCACGGCATTTTGGAACTAGCCAGAAAACCCAGAATCATCTCCCCCTGCTTCCTGGTTCCGAAGGCCAACGGAAAGACTCGGCTGGTAGCGGACTTTGGCTTCACCAAAGATCTCTTTGTAACCCCGCCGATCCGCTTGACAGCACCCTATCAGTTAAGGTTTATCCCCGATAATTTCACCTGGGCCACCAGACTGGACCTTTCCAACGCCTTCTACGGGATCCGTATCCAATCGGCGTAGAGGAATTGCTTTTGCATCAAATTGGGCGGTCGCGTCTGGCAATTTACCAGACTCCCGATGGGAGCAAGCTTCAGCCCAGCAGTCCTCCAGAACACGATGCGTCGTCTGATCGGCACCTTCAAGGCCAGACTCCCCCTCCCCCTAGGACCCAGAGTCAAGATCGTCGTCTATTTGGACGATTTTCTTCTCTTAGCCGACTCCCAAGACCTGGCTGGCCGGATCACCAGCCAGTTCACCTCCTTCCTGCAGGAGGAATGCGGAATCCGCATCAACATGAACAAGTCCATCGTGCAGCCCACACAAGCCCTCGAGTTTCTCGGGGCCCGCCTCGATCTTGGCAACAGGACGATGGGTGTCCCAGACGCCAAGAAAGAGGCCCTCCTCCGGGCACTCTGCGCCTTTTTGTTGGCACAAAGCTGTCCGGAGGTCCCCCTCAAGTGGAGACAGAAGATCATGGGTATCCTGAACTACTACGCTGCAACGCTCCCTGGAAGGTTCAGGATCATCTCCAACCTGTATCATTGGGAAGATCTCGCCTCCTATGGCCAGCTGGTCCAGCTGGCCCTGCCCTACGTGATGGACACCATCCTGGTTCCCTGGAGCTTGGCCAGAACCCGGCCACTCAGTGGTGAAGTTCACGTGGACGCATCCCTGATGGCGCTTGGTTTCCACACAGAAGAGGGCTCCTGGTGCTTCCTTGTGGAGGCCCCTGAATGGAACATCACTGACCTCGAGCTCCTCGCCATCATCCTAGCGCACTTCACGTGGCCATCCCGAAAGATCCTTTCGGACTCAATGGCCGCGATTGGAGCCATCCGCAAACTGGGCAGCAGCTCTTGGAGACAAGGCATCCTGCTTCTCTGGCTAGAAGCCTCCAGTGACTGGAAAGATGCTCTGCGCTCCTCAATCGAATACATAAAGTCGGAAGACAACCCGGCGGACGAGCCGTCCCGCCGCCAATCTTCGGCCAAGAGCCACGCCCTCAACATCTGGGACTGCCAGATCACTTTGGACTCCAAAGTTTGGAGAGACTTCTTCGGACAAATCCTACAAACCTTCAAGTGGATCACTGAAGATAGGATGAAGAAGTTCTCCCCCACAGAGCCTGTGCAATGGAACCACAATGCCATGGAGATAGACCCTATCGACTGCCCACTTGGCGCCAAGACGACAGCAGAAGATTCTTCTCATTGGTCAAGAAAGCTTGGCAAAAGGACGGGCTACGCCCCCTTGTTAACAGGAGAAGCTGCTAACTGCCCGTCCAATAGCGAGCCAGCCCGGGCTTCCGCTGCTCCACCAAGTATATAAGGCAGCCACGCACAGGCCCATTACTCTTTTTCTCTCTCGCTTTTTCACGTTACTTCCCACCCACCACTCCCTTGATGCTACAAAGGCCTCACAAAGGCTTTCCAGTCCCCAATAATAGCTGCTTGGGCCAAGACGAAAGCACAAAGATATCCGAACGCTCACTGGATCCCTGATGATGCGCAATACCAAGAAGGATTCCTTCCCTGAACATATTATTGTGTCTTTTTATATCTTTTTGTGTGTTTTCCCCTCTTGCCCATCTTTTAATAAATTTATAATAAAAAAGCAGCTCCAACACTGGGGGACAATGCCATGGAGATAGACCCTATCGACTGCCCACTTGGCGCCAAGACGACAGCAGAAGATTCTTCTCATTGGTCAAGAAAGCTTGGCAAAAAGACGGGCTACGCCCCCTTGTTAACAGGAGAAGCTGCTAACTGCCCGTCCAATAGCGAGCCAGCCCGGGCTTCCGCTGCTCCACCAAGTATATAAGGCAGCCACGCACAGGCCCATTACTCTTTTTCTCTCTCGCTTTTTCACGTTACTTACTTTTCACGTCAATTTTCTTCACAATGTCCAAGACCCCCGCGTCTCACACAACAGCATCCCACAGAAACACAACCTCTCATCATGAAAGCTCGAAGGATGATGGCAAATCACTCCCTGCCTGCACAGTGAATCTGCCTGACTTCAACTCCACATTGCTCTCCATCACGTCGCAGCTGCAACGGATGGAGTCCCGTCTAACGGCTCTGGATGGGCAAGTAGTGCCCAATCGCACCGTGTCAACGGGAACAGACCCGTCTACCTCCTTCTCTTCTCTACTTTTTACGGCGCAATCCAGTTTTTCTTCGTCGTTTGCTCCTACTGTAAGTGATTCCTCTTCAGTAGTGTCACCTTCGCTCCCCTCTAGGTCGTCCGTCCCAGCGACCCAGGGTGTACCCTTCCCCTCATCATCGCTATCTGGTCCGCTCCCTGGCTCCCTGCCCGCAGGTTACGCCACAGCGGATCATGTTGATCCTAGCGTGTACTCCACCCCTCCTCACGTCCTCGCAGACCGCCGGGTGCAAGTGATCTTAGAACTCGCAAAGGCTAAGGATCTCAACATCAAAGATGATGTTATGCTTTTCTATCTAGAAACCCTCCGGCCTTTTCTGGGTAACTTACCCTTGGATGTGCTTTCTGAGCTCAATAGCATGCTCAGAACGCACGTGATTGCTGCACATTCAACATGGACCAATGTCCATCACCAGGCCCCGTCCCTTCTGTCCATTGCCGGGATAACCGGTATGGACCTAACCAGGCCAGCTGCCAGCACCCGTGAGGTTCCCTCCGCCCGCGGTCGCGGCCGTTTTCGGCCAGCGGCCCAAAATACCCGCAAGAAGTAAGGCAACTGGCTCCAGGAGGTATCGCCTGACCTCCTATTTCTGCTGTGGCCCACAGCCTTCCCCGTCACCGTCTCCGGAGTCTGATCCTGGCTCCCCCATGACCACGCTCCCACCGGACTGGCGCATCGGCCGGCCGGATTCCGGTTTTCCGGTGGGTTAAGGACCACCTAGCGCTACCTCCCCGCCCCTGGGTTCCAGGCACATAAGGCTGGTCTCGCCACCCCCTGTGGCTGAGTCCATGCCCCCACCACCCGGTTCGGACCTCCCTGCGGAGGCCTGGGCGTCTGGGAGGCGGTCAGTTCACTTCCCCTACGGATATGATCCATCGGATCAGCCGGGGTCGGATCGCATTCTCAGATCCCCCCCTCCCCTTCTGTCGGAGGGCATCTTTCCTGACGGAGTACGGCCTTTGGTCTCTCCCTCAGAACACCCACACGGTTACGATCCGTACGTCCCTCCTAGCCCAGAGCCACCCTCTCCGGAGCTACTCCCCCTTGATAGCCTAATAATATCCTCTCCAATCGAAGGCCCTTCGTTCAGAGTTCCCGAGGGTGGTTTTCTCCAGGATCTGGGGCTGCCCGTTGGGCTCCCCCTTCCCGTCCCAGAGATCCCACCTCCCTCTTCTACACCGCCAAGGCTGGTCCAGTCTTTCATCAAGGTCTCAGAGGGACAACCTACAATCACCAGGACACCACCGCCAATCCCCCAGTCTCCCCCTCAACCTGTGGCGACCCATCCGTCCAGGCTGATTCAGACTAAGATCAGAATCGTCGACGGCCAGCCGACCCTGGTCTCAGAGGACTCAGCGGAGCCCCCCACGCTGCCACCCCCTCAACATCCTCCTCCCCGACCCCGCCGATCCGGCGGCACTGCCCACCTTCACCTTCCAGTCGGATGACTCCATTACGGTGCAAGCGGGTGGACAAAGTTTCTTTATCCCCGCTCATCCAGGAGCCCTATTGGAGTTTTATGAGGCAAACAAAGCCCTGTTCCCTCCCAGATTCTGGAAGAACATCTTCTCACAGGTCATGTCCTTTGACCCAGAGGAAAACCCCCTGCCCGGATCCAGATGAGGGCCAGATCCAGTCAATAATCGACATTGCCTCATGCAAAAACCTCCTCAAGTCCTACACGGTATCCGCTAGGCTTTTGGAACTGCCGGCTAACGCCTCTTTCCAGGTCTCCGCCCCCCTCTTCAGGCCCCCTAGGGACCTCAAGCACAGAGGTATCCTCAACATACTAGGGCGGGGCTACAAGCCCAAATTATCTTCCAACCTGCCTTTTCACTCCTTCTCGAGGTTCTCGAAACCGCCAGTGGGGCAAAGGGTTTTCTTGGAACAGCAGGTACTGCCAAAGCTAGTCAGCCACGGCATTTTGGAACTAGCCAGAAAACCCAGAATCATCTCCCCCTGCTTCCTGGTTCCGAAGGCCAACGGAAAGACTCGGCTGGTAGCGGACTTTGGCTTCACCAAAGATCTCTTTGTAACCCCGCCGATCCGCTTGACAGCACCCTATCAGTTAAGGTTTATCCCCGATAATTTCACCTGGGCCACCAGACTGGACCTTTCCGACGCCTTCTACGGGATCCGTATCCAATCGGCGTAGAGGAATTGCTTTTGCATCAAATTGGGCGGTCGCGTCTGGCAATTTACCAGACTCCCGATGGGAGCAAGCTTCAGCCCAGCAGTCCTCCAGAACACGATGCGTCGTCTGATCGGCACCTTCAAGGCCAGACTCCCCCTCCCCTAGGACCCAGAGTCAAGATCGTCGTCTATTTGGACGATTTTCTTCTCTTAGCCGACTCCCAAGACCTGGCTGGCCGGATCACCAGCCAGTTCACCTCCTTCCTGCAGGAGGAATGCGGAATCCGCATCAACATGAACAAGTCCATCGTGCAGCCCACACAAGCCCTCGAGTTTCTCGGGGCCCGCCTCGATCTTGGCAACAGGACGATGGGTGTCCCAGACGCCAAGAAAGAGGCCCTCCTCCGGGCACTCTGCGCCTTTTTGTTGGCACAAAGCTGTCCGGAGGTCCCCCTCAAGTGGAGACAGAAGATCATGGGTATCCTGAACTACTACGCTGCAACGCTCCCTGGAAGGTTCAGGATCATCTCCAACCTGTATCATTGGGAAGATCTCGCCTCCTATGGCCAGCTGGTCCAGCTGGCCCTGCCCTACGTGATGGACACCATCCTGGTTCCCTGGAGCTTGGCCAGAACCCGGCCACTCAGTGGTGAAGTTCACGTGGACGCATCCCTGATGGCGCTTGGTTTCCACACAGAAGAGGGCTCCTGGTGCTTCCTTGTGGAGGCCCCTGAATGGAACATCACTGACCTCGAGCTCCTCGCCATCATCCTAGCGCACTTCACGTGGCCATCCCGAAAGATCCTTTCGGACTCAATGGCCGCGATTGGAGCCATCCGCAAACTGGGCAGCAGCTCTTGGAGACAAGGCATCCTGCTTCTCTGGCTAGAAGCCTCCAGTGACTGGAAAGATGCTCTGCGCTCCTCAATCGAATACATAAAGTCGGAAGACAACCCGGCGGACGAGCCGTCCCGCCGCCAATCTTCGGCCAAGAGCCACGCCCTCAACATCTGGGACTGCCAGATCACTTTGGACTCCAAAGTTTGGAGAGACTTCTTCGGACAAATCCTACAAACCTTCAAGTGGATCACTGAAGATAGGATGAAGAAGTTCTCCCCCACAGAGCCTGTGCAATGGAACCACAATGCCATGGAGATAGACCCTATCGACTGCCCACTTGGCGCCAAAACGACAGCAGAAGATTCTTCTCATTGGTCAAGAAAGCTTGGCAAAAGGACGGGCTACGCCCCCTTGTTAACAGGAGAAGCTGCTAACTGCCCGTCCAATAGCGAGCCAGCCCGGGCTTCCGCTGCTCCACCAAGTATATAAGGCAGCCACGCACAGGCCCATTACTCTTTTTCTCTCTCGCTTTTTCACGTTACTTCCCACCCACCACTCCCTTGATGCTACAAAGGCCTCACAAAGGCTTTCCAGTCCCCAATAATAGCTGCTTGGGCCAAGACGAAAGCACAAAGATATCCGAACGCTCACTGGATCCCTGATGATGCGCAATACCAAGAAGGATTCCTTCCCTGAACATATTATTGTGTCTTTTTATATCTTTTTGTGTGTTTTCCCCTCTTGCCCATTTTTTAATAAATTTATAATAAAAAAGCAGCTCCAACACTGGGGGACAATGCCATGGAGATAGACCCTATCGACTGCCCACTTGGCGCCAAGACGACAGCAGAAGATTCTTCTCATTGGTCAAGAAAGCTTGGCAAAAGGACGGGCTACGCCCCCTTGTTAACAGGAGAAGCTGCTAACTGCCCGTCCAATAGCGAGCCAGCCCGGGCTTCCGCTGCTCCACCAAGTATATAAGGCAGCCACGCACTGGCCCATTACTCTTTTTCTCTCTCGCTTTTTCACGTTACTTACTTTTCACGTCAATTTTCTTCACAATGTCCAAGACCCCCGCGTCTCACACAACAGCATCCCACAGAAACACAACCTCTCATCATGAAAGCTCGAAGGATGATGGCAAATCACTCCCTGCCTGCACAGTGAATCTGCCTGACTTCAACTCCACATTGCTCTCCATCACGTCGCAGCTGCAACGGATGGAGTCCCGTCTAACGGCTCTGGATGGGCAAGTAGTGCCCAATCGCACCGTGTCAACGGGAACAGACCCGTCTACCTCCTTCTCTTCTCTACTTTTTACGGCGCAATCCAGTTTTTCTTCGTCGTTTGCTCCTACTGTAAGTGATTCCTCTTCAGTAGTGTCACCTTCGCTCCCCCTCTAGGTCGTCCGTCCCAGCGACCCAGGGTGTACCCTTCCCCTCATCATCGCTATCTGGTCCGCTCCCTGGCTCCCTGCCCGCAGGTTACGCCACAGCGGATCATGTTGATCCTAGCGTGTACTCCACCCCTCCTCACGTCCTCGCAGACCGCCGGGTGCAAGTGATCTTAGAACTCGCAAAGGCTAAGGATCTCAACATCAAAGATGATGTTATGCTTTTCTATCTAGAAACCCTCCGGCCTTTTCTGGGTAACTTACCCTTGGATGTGCTTTCTGAGCTCAATAGCATGCTCAGAACGCACGTGATTGCTGCACATTCAACATGGACCAATGTCCATCACCAGGCCCCGTCCCTTCTGTCCATTGCCGGGATAACCGGTATGGACCTAACCAGGCCAGCTGCCAGCACCCGTGAGGTTCCCTCCGCCCGCGGTCGCGGCCGTTTTCGGCCAGCGGCCCAAAATACCCGCAAGAAGTAAGGCAACTGGCTCCAGGAGGTATCGCCTGACCTCCTATTTCTGCTGTGGCCCACAGCCTTCCCCGTCACCGTCTCCGGAGTCTGATCCTGGCTCCCCCATGACCACGCTCCCACCGGACTGGCGCATCGGCCGGCCGGATTCCGGTTTTCCGGTGGGTTAAGGACCACCTAGCGCTACCTCCCCGCCCCTGGGTTCCAGGCACATAAGGCTGGTCTCGCCACCCCCTGTGGCTGAGTCCATGCCCCCACCACCCGGTTCGGACCTCCCTGCGGAGGCCTGGGCGTCTGGGAGGCGGTCAGTTCACTTCCCCTACGGATATGATCCATCGGATCAGCCGGGGTCGGATCGCATTCTCAGATCCCCCCTCCCCTTCTGTCGGAGGGCATCCCTCCTGACGGAGTACGGCCTTTGGTCTCTCCCTCAGAACACCCACACGGTTACGATCCGTACGTCCCTCCTAGCCCAGAGCCACCCTCTCCGGAGCTACTCCCCCTTGATAGCCTAATAATATCCTCTCCAATCGAAGGCCCTTCGTTCAGAGTTCCCGAGGGTGGTTTTCTCCAGGATCTGGGGCTGCCCGTTGGGCTCCCCCTTCCCGTCCCAGAGATCCCACCTCCCTCTTCCACACCGCCAAGGCTGGTCCAGTCTTTCATCAAGGTCTCAGAGGGACAACCTACAATCACCAGGACACCACCGCCAATCCCCCAGTCTCCCCCTCAACCTGTGGCGACCCATCCGTCCAGGCTGATTCAGACTAAGATCAGAATCGTCGACGGCCAGCCGACCCTGGTCTCAGAGGACTCAGCGGAGCCCCCCACGCTGCCACCCCTCAACATCCTCCTCCCCGACCCCGCCGATCCGGCGGCACTGCCCACCTTCACCTTCCAGTCGGATGACTCCATTACGGTGCAAGCGGGTGGACAAAGTTTCTTTATCCCCGCTCATCCAGGAGCCCTATTGGAGTTTTATGAGGCAAACAAAGCCCTGTTCCCTCCCAGATTCTGGAAGAACATCTTCTCACAGGTCATGTCCTTTGACCCAGAGGAAAACCCCTGCCCGGATCCAGATGAGGGCCAGATCCAGTCAATAATCGACATTGCCTCATGCAAAAACCTCCTCAAGTCCTACACGGTATCCGCTAGGCTTTTGGAACTGCCGGCTAACGCCTCTTTCCAGGTCTCCGCCCCCCTCTTCAGGCCCCCTAGGGACCTCAAGCACAGAGGTATCCTCAACATACTAGGGCGGGGCTACAAGCCCAAATTATCTTCCAACCTGCCTTTTCACTCCTTCTCGAGGTTCTCGAAACCGCCAGTGGGGCAAAGGGTTTTCTTGGAACAGCAGGTACTGCCAAAGCTAGTCAGCCACGGCATTTTGGAACTAGCCAGAAAACCCAGAATCATCTCCCCCTGCTTCCTGGTTCCGAAGGCCAACGGAAAGACTCGGCTGGTAGCGGACTTTGGCTTCACCAAAGATCTCTTTGTAACCCCGCCGATCCGCTTGACAGCACCCTATCAGTTAAGGTTTATCCCCGATAATTTCACCTGGGCCACCAGACTGGACCTTTCCGACGCCTTCTACGGGATCCGTATCCAATCGGCGTAGAGGAATTGCTTTTGCATCAAATTGGGCGGTCGCGTCTGGCAATTTACCAGACTCCCGATGGGAGCAAGCTTCAGCCCAGCAGTCCTCCAGAACACGATGCGTCGTCTGATCGGCACCTTCAAGGCCAGACTCCCCCCTCCCCTAGGACCCAGAGTCAAGATCGTCGTCTATTTGGACGATTTTCTTCTCTTAGCCGACTCCCAAGACCTGGCTGGCCGGATCACCAGCCAGTTCACCTCCTTCCTGCAGGAGGAATGCGGAATCCGCATCAACATGAACAAGTCCATCGTGCAGCCCACACAAGCCCTCGAGTTTCTCGGGGCCCGCCTCGATCTTGGCAACAGGACGATGGGTGTCCCAGACGCCAAGAAAGAGGCCCTCCTCCGGGCACTCTGCGCCTTTTTGTTGGCACAAAGCTGTCCGGAGGTCCCCCTCAAGTGGAGACAGAAGATCATGGGTATCCTGAACTACTACGCTGCAACGCTCCCTGGAAGGTTCAGGATCATCTCCAACCTGTATCATTGGGAAGATCTCGCCTCCTATGGCCAGCTGGTCCAGCTGGCCCTGCCCTACGTGATGGACACCATCCTGGTTCCCTGGAGCTTGGCCAGAACCCGGCCACTCAGTGGTGAAGTTCACGTGGACGCATCCCTGATGGCGCTTGGTTTCCACACAGAAGAGGGCTCCTGGTGCTTCCTTGTGGAGGCCCCTGAATGGAACATCACTGACCTCGAGCTCCTCGCCATCATCCTAGCGCACTTCACGTGGCCATCCCGAAAGATCCTTTCGGACTCAATGGCCGCGATTGGAGCCATCCGCAAACTGGGCAGCAGCTCTTGGAGACAAGGCATCCTGCTTCTCTGGCTAGAAGCCTCCAGTGACTGGAAAGATGCTCTGCGCTCCTCAATCGAATACATAAAGTCGGAAGACAACCCGGCGGACGAGCCGTCCCGCCGCCAATCTTCGGCCAAGAGCCACGCCCTCAACATCTGGGACTGCCAGATCACTTTGGACTCCAAAGTTTGGAGAGACTTCTTCGGACAAATCCTACAAACCTTCAAGTGGATCACTGAAGATAGGATGAAGAAGTTCTCCCCCACAGAGCCTGTGCAATGGAACCACAATGCCATGGAGATAGACCCTATCGACTGCCCACTTGGCGCCAAAACGACAGCAGAAGATTCTTCTCATTGGTCAAGAAAGCTTGGCAAAAGGACGGGCTACGCCCCTTGTTAACAGGAGAAGCTGCTAACTGCCCGTCCAATAGCGAGCCAGCCCGGGCTTCCGCTGCTCCACCAAGTATATAAGGCAGCCACGCACAGGCCCATTACTCTTTTTCTCTCTCGCTTTTTCACGTTACTTCCCACCCACCACTCCCTTGATGCTACAAAGGCCTCACAAAGGCTTTCCAGTCCCCAATAATAGCTGCTTGGGCCAAGACGAAAGCACAAAGATATCCGAACGCTCACTGGATCCCTGATGATGCGCAATACCAAGAAGGATTCCTTCCCTGAACATATTATTGTGTCTTTTTATATCTTTTTGTGTGTTTTCCCCTCTTGCCCATTTTTTAATAAATTTATAATAAAAAAGCAGCTCCAACACTGGGGGACAATGCCATGGAGATAGACCCTATCGACTGCCCACTTGGCGCCAAGACGACAGCAGAAGATTCTTCTCATTGGTCAAGAAAGCTTGGCAAAAGGACGGGCTACGCCCCCTTGTTAACAGGAGAAGCTGCTAACTGCCCGTCCAATAGCGAGCCAGCCCGGGCTTCCGCTGCTCCACCAAGTATATAAGGCAGCCACGCACAGGCCCATTACTCTTTTTCTCTCTCGCTTTTTCACGTTACTTACTTTTCACGTCAATTTTCTTCACAATGTCCAAGACCCCCGCGTCTCACACAACAGCATCCCACAGAAACACAACCTCTCATCATGAAAGCTCGAAGGATGATGGCAAATCACTCCCTGCCTGCACAGTGAATCTGCCTGACTTCAACTCCACATTGCTCTCCATCACGTCGCAGCTGCAACGGATGGAGTCCCGTCTAACGGCTCTGGATGGGCAAGTAGTGCCCAATCGCACCGTGTCAACGGGAACAGACCCGTCTACCTCCTTCTCTTCTCTACTTTTTACGGCGCAATCCAGTTTTTCTTCGTCGTTTGCTCCTACTGTAAGTGATTCCTCTTCAGTAGTGTCACCTTCGCTCCCCTCTAGGTCGTCCGTCCCAGCGACCCAGGGTGTACCCTTCCCCTCATCATCGCTATCTGGTCCGCTCCCTGGCTCCCTGCCCGCAGGTTACGCCACAGCGGATCATGTTGATCCTAGCGTGTACTCCACCCCTCCTCACGTCCTCGCAGACCGCCGGGTGCAAGTGATCTTAGAACTCGCAAAGGCTAAGGATCTCAACATCAAAGATGATGTTATGCTTTTCTATCTAGAAACCCTCCGGCCTTTTCTGGGTAACTTACCCTTGGATGTGCTTTCTGAGCTCAATAGCATGCTCAGAACGCACGTGATTGCTGCACATTCAACATGGACCAATGTCCATCACCAGGCCCCGTCCCTTCTGTCCATTGCCGGGATAACCGGTATGGACCTAACCAGGCCAGCTGCCAGCACCCGTGAGGTTCCCTCCGCCCGCGGTCGCGGCCGTTTTCGGCCAGCGGCCCAAAATACCCGCAAGAAGTAAGGCAACTGGCTCCAGGAGGTATCGCCTGACCTCCTATTTCTGCTGTGGCCCACAGCCTTCCCCGTCACCGTCCCCGGAGTCTGATCCTGGCTCCCCCATGACCACGCTCCCACCGGACTGGCGCATCGGCCGGCCGGATTCCGGTTTTCCGGTGGGTTATGGACCACCTAGCGCTACCTCCCCGCCCCTGGGTTCCAGGCACATAAGGCTGGTCTCGCCACCCCCTGTGGCTGAGTCCATGCCCCCACCACCCGGTTCGGACCTCCCTGCGGAGGCCTGGGCGTCTGGGAGGCGGTCAGTTCACTTCCCCTACGGATATGATCCATCGGATCAGCCGGGGCCGGATCGCATTCTCAGATCCCCCCCTCCCCTTCTGTCGGAGGGCATCCCTCCTGACGGAGTACGGCCTTTGGTCTCTCCCTCAGAACACCCACACGGTTACGATCCATACGTCCCTCCTAGCCCAGAGCCACCCTCTCCGGAGCTACTCCCCCTTGATAGCCTAATAATATCCTCTCCAATCGAAGGCCCTTCGTTCAGAGTTCCCGAGGGTGGTTTTCTCCAGGATCTGGGGCTGCCCGTTGGGCTCCCCCTTCCCGTCCCAGAGATCCCACCTCCCTCTTCCACACCGCCAAGGCTGGTCCAGTCTTTCATTAAGGTCTCGGAGGGACAACCTACAATCACCAGGACACCACCGCCAATCCCCCAGTCTCCCCCTCAACCTGTGGCGACCCATCCGCCCAGGCTGATTCAGACTAAGATCAGAATCGTCGACGGCCAGCCGACCCTGGTCTCAGAGGACTCAGCGGAGCTCCCCACGCTGCCACCCCTCAACATCCTCCTCCCCGACCCCGCCGATCCGGCGGCACTGCCCACCTTCACCTTCCAGTCGGATGGCTCCATTACGGTGCAAGCGGGTGGACAAAGTTTCTTTATCCCCGCTCATCCAGGAGCCCTATTGGAGTTTTATGAGGCAAACAAAGCCCTGTTCCCTCCCAGATTCGGGAAGAACATCTTCTCACAGGTCATGTCCTTTGACCCAGAGGAAAACCCCTGCCCGGATCCAGATGAGGGCCAGATCCAGTCAATAATCGACATTGCCTCATGCAAAAACCTTCTCAAGTCCTACACGGTATCCGCTAGGCTTTTGGAACTGCCGGCTAACCCCTCTTTCCAGGTCTCCGCCCCCCTCTTCAGGCCCCCTAGGGACCTCAAGCACAGAGGTATCCTCAACATACTAGGGCGGGGCTACAAGCCCAAATTATCTTCCAACCTGCCTTTTCACTCCTTCTCGAGGTTCTCGAAACCGCCAGTGGGGCAAAGGGTTTTCTTGGAACAGCAGGTACTGCCAAAGCTAGTCAGCCACGGCATTTTGGAACTAGCCAGAAAACCCAGAATCATCTCCCCCTGCTTCCTGGTTCCGAAGGCCAACGGAAAGACTCGGCTGGTAGCGGACTTTGGCTTCACCAAAGATCTCTTTGTAACCCCGCCGATCCGCTTGACAGCACCCTATCAGTTAAGGTTTATCCCCGATAATTTCACCTGGGCCACCAGACTGGACCTTTCCGACGCCTTCTACGGGATCCGTATCCAATCGGCGTGGAGGAATTGCTTTTGCATCAAATTGGGCGGTCGCGTCTGGCAATTTACCAGACTCCCGATGGGAGCAAGCTTCAGCCCAGCAGTCCTCCAGAACACGATGCGTCGTCTGATCGGCACCTTCAAGGCCAGACTCCCCCCTCCCCTAGGACCCAGAGTCAAGATCGTCGTCTATTTGGACGATTTTTTCTCTTAGCCGACTCCCAAGACCTGGCTGGCCGGATCACCAGCCAGTTCACCTCCTTCCTGCAGGAGGAATGCGGAATCCGCATCAACATGGACAAGTCCATCGTGCAGCCCACACAAGCCCTCGAGTTTCTCGGGGCCCGCCTCGATCTTGGCAACAGGACGATGGGTGTCCCAGACGCCAAGAAAGAGGCCCTCCTCCGGGCACTCTGCGCCTTTTTGTTGGCACAAAGCTGTCCGGAGGTCCCCCTCAAGTGGAGACAGAAGATCATGGGTATCCTGAACTACTACGCTGCAACGCTCCCTGGAAGGTTCAGGATCATCTCCAACCTGTATCATTGGGAAGATCTCGCCTCCTATGGCCAGCTGGTCCAGCTGGCCCTGCCCTACGTGATGGACACCATCCTGGTTCCCTGGAGCTTGGCCAGAACCCGGCCACTCAGTGGTGAAGTTCACGTGGACGCATCCCTGATGGCGCTTGGTTTCCACACAGAAGAGGGCTCCTGGTGCTTCCCTGTGGAGGCCCCTGAATGGAACATCACTGACCTCGAGCTCCTCGCCATCATCCTAGCGCACTTCACGTGGCCATCCCGAAAGATCCTTTCGGACTCAATGGCCGCGATTGGAGCCATCCGCAAACTGGGCAGCAGCTCTTGGAGACAAGGCATCCTGCTTCTCTGGCTAGAAGCCTCCAGTGACTGGAAAGATGCTCTGCGCTCCTCAATCGAATACATAAAGTCGGAAGACAACCCGGCGGACGAGCCGTCCCGCCGCCAATCTTCGGCCAAGAGCCACGCCCTCAACATCTGGGACTGCCAGATCACTTTGGACTCCAAAGTTTGGAGAGACTTCTTCGGCCAAATCCTACAAACCTTCAAGTGGATCACTGAAGATAGGATGAAGAAGTTCTCCCCCACAGAGCCTGTGCAATGGAACCACAATGCCATGGAGATAGACCCTATCGACTGCCCACTTGGCGCCAAAACGACAGCAGAAGATTCTTCTCATTGGTCAAGAAAGCTTGGCAAAAGGACGGGCTACGCCCCCTTGTTAACAGGAGAAGCTGCTAACTGCCCGTCCAATAGCGAGCCAGCCCGGGCTTCCGCTGCTCCACCAAGTATATAAGGCAGCCACGCACAGGCCCATTACTCTTTTTCTCTCTCGCTTTTTCACGTTACTTCCCACCCACCACTCCCTTGATGCTACGAAGGCCTCACAAAGGCTTTCCAGTCCCCAATAATAGCTGCTTGGGCCAAGACGAAAGCACAAAGATATCCGAACGCTCACTGGATCCCTGATGATGCGCAATACCAAGAAGGATTCCTTCCCTGAACATATTATTGTGTCTTTTTATATCTTTTTGTGTGTTTTCCCCTCTTGCCCATCTTTTAATAAATTTATAAAACCTAACGTATTTTACCCACAAAGAGTATAGCTTCAAATCTTGTACATTCGATCAACATTTTTCACTTCAAAAATAATTTTAAATTTATTAGAAAAACATTATACTGACCTATACTATTGACCCATAAAAAGTAAAAAATATATATTAATTTTCGACAGTTTTCTTTAACTATGAAATTTTAAAATGTTAAAAATCATATTTTACCTTTGTGAATATAAAATATTCAAAAAATATTTTATAAATTAAGAACGTTAATTATTATTGGTATTTTTTGAAACTAGATAAAACTTGACTGACCTTACATAAAAGCAGATTTTGGAAAAATAAAAATATATTTATTTGTATAACCTAGCCTATGTTAACCACAAAGAGTATACCTTTCCAATGACACCATTTTCATTTAATTTTTTTTTTAAAAAGACACATTATGCTTAAACAAAAAGGTGGTCCGTAATTTTTTCAAAAATTTAGACAAAATTTTTCGAAGTAATGTCCATTTATTAAAATTTTTTAAAACTTTTGCAAAAATTAATTATTCTAGAGTATGTAGCAAACGATAAGCTTTCTAATGATATATATATCATAAAAAAGAAATATTGAAAAACAGTTGAATTCTTTCTTCAAATCAAACAAGTAAAAATTTCCAAAAAGTAGTATTGGTAGTATTAGTAGTATTATTATTATTATATATTACATAAACATTTCAACCAATCATATAGTTTTTATGCAATAAAACTGCAATTTCAAAGTTAAATTTTTTGAACTTTTAGGTAGAATTTTTGAAATGTGGCTTTCAATATGTATGTAAAATATTTTTTGAAAATTTTTATTTTAAGTATATTTTTTAAGCATTTTACGATTTACACATTTAAATATATAATAAGGCTGGCAAGTTTGGCGAGTTGTCTCCCCGGCGGTCTTGCCAGACCTCTGATATTTTATGATGATTCTTCTCCAACCTGTATTCTACGATGATTCATCTCCAAACTATATACTACAATGATTCATCTCCAACCTGTATACTACGATAATTCATCTCCAACCTGTATACTACGATGATTCATCTTCAACCTGTATACTACGATGGTTTCTATTCCATGTACAAATAACTAGGGAGACAATGTTCAACTCTTTCTGTTCACATTCTGCTAGATGTAAGATTTGATATACCTCATTCGGGGAGACGATGCTACATAAGTTATTACCTATATACATTATACCTGTATACTACGTTGGTTCATCTCCAACCTGTATAACGCGATAATTCATCTCCAACCTATATAATATATTTTATCAAATAATCAAAATAAAATTCTGTAATCAAAGAATCGAAAAATATTTTTTAAAAAATCAAAAAATATCAAACTTTCTGTTCATATTTTGCTACCTCATACGATGTTACAAAAGTTATTACCTATACTTTGTAATTTGCACGAATCATTCATCTTCAACCTGTATATTACGATGGTTTCTATTCCATGTACAAATAACTAGGGAGACAATGTTCAACTTTCTGTTCACATTCTGCTAGATGTAAGATTTGATATACCTCATTCGGGGAGACGATGCTACATAAGTTATTACCTATATACATTATACCTGTATACTACGTTGGTTCATCTCCAACCTGTATACCGCGATAATTCATTGGTTCATCTCCAACCTGTATACCGCAATAATTCATCTCCAACCTATCAGTACATATTTTGCTAGATGTAAGATTTGATATACCTCATTCGGGGAGAGGATGTTAGATAAGTTATTAATTTTTTCACGATATTAAATAATATATACCTGTACGGTTGAACGCGGGTAGACAACTTGCGTGTTATCTCCAACCCGTATATTACGATGATTCTTCTCCAACATGTATTCTACGATGATTCATCTCCAAACTATATACTACAATGATTCATCTCCAACCGGTATACTACGATGATTCATCTCTAACCTGTATACTACGATGATTCATCTTCAACCTGTATACTACGATGGTTTCTATTCCATGTACAAATAACTAAAAAGTAATAAAAACTTTGAAAAAAGATTGTTATAAAAAACATTTTCTGTTTGATGATAATTTCCTTAAAAAACAATAATATAAATATAGAAAGAGGAAAAATTTTATTGTATTTGATTTTAAATTTATCAATTATTTTTCCAAATTTAACATACTTGCTTTGAAAAAGATTGCTACATTAAAAAAATGTTTTCTGTTTGATGATATTTTCCTAAAAAAATTGATTTGAAAAAAAACAATAATACAAATATTTATAGAAAATGGGAAAATTTATTCTATTTGATTTTAAATTTATCAGTTACTTTTTGAAATGTAACATAATTGATTTGAAAACAGATTGTTACAGTAAGAAAACATTTTCTATTTGATGATAATTTCCTGAAAAAATAATTCTGAAAAAAAACAATAATATAAATATAGAAAGAGGGAAAATTTTATTGTATTTGATTTCAAATTTGTCAATTACTTTTCCAAATTTAACATACTTGCTTTGAAAAAGATTGCTACATTAAAAAATGTATTCTGTTTGATGATATTTTCCTGAAAAAATTGTTTTGAAAAAAACAATAATACAAATATTTATAGAAAATGGGAAAATTTATTCTATTTGATTTTAAATTTATCAGTTATTTTTTGAAATGTAACAAAAAAACAATAATATAAATATAGAAAGAGGAAAATTTATTCAATTTGATTTCAAATTTGGTAATTACTTTCAAAAAAGATTGCTTTAAAAAACATTTTCTGTTTGATGATAATTTCCTGAAAAAAATAATTCTGAAAAGAAACAATAATATAAATAAAGAAAAAGGGAAACTTATTGTATTTGATTTCAAATTTGTCAATTACTTTTCGAAATGTAACATACTTACTTTGAAAAAAATTGCTCATTAAAAAAATGTTTTATGTTTGATGATATTTTCTTGAAAAAATTGTTTTGAAAAAAAATAATAATACAAATATTTATAGAAAATGGGAAAATTTATTCTATTTGATTTTAAATTTTCACTTACCTTTTGAAATGTAACATAATTGCTTTGAAAAAAAATTGTTACAGTAAGAAAATATTTTCTGTTTGATGATAATTTCCTGAAAAAATAATTCTGAAAAAAAACAATAATATAAATATAGAAACAGGGAAAATTTTATTGTATTTGATTTTAAATTTGTCAATTACTTTTCTAAATTTGACATACTTGCTTTGAAAAAGATTGCTACATTAAAAAAATGTTTTCTGTTTGATGATATTTTCCTGAAAAAATTATTTGGAAAAAAAACAATAATACAAATACTTATAGAAAATGGGAAAATGTATTCTATTTGATTTTAAATTTATCAATTACTTTTTGAAATGTAACATAATTGCTTTGAAAACAGATTGTTACAGTAAGAAAATATTTTCTGTTCGATAATTTCCTGAAAAAATAATTCTGAAAAAAACAATAATATAAATATAGAAAGAGGGAAAATTTTATTGTATTTGATTTCAAATTTGTCAATTACTTTAATTATAATGTTCATATCATGGATTTTATTTTTGTATATATAGAGTTTTTTATAGTACTCGTATGTTAAAAATGACATGAAAAAATTTTTATTTTCGGTGATAAGACGCAAAACATTCTAAGCACAAACCAACATCACATTTCAGGCACTGTGTTCTTCCAGATGAAGTGCACTTTTCTCCTGCGCATCTTCTTCGTTTTTTATTTGACACTTGAACAACGAAGTGATCAACTCTGTCATATCTAATAGCGTTTATCACTCTGCTTTGCGTTTTTGAGCCGCTTGATCTTCCTTTTCCTTTGTGAGCATTTTTGAAACATGTCAAATAAGTTTGAGCTATTTGTCTTCGAAAGTTAAGTTGTGAAATATTTTCGCCGTTTTTTCTCATCAAAATCCATGCATTGTTGTACTAACATCAATTAACCATGTAAATACTGGCCACCACCATTTTTTCCCTCTTATCCCAATTCTGTATAAAGCAACGTTTTCATCCATTCGATCCGTACCTCCCATTTTTTATTATATTCTGAAATCATCTTTGGAATCAATACTTGTATTCTTTTTTTTATCTCTTTTTGAATATCGACTAACAGTGGAAACTGGGTTTACACCATGAATAGTCGAAGCTATTGAAACTACAGAATTATCCATCCATTTCAAAATCATGATTTCACCATTGCATTTATATTCATAATACCCTGTTTGTTTTTTCTTCATTTCTTTAAAATCAAGTAATTTACAATTTTTAGGAATCCTATTTCTTCGAATTGTTCCGGTACCTTCATACCCCATTTCTTTCAAACAATTTAACAAATTTATACTTGTAAATAAGTTGTCGAAGTAAATATGGTAAGGAAGATTTCTAATTTTATCAGGAAACTCTTCACCCATCAATATGAGTGGCGATGCAGACTTTCCAACATTGCTTCTACTAGATTCCGTTTTGGAGCTTGAGCCTTGATAAAAGTCAAAATTAACCAGATACCCACTATCCTGATTTAAACTCCATACTTTATAACCAAATCGAATAGGCTTTCCACGAATGAATTGTTTGCATCCGTGACGGCCATAATACTCAATCATACTTTCATCGTAAGACAAATCAGCAGTTGGCTTCAAATTTAAAATAAATTCTTTTTGAGCATACTAGCGAAAGGTCTAACTTTGCTGAACTTATCGTTTTTATCAAGTTTAGAATTGTCGCTACAATGAACTGCCTGCATAATTTGAATAAATCGATCTCTTCGCATTGACTCATATATCATATTATTTGTCATGTCATTAGCATTATCCCAGAAAAAACGTCTGCCTGGAAGAGAGTTATATCCCGAAACTATCAAAATCCCAATAAAGCATCTTAGTTCATCTAGTTCAACAAAGGTATTTAGGTTTTTAGAAACAGAGTAAAAGTTGCTTTGCTCAACAAGATAAGTTAAAACTTCTTCATCTAAAAACTTTTCGAAAAAATCTACAGGTGTATTACTTTGAACTTCCTCCATGTCCAGATTTGGAAAATGTATAATTTCCTCGTCATTGAAATCCCTTTTTGTCCAATCACCTGGTCTACATGACAAAAAATACCTTCATCTCGTTCTAGTTCAGGACCAATGTTATTTTTATCAGAAACATCGCAGTAAGCTCTAAGTTGCCGCCCTGTAAGATTCTCTATTTTGCCTCCGTCGTCTTCTTCAGCTGAATCCATCAGTATCAAGATTAAATTCATGAGGTTCAATATAAATGGAATTAATATTTAAATCTTCGTTGACAATTAAATCTGTCAACTCGTTGAGACAAAATCTAAAATAAAAATATATCAGACTAGACAAAAGCCTAGCGTTACCATATGGTAACGATAGCAAAAAACTAAAATAAAAAAATCTTGAAAGTATTATTTTTATATTTTTGTTCTAAATATAATACTAAAAGTTCTTTTTTTTGTTTCAAAAAACTTTTTTTTTTATTTTAGTTTTTTGCACAGAAAAATTCAAAAAATCAAACACATACTTTTTTTCTGAGGCCATTTCAAAATTCTAGATATTTTATTGACTAAAAAATAAGTTTAAAAAATAAAAAATTACAGAAAAAGAAAAAAAATAAGTGAAATAAACAGTAAAAAACACCATAAAAATAAAAAAAATAAAAAAAACTTTTTTAAATCATCAAAAAAAGAATGGGTTTTATGCGTTACCAAATGGTAATGCTAGGTCAAAAGGGGTAAAAAAATGTTTTCTGTTTGATGCTATTTTCCTAAAAAAAATTTGAAAAAAAACAATAATACAAATATTTATAGAAAATGGGAAACATTATTCTATTTGATTTTACATTTATCTGTTACTTTTTGAAATGTAACAAAAAAACAATAATATAAATATAGAAAGAGGAAAATTTATTCAATTTGATTTCAAATTTGGTGATTACTTTGAAAAAAGATTGCTTTAAAAAACATTTTCTGTTTGACGATAATTTACTTAAAAAAACCATAATATAAATATAGAAAGAGGGAAAATTTTATTGTATTTGATTTCAAATTTGTCAATTACTTTTCGAAATGTAACATACTTGCTTTGAAAAAGATTGCTAGATTAAAAAAATGTTTTTTTGATGATATTTTCCTGAAAAAATTGTTTTGAAAAAAACTAATACAAATATTTATAGAAAATGGGAAAATTTATCAGTTACTTTTTGAAATGGAACATAATTGCTTTGAAAAAAGATTGTTACAATAAGAAAACATTTTCTATTTGATGATAATTTCCTGAAAAAATAATTCTGAAAAAAAACAATAATATAAATATAGAAAGAGGGAAAATTTTATTGTATTTGATTTCAAATTTGTCAATTACTTTTCCAAATTTAACATACTTGATTTGAAAAAAATTGCTACATTAAAAAAATGTATTCTGTTTGATGATATTTACCTGAAAAAATTGTTTTGAAAAAAACAATAATACAGATATTTATAGAAAATGGGAAAATTTATTCTATTTGATTTTAAATTTATCAGTTACTTTTTGAAATGTAACAAAAAAACAATAATATAAATATAGAAAGAGGAAAATTTATTCAATTTGATTTCAAATTTGGTGATTACTTTGAAAAAAGATTGCTTTAAAAAACATTTTCTGTTTGATGATAATTTCCTGAAAAAAAATAATTCTGAAAAGAAACAATAATATAAATAAAGAAAAAGGGAAAATTTTATTGTATTTTATTTCAAATTTGTCAATTTCTTTCCAAATTTAACATACTTGCTTCGAAAAAGATTGCTACATTAAAAAACATTTTCTGTTTTTAATGAAATTTTACAGAAAAAATAGTCTTCAAAAAAAAAATAATACAAATATTTATAGAAAATGGGAAAATTTATTCTATTTGATTTCAAATTATCAATTACTTTTCGAAATGTGAAATAATTGCTTTGAAAATAGATTGTTACAGTAAGAAAAACATTTTCTGCTTGATGATAATTTCCTGAAAAAATAATTCTGAAAAAAAAACAATAATATAAATATAGAAAGAGGGAAAATTTATTCTATTTTATTTCAAATTTGTTAATTACTTTTCGAAACGTGAAAGAATTGCTTCGAAAAAGATTGCTACATTAAAAAACATTTTCTGTTTTTAATGAAATTTTACTGAAAAAATAGTCTTGAAAAAAAAATACAAATGTTTATATAAAGAGGGAAAATTTATTCTATTTGATTTCAAATTTGTTAATTACTTTTCGAAATGGTAAATAATTGCTTTGAAAATAGATTGTTACAGTAAGAAAAACATTTTCTGCTTGATGATAATTTCCTGAAAAAATAATTCTGAAAAAAAAACAATAATATAAAAATAGGAAGAGGGAAAAATTATTATATTTTATTTCAAATTTGTCAATTACTTTTCGAAACGTGACATAATTGCTTCGAAAAAGATTGCTACATTAAAAAACATTTTCTGTTTTTAATGAAATTTTACTAAAAAAATAATACAAATATTTATAGAAAGAGGGAAAATTTATTCTATTTGATTTCAAATTTGTTAATTACTTTTCGAAATGGTAAATAATTGCTTTGAAAATAGATTGTTACAGTAAGAAAAACATTTTCTGCTTGATGATAATTTCCTGAAAAAATAATTCTGAAAAAACCAATAATATAAATATAGAAAGAGGGAAAATTTATTCTATTTTATTTCAAATTTGTCAATTACTTTTCGAAACGTGACATAATTGCTTCGAAAAAGATTGCTACATTAAAAAACATTTTCTGTTTTTAATGAAATTTTACTAAAAAAATAATACAAATATTTATAGAAAGAGGGAAAATTTATTCTATTTGATTTCAAATTTGTTAATTACTTTTCGAAATGTGAAATAATTGCTTTGAAAATAGATTGTTACAGTAAGAAAAACATTTTCTGCTTGATGATAATTTCCTGAAAAAATAATTCTGAAAAAAACAATAATATAAATATAGAAAGAGGGAAAATTTATTCTATTTTATTTCAAATTTGTCAATTACTTTTCGAAACGTGACATAATTGCTTCGAAAAAGATTGCTACATTAAAAAACATTTTCTGTTTCTAATGAAATTTTACTAAAAAAATAATACAAATATTTATAGAAAGAGGGCTATTTGATTTCAAATTTGTTAATTACTTTTCGAAATGTGAAATAATTGCTTTGAAAATAGATTGTTACAGTAAGAAAAACATTTTCTGCTTGATGATAATTTCCTGAAAAAATAATTCTGAAAAAAACAATAATATAAATATAGAAAGAGGGAAAATTAATTCTATTTTATTTCAAATTTGTCAATTACTTTTCGATACGTGACAGAATTGCTTCGAAAATGATTGCTTTAAAAAACATTTTCTGTTTTTAATGAAATTTTACAGAAAAAATAGTCTTTAAAAAAAAATAATACAAATATTTATAGAAAATGGGAAAATTTATTCTATTTGATTTCAAATTATCAATTACTTTTCGAAATGTGAAATAATTGCTTTGAAAATAGATTGTTACAGTAAGAAAAACATTTTCTGCTTGATGATAATTTCCTGAAAAAATAATTCTGAAAAAAAAACAATATATAAAAATATAGGAAGAGGGAAAATTTATTATATTTTATTTCAAATTTGTCAATTACTTTTCGAAACGTGGCAGAATTGCTTCGAAAAAGATTGCTACATTAAAAAACATTTTTTAAAATAATTCTGAAAAAAACAATAATATAAATATAGAAAGAGGAAAATTTATTCTATTTTATTTCAAATTTGTTAATTAATTTTTGAAACGTGACTTCGAAAAAAATTGCTACATTAAAAAACATTTTCTGTTTTTAATGAAATTTTACTAAAAAAATAATACAAATATTTATAGAAAGAGGGAAAATTTATTCTATTTGATTTCAAATTTGTTAATTACTTTTCGAAATGTGAAATAATTGCTTTGAAAATAGATTGTTACAGTAAGAAAAACATTTTCTGCTTGATGATAATTTCCTGAAAAAATAATTCTGAAAAAAACAATAATATAAATATAGAAAGAGGGAAAATTTATTCTATTTTATTTCAAATTTGTCAATTACTTTTCGAAACGTGACATAATTACTTTGAAAAAGATTGCTACATTAAAAAACATTTTCTGTTTTTAGTGAAATTTTACTAAAAAAATAATACAAATATTTATAGAAAGAGGGAAAATTTATTCTATTTGATTTCAAATTTGTTAATTACTTTTCAAAATGTGAAATAATTGCTTTGAAAATAGATTGTTACAGTAAGAAAAACATTTTCTGCTTGATGATAATTTCCTGAAAAAATAATTCTGAAAAAACAATAATATAAATATAGAAAGAGGGAAAATTTATTCTATTTTATTTCAAATTTGTCAATTACTTTTCGAAACGTGACATAATTGCTTCGAAAAAGATTGCTACATTAAAAAACATTTTCTGTTTTTAATGAAATTTTACTAAAAAAATAATACAAATATTTATAGAAAGAGTGAAAATTTATTCTATTTGATTTCAAATTTGTTAATTACTTTTCGAAATGTGAAATAATTGCTTTGAAAATAGATTGTTACATTTTCTGCTTGATGATAATTTCCTGAAAAAATAATTCTGAAAAAAAACAATAATATAAAAATATAGGAAGAGGGAAAATTTATTATATTTTATTTCAAATTTGTCAATTACTTTTCGAAACGTGACAGAATTAATTCGAAAAAGATTGCTACATTAAAAAACATTTTCTGTTTTTAATGAAATTTTACTAAAAAAAAAATACAAATATTTATAGGAAGAGGGAAAATTTATTCTATTTGATTTCAAATTTGTTAATTACTTTTCGAAATGTGAAATAATTGCTTTGAAAATAGATTGTTACAGTAAGAAAAACATTTTCTGCTTGATGATAATTTCCTGAAAAAACAATAATATAAATATAGAAAGAGGGAAAATTTATTCTATTTTATTTCAAATTTGTCAATTACTTTTCGAAACGTGACTTCGAAAAAAATTGCTACATTAAAAAACATTTTCTGTTTTTAATGAAATTTTACTAAAAAAATAATACAAATATTTATAGAAAGAGGGAAAATTTATTCTATTTGATTTCAAATTTGTTAATTACTTTTCGAAATGTGAAATAATTGCTTTGAATTGCATTTTCAAACATGCTGAATTGATTGATTACCTCAGTTTTTCATGAAAATTTGTCAATTTGTCATTAATCAATCATTTTCAACACAAATGTCAAAAAATTGAAAGTCAAACATTTTCAACTGTGATAAGTCAAAACTAGCCTTTTTAGGTATGCAGAATCGATTGATGACATCCGTTATTCATAAAAATCTGTCAATTTGCCATTAATCAATCAATCACTTTTGACAGATTTGTCAAAAAATCGAACGTTAAACTGTAATATGTCAAAAATACTATTTTTGCGTATGCCGAATCGATTGATGACATGTTTTTTTTATCAAAATCTGTTCATTTGTCATCAATCAATCATTTTTAACAAATGTCAAATAAATCGAGTTGAACTGTAATGAGTGTAAACTACCATTTTCGTGTGTGCTAAATCGCTTTATGACATTTTTTCATGAAATTTACTCAATTTGCCATAATCAATCATTTTGACAGGTTTGTCAAAAATATAATATTCAGTATTTTTTATCAAAGCTACACTTTTCAAGTAAGCTGAGTTGATTGGTGACATTTATTTTTATATGAAATGCAGTGGATTTATAATTATTCAATCATTTTTGAAAATACGCTTGAGTAGCATGGAAAAGCATACTAAATAGCATACCAAAATACAATTTATTAAAAATCAAAACTTTAAATTTTTTAAAGTGTTTGTCAACTATGCTCATGGTGGATTTTAGCCTTGTGGCTGGATGTTTAGATTGAACAAAACTATAATTTCTTCAAATAACATTTAAACTCACCACTCTTTGTTTACTGATCTAGAACTCTACCACTAAAGAAATATATGAAGCTATTTAGTGTAAAGTGTAAACTCAAAATATAATGAATGATCATAATAATACATATGTGATTGATTACCATTAAACAGACTTGATACAAAAAATAAAACAAGTTGAATACAAAAAATATCATGCAGCAAAATCTAGTATAGAATTTTGAAAGAGGTCGAGATTGAAAAAAAATTGTGATGTTTTTGAATAAATGAATTTTTCGAAACTTCACTAGAGACCCATTAGTTAAGAACTAATCCTCAAATTCAAGCAAACAACCCAACAAATTTTATGAGATTAGATTTGAAACCAATATTTATATAAAGCGATTATTAAATTGAAAAACTAATTGTTCATTTCAACAAAAAATATTGAAAAATTTATTAGTAGTGATAAAACAACAATAAAATCATTATATAATCAAAAAATTTCAAAACAAACAGTACAGATACAGTATGAATGCTCATTACAGCATGCTTTTCCACATTTTTGGCATTGTTGTTTTATTTTCTTTAATTTGTCTTTAAGTTTTTGGCAGAGGCTAAATTTGAACAGAAGTCACATATTCAAAATGGTGTCAAATCAAAACTCCCGAAACCAAAAGCCCAAAAACTAAAACGTCTGAATTCAAAACGCCCGAAAACCAAAACTTCTTAAAGCTTAATGATATTTAAAATTTTTTTTACATAATTGGTTTATTTTTATGATTAATATTAAAATATAAGAAAATGATTAAAAAAATTATTTTTTGGTAATTGTTATGCTTTAGTTTTGGACGTTTTGGTTTTTGGGCATTTTAACTAGGATAGGAACCATTTACACCACCGGCCATGAGAAGAGCCACTACTGATTATTTGTTGTCAATCAAGTATGGGATTCCAGACCTGGCAGCTTGCTGAAGAAACCTTCCATTTTAGTCCTGGACAGTTTCAGGTGCCACAAGACAGCAGAAGTTCTGCAGCAGCTGAAAAATCTCAAGACCACACCAGCTATTATCCCAGGAGGTCTTACCTCTGTCCTGCAGCCACTGGATGTCTCGGTTAACCGTCCTTTCAAGGAGAGGATGAGGAAGAAATGGACTGAGTGAATGGCTACCGGAAACCAAGCAAGGACCCCCACTGTACGACTGAAAAGTGTTGATCTACCTACCAATTTTACTTAGATTGTAGAGTCCTGGAAGGATATCCCTACTTCTTGTATCACAAATGGGTTCTTGAAATGTGGGATTTCAAACAAACTTGATGGGACACAGGATGAGTTTTTGTGGGAGAACAGGGATGATGTGAGTGTTTAAGAGGAAGTTGAACTTTATTATGACTCTACCGATGCAGTTACCCTATCCCAGAAGGAGTATGACAACATGTTTGGTTCTAGTTCAGATGAAGAAGACTGATCAATTTTAAATTTAATAAACTGTATTGACACTTCCTTGTATATATTTATATATGATTGTGGATTGAATATTGACAATGCGGTAAAAAACGTTATTTGTTACGTTAATTGATGCAAAATTCCAAGTAAAAAAAGTGCGGCTTATAGACGATGAAATACGGTAATCGCTTTGAAAATAGATTGTTATAGTATTTCAAATTTATCAATTACTTTTCGAAATGTGACATAATTGCTTTGAAAAAAGATTGCAAAATTATACATACGGCAGGTAATGAAATATTTCACATATGTTTTCATACATTGTGGACAAAATGTGTTTTTCATATCTAAAAGGTATAGTTTTAGAATATTAAAATCATAGCTTTTAAAATAAAATTGCCTCTTTTTTGAACTGTAATGAAAAGATTCTTTTCAAAAACTTTAAATAAATTAAATATTGAAAAAATGATATAAAATTCTTTAAAAAAAGATATACTAGAAATTTGCTAGTGCCCACGAATTACAGGAATCCGAGTTTTAATTGTTGAAAAATTAAACATCAATTTTTAAAAATAATATTTGAAAAAAAAATTTTATATTTTGAAAATATTAGATAAATAAATTTAAAGTATATATTATATTGAAAAATAGAATTTAAAATATAAATTAAATAAATAATTTATTTGTAAATTTTATTTCGGCTTGCTAACAAAAGATATTCATTTGAGACAACAGAAATGGTAGCATAAAATTAGTTTTTACCATTGAATCATTAAAATATCTTTTTACGCAATAAAATACCTAGATCTTATCATTTTCCTTTTTCAAACATCAAGTTATATAAGTAAGTTTCGTTTCGTTTGTTTATAATATCTATTTTTTGCACTGCCACCTTTCAACTCCTCTGCGTCAATCAATCAATCTTGTGATATATTGGATAACCATAAATGTAGATTGTATAATTAAAATATTTTCTAATTTTCTTAATATATTATGACAGATTTTTTTTGAGCTTATTTTTGTCGTCTATTGTTTTTTAAAATCAATTCCATTGTGTAATTATCCGATATCATTTTGGAAATGGAATTGCTAATTTATATAATTTTAATTTTTTAGCAATTTTTTTAACCCTTTCAGACACAATGGGACACCAGTGTCCGAAAATTGTCTGCTTAATTTATATAAAAAGGAGCCGTTATTGAATTTTAATTTCTACTGAAAAGGCCAACTTTAGTTTCACAAATGAATGCCTATCAAATCCTTGACACAAATCGTAAATATATTTAAAAAATTTATTTTTCTAACTGAATATATCTGTAGGTAGCAATAGTATCAGGATTATATAAGATGATTGCTTGTTTTTTAATCTGGTTTGTTAACATTTCGCTGCCAAAAGTTCTAAAATTAATATTAATTTTAAAAATGAATTTAAGCCGCATGTGTCTCAGTACACACTACAGAGTAATAAATCCACTCAACAAATTTATTTCATATGAAGCAGCTCCTATTTTTGTAATAAATTGATCTCTTGCCTTTCCACAGCGAGTTTGTTTTCTTGTTCAGGCGCTAAGGTAAATTTTTATCTTTAATTAAAATCATAATACAAATCCAAAACGAATATTGGAAGTCTCGTAATCTAAATTTGCAATATTTTTTCAATTAAAATAAAAAATGCAAAAGATGTTTTTCTGTCATTTTTAATTCCTTCAAAGCCATTGACAGTCACAATTTTCTCTATGTAGTACTGTTGTCAATGAGTCTTCTAATATAAGTTTTTCTATACGGGCTTCAGAAAAATATATATATTTGACCTTAGAATACGAAATATAGCTTAGAAAGTTAACCATTATAACAGTTTTTACCAAAAGGACAAGAGAGGGATACCCCATTTTCGAAATCTCTTTTAAATGATATTTTTCGATAACTATCCTATAAAAAATTCTGCATCTCACTTCTACTTCGTGATTCATACCTCTAAATGATCTTAAACTTAATTATCACATGTTTTGAGCGAAGTGAGAAAAGAATTAGGCAAATATATATGCGCTACTATGAGCTTTCAAAAAATGTAATTTTAGTCTAGAGTGCAGCTTCAGATTTTCCTGAGCAAGAGAGATTAAATCCTTCAGCTCCTGTTCTTGCGTTGTCAAGGCAATTAGCAAACGAAATTAAAATTATTTTTGGTACTTATGGGTTATCTCCCCTCCCCCCCCCCCCCACTCTAAAAAAATTTTATATTAAAAAATATAAGTGCAGTTTATCTCTAGATATGTGATATTAATACGAACACAGTTATTTATGAAACTCTTGTTTTCTGCTATTTAGACAAGTGTATTTGGAATCTGCAATGAATAGTAATAAAAGAAAGAGGTACTTCGTTGACTACAAGAGAGGCAGTAATAGTAAGCGAAGACAAAAGATGGTCGAGCCTGGTTTGAAAGGTCTCTTAGTTACGCATTGTAGCAATGAAAGAGCATCCTTTTTGGAAGTGCTGTCCTTGATTCAAGAGAAAACAAACTTAAGTGTACTTTTTTTCCTTCATTATTTCTAAAATATTTCAATTTCTTGCTACTATCCTTTCTCTACTGATTTCGTTATATATTTTTAGAATGTTTTTTGATCCTCTCTTTGCAGGGAGTTGCGCCAATTATATATCTTATATTAAAAAATACTCGATAAAATTTTAGAGGGTTCATATTCAACTATTGCAGAGTATGCAGGTATACTAAAGAATCAGCTTCAATGATATTAATTCAAGATATTTTTTATTAAATACAGGTCTGCATATAAGTTAAGTTCCATATATTTGGATAAAGCACGATCTTTTCTTTTCTTATGTCTCCTTTGAAAACACCACTGTTTAGCAAACGTGAAAGTACTTATGCACAGACATATCAACGGCGCATTCTGAGATGGCGCTTTCAGGGCGGCAAACCATTCAATGAATGAACAATTTTAACTCGAGGCGCACATCTTAAATTTAGAAGGAAAGGGGTGTGGGTGAACTTTTTTTTATAATTTACAAAATTAATTATAAAAGAATATTTGTCTAATTAACAATTGACCCTTATTACCCGATCAGGCCTGATTTTATAGAACTGATTTTATATCTATAAGATTTTATAGATATTTTAAACCTTCAATTTCCATTTAAAATTGCCAAATTTAAATTCACGGCTATATAACTGTCATTTCATAGACCCATGTTCTAAATAAATTTTCGAACAATTTACCTTACTCAATGAATATATGTGTAGGTAGAATATGAAGATTATATAAGATGATTCTTTGTTTTTCTGTGTTGCTAATCAAGCTTGGTAACATTTCGTTGCTTGTAAAATTGAATTTTAAGCAACAATGCATTTCAGTACAGAGTAATGAATCCACCTAACCAATTCATTTGATATGAACCAGGCTTGTTGACAATTAGTGAGATGAGAGGCTGGGAAAAGCGATTCAACCAAAAATTCAGCTGCCTAAAGATTTACAAAAGAGGTCATTTTTAATCATGGTATAAAACCTTCACTTGGTTAGAGTATATCATATCTAATAGACTATACAGATAGACTGTGACCATTCGTTTCAATCACTGGTAAATGGCAATATTGAGGGATAAAGACTTAATTACATCTCATGATTTTAATATCTCGGGGTCTTATTTAAAAAAAATAAATAAACATAAACTACTGTACTAAAAAATTGACATACTTGTTTATTCCAAAATTGTCTGAATAATCCAAATCTCAATGGCATGGATGGCATCTGCTTTGTCTAAACCATTTTATCTAAATTTGGCTCTGTTTCGGGATTTAATTTCATTGGCAATTAGAATGGAAAACGCTTGCTCACAAATATTATTTAAAAATGACATCTAACCCTAAGCCTAAAAAATCTCTTATTTTTGGATAATGTTATTACATTATCTAACCTTAAGCCTAAAAATTTCTTAATCTTTTAATTATACTTCTTTATAGTATGACTATAACATAGAGGTCATTAAAAATTGCATCGCTGTCCCTTTTTAGCACAGCAAAATCTAAGTAATTGAAAGAATGTTCAAGAACACAATGACTTTAACCCCTTTGTCTCCCATTTTTATTATTTCAAATCAAGCACGAAGCATACTTTATATACAGTCACACCGGAAAGTAGCTATATTTAAATCATAATGATCTTTGCGCCGTTGTCTTCCCTTTGTTATTATATTAAATCATACATGAAGAAAAAGTTTTCCTAATATGTAATTGAGTATAGTGAATAAAATTATCATAGGGTAGTAGATATCTTTATTCTTTTTAAGGTTAGAAAAGATTGTGGCTAAAAATATATAGTTTTGCACCCACAAAGACAAAATGTTAAAGCTGACATATATTTAAATGGTTCTGATAAGAACTAGAATAATTTTGCGATTTAAAGCAAACTCTTTCATTCGTTTGACCAATAAATGAAATGCTTTTTTGGCTACGTTTCAGTCCATTTTTTCGAGTTTAGACTTTTATAAAAATTGTTACAAAATCAAAAGGTAAGAAGCTTGTTTCCAAATATTTGTAGAAGTCCAATTCTGACTCCTATAATTACGTTTCTGACTGTGAAACCCTTGTTATAACCATTAGTATCATGAGAATCTTGACGTATAAACTTAAAAAAGCCTTTTTAACTTCAAAATCTGAATCAGTTAACTCCAACATCAGGATTGTAGACTTCAAAGTGAAAATAGTAAACTTTAGAGTAGCAAAGTTTATTTTAAACATTCGTATTCTTCAATATCGTTAGTACATTTATTCCTACCTTTTGGACATTGATTAACACCTTTATCAACAATTTTTATAGTTTTTTACACCTCTTGTATAAAATTATTTTAAATATATTCAACTTTTTGTCGGAGCGGATTCAGAATTTTTTAGCTGGAGGCGGAAGTGGTTAATAAAAGTTTGACACATCAAATTTGTCCACCCCATAGAAGTTATTTATTTATTATAGTCCTTTTCAATTTCATTGAAGATTTAACGAAACGTTTTCAACAAAGAATTTCAATTGCCAAGAACATTTCACTTTTAATTTGCTATCTAAAAACGTGTGCATGATTTTTTTAACACAAATCATAAAAGCTTTTCTTTTCATAACTTACTTCTCTGACTTGTAATTTTTTTTCACATTTTAAGGAAGAAGAATCAAAAGGTGATTCATTGAATGAAAATGATGATGCCGAGTTAGTTTTGGCTAAAGAAATAGACGAACTAAAAAGTGTTGATGCTTTGTATACAAAGATGGATACGGGCTGCAAGAACTCCTACTTTATTTCCCTAACACAAGATGTAAGCTTTTATATATACTATTTTACTTCTATTTGCCTTTTTGCACATCTATCAGAATTCAAATTTTTTTTTGACAGTTTACAGTTTTGTGTTCCTTTCGTTTTCTTATATCCAATTTCTGGTAATCGGGTTTATATATCTATTATTTATATTAATGGTAATATAGAATGTGACAAAATAAAATATGTACACAGTTGAGTATATTACATTATTGTCCTTCAATTAAATCCTCATATAGCTTTAGTCAGTCTTGTTATTTATAAAACTTGGCACCAAAATTCAACAGATTTTGTGCATCTTTGCCATACTTCATATTTGTAAATAGAGTATTCACTAAGGCTCACATTTCTAGCAGACATGCAGACATCCTATTAGTAGTATACTCATTGATTTTAAAGAATAGAAGAAAAGATTCTATTCGACATGCTGTTCATCACCTATGTTTTATAAGAAATAGAAACGTCAATCGACTCAAAATGAGGAATTGATTTAAACACTATTGAAAAAAGAAGACAAACATTTATATTGAAAATTCAAGGAAGATATAAAAGACGAGACCTAAAAGGCATTGTATTTGAGTTAAATTTTTACCTAAAAAATGAAATGACAAATGGCCGTGCTGTATAAAAATATTATAACTCTGAAAATTTCAATCGAAAATTGATACATTTGATCATTCTACTGTTAAAATATCTATATCATAAGAATGTTGTATATCTTTTATATGCAATCATAGAAACGGGTGTACACCAATTAAATAAAAGCCTGTTTAATACATCAGTTACGAATCGCACATATAAATATATAGAAAAGTTACCAAAACTTCAATATGATCATTTCGATGGAGGACGAACACTATCCAAAAGCATCGACCAAGATAAAAATGGAAAATAAGAAAAAGAAAATGTTATTAAAAAACTTGGACAAATACAGGTTTAATTTCATTAAACATTTTCAATAAAGATTTAGTATGATCAAGATTACTTTTTTCTACTCCTTTTAACAATTAATCGTTGATTCTTTGTAAGAACTCCTCAAATGAATTCCAATCTTCTATGCAAGGATGTTGTTATTAATAATATCCATATTTTGTAGCATTTAATACCCAACCTGTGTAAATGCTTTTTAATGATTTATTTGCACATGGATGTTTCCTTGATTTAGGATCAAGAAATTTAGATCCTCTGAAAGTGATTTCTTCGATTTTTTCTTCGCTAACGAACATGAAGTGCTTATGCCTTCGATTTACTGAACGCATCATACCTATTCAATCAACGTGCAAGTCTTTTATAGAAAATATATCAGCTGCCTTTGATTCCCTGATCACTACTACCATTTTATCAAATGCTGGAAACGAAACATATGCTATTTCTTTCAAGGTATTTTTACTCTATAATTCATCACCGATAACTTGCAAGGCCTGGTTTCATCCATTCTTTATTTTTGTTGCATTTTGTTACACTTTGTTCTAGCGATCTTCCTAATTTTAAAAACACGGATTAATGAATTGATTAAAGTTAAATACGGGCTGTTCCATTCTTGTAAAATGAAATAAAGAAAAGTTTTGAATAAATTTGGAATCAAAAAAATTATTAAAGTAATTGCAATTTCGCCAATACATCTACCTTACTTATGCGTACTATTAAAGAAAATTGAAAGAACGTGACGTTTGTGTTGTTTCATAGTGAAATGTATCTAACTAACTTTTTTAGCTGTTGTTCTTAACCCATGACGGAGAAGGAGGGGGGGGGGGGGGGCTGGGGTGATAACTTTGTATCAAATGTCAATCAAAATTTTGACTGCTTATAAAATTGCTTACGAAAGCATTCATTCGAATTTTTATAGTAAATCAATCAATCATCCTGATTTCTTATTTATGAAAACTTATTAATATCTGTGAAAAATATAATTTAAAATAATTGAGGGGACAAATTTAGCCCCGCACTAATAGGGTTGGTTAAATATATAAAAGCCAATGTAGTGTCGAATTGACTAAATATATAACTCTATTAACCACATTGAAATGTATAATTAATTGATTCAGAAATAATGAAAAAAATTTTTACCATAAATTAACTAAAATAGTAACCGCAATTTAAATCTATAGTCATAAATATATTTTTAGAATCAAATTGAGCATGGTCGATCTGCTGGGTATAGATAAGCTTATTTTAAATATTGACAAACGTTTGGCGTTAACATGTAAACGCTAATTTAATGACAGGTGAAATATTTTGATTAAAATTAATCATCAAAAAATGATTTATTTAATAAATTAAACCATAAAAATGTGAAATTCTAATACATTTTGAAGTTATATATTTGGCTTTGATTGACAGGTTTGATTCCTTTTTATGAAAAATAAATGATACCATCAGATTTGCAATCAATTATTTAGTGGGTTCCCTCTAGAATTTTCTAAAAATATTTAGGAAAAAAGTATTGGGAAGGGGGCAAAATGCCCAGGCCCTTTTACTAAGGAAATAAAAGTAGTCCGTGATGAATAATGTTAATAATGTTGAGGCATTTTAAGACACTAATACCTAAAAAATACCGTACATTTTATATTTTATTTTTCTTTCTTGTTTTTACAGAAGCGTAATTCAAACAGTGTTGATAGAAAAGAAATTTACGATGTGTTTGGCAAAAAGATAAATGATCTCAATCCCCTGGTGAAAGTCAATCTTACGAATCCTACCGTTACAATCATTGTGGAAGTTTTGTCAAAGATAACCGCTCTTTCTTTTGTTCAAAATGCCCCATTTTATAACAATTTTAATGTGAAGATTTTTTACTTGAATAATAACAATACTGACTCTAATTGTGATGATGTGAATACCAATATTAATAATGATGATGTAAATATTATTTGATTTATAAACGCGTTTTAAGACACTAAGCGGTCAACAAAAGAATTTATTTATCAATTGAAATAACCTTATTAAAACCAGAATTGTGGAGTCGGAAATTTTTTTGCGACTTCCGACTCTGGTAAACAAAAATTTTTGACTTCCATCTCCGGTACATGAACATTTCCCACTCCAACTCGGTTACACAAAATTTACGACTCAAATTCCGACTCGAGAAAACATTAAATTTTAACTGTGACTTTAGCGTACATAAAGCATTACTTCGATTTAGACTCGAGCAATCAATTGATATTTACACTGATTCCGATTTCTTCATTGAAAGAAAAGTTGGCTCCATTTTTGTAAAAATGGACTCCAAATCAAACTTGAAAAGTTTTATCTTTAAATCTAGTCTACATAATTTGTTTAAATATCATTTTTATCTATACTGCTATTTTAATATCAACATTAAAATGTAATAAGGATTGAATTTTTTAGTCATAATTTATTTTTACCATTTAGTTTGTTCATTACAATTTGATAGCTAAGATGCGCAAAATCTTCGCGTTTTTGCTTTCATGACAATCTATATATCATTTATACTACTGTGAGTGGAATTTTTTATCACATCTATAATGGCAGTGATTCTTAACCGATAGAGTCTCCACCTCTCCTAGAAGGGCTTAATTGAAAAACTAGGAGATCGCAGTCTAATTAAGTAAAAAATAGTAAAGAAGGGAACTCTCATATTCTCCTATCAAATTTGTGTTTTTCATTTTCTTTTTGAGTTAATTGATATAATTGTTTTACTGATAATTTTTAGGAATATAATTTAACTTTATTATACTTTTTATAGTACGAAATAATATATTCTAATTGATAGTTTTTTGTGAAAAAAAATATTGACACTTTCGAAATTTGCAAGGTTTTTTTCTGGTGTAGACAAATTTCAAGAATGATCTATTTTTTTTTTCGAAAATTCATTTTAAAAGGAAGTTTAATATGTTCAGATATTTGTGAAATCAACACATTGAAACTTAGAAATGAACGTTTAAACTTTTGGATTGAGTATCATCCGATCTACCCTAAAATTGCAAATGTAACTCTCTAAGTTTTAGTCCTTTTCTGACCTTTCTTTTTGAAATGTTTTTTGCTTTAATTTCAATTAAAAGAAAGTCGAAAAGTAGAGTAGACAGGGAACGACTTCTGCAATATTTCCGGCACTAAACCGCGTATTTAAAAAATAGTGCAAAAAATTAATCTCGAAAATTGCCCTAATATGTATAAATTAAAATTTAATTTTTTTTTATAATATAGTAAAGAAAACTGTTTTGTTAAAATAATTATGAGTAGATTCATAACTATATAAAAATAAGATTAAATCAAACTCATAAGTTGGGCATAAAATTCTTACCTTTTCTTTATCGTAGAATTCAGTACAGTAAAATTTGTATCCAAATTCCAAAGGGGTGTGGAAAAAAAAGATTGATGAGAAACACTTTCTGATACTTGTCTATATGCAAACAAATTTAATTAATAAACTAATGTAACAATCAGATCTAAAACTACAATTAATCGCTGCACAATAAAAAAAAGTAGAATTTCAATTAACTGGAGTCGCAGTCACAACATTTTTCCGACTCAAAAAGTGCGACTCCACAACCCTGATTAAAACCAATAATTCGCACATAAACTCGTGGGATAAAGGGTTTTGGTTCAGAAAAATTAAGATCTTTTCTTATATTCCATATTAACTTTATGCTCGGAAGATTCTATTCTAATTTTGTAGTTTTTATATACTGAATATTACTGATCATGTGATATAATTGGCTTGGATATTCTTCATTACAAGGAAAGATATTTTTCTTTCAAAGAGCAATAAAATGTTCGGAAATAAGTTTTGTTAGCTGATTTCTCAACATGAGCAGAGAAGAAAATTATGTAAGAGTAAAACTTTATTTTCTTGTTTAGATGTTAATAAACATTTAAAATATAATAATGATTTTGCTTTCAATCAAAAATGAAGCTGCTTATTCAAAATTACGGTTTCTTCCCGGAAATTTTTCTGCAAATACTCAAAAGCAATTCCTACTCTAATAATTTTATCAACGATTAATAGAAATTTTCAACAAATGAACACTGATATATTTTTAAATATCGGCAATATTTTATTTCATAGGATAGAAGTTTGACCTATTTTTCACTTATTTATATTTATAAACTATTGATGTTCATGAAAATGGAGCATTTATTAAATATAGATTAAATGAAAAACAAGTTTTTCATGAAAAAAGTTGTAATTGTTCAATGTTCATGTATTACACACAAAAATAGAAAAGACCTGCCTGAAGTTGTGAAAATAGGGATAAACTGAGATATACTTATCAATCATGAAAAAAACATCACAATTGAAAATGCTTTTCTTTGATGAGTAAAAAAACTGCAAGAATGAATTTTTAATTATTTTCAATAATTATGTCCAATAAATCTATTAGTAGAAATCCTTAAATTGACCCTGAGAGAATTTAATGTTTCCAATTAAAAAAAATTTTGTTATAAAAAATTTACGCAACTCAAAAAAATTGACTAAAATGAACTGACATGCTCTAGTAAGCTTGAGAGTTGGTTGGAGGATGAAGATGTTGGTAGAGATAGGGAGGAGTTACAGATGTTATTCTAAAAATAGAAAGGAAACGCAGATTCGTTTGTTATAGGGTTATCAACGGTGGTGAGAGTTGTTTCAATGGTGTCAATGAGGGTTGCTAGGGATTTTAGTAGTGTTGGGTGTAACAGAAGATCTGAGAGTGTTGTTGGAGATCTAGTAAAGAAAGGCAGCGAAATAAAAGATCTTGGCGATGATAAGAGAAGATTTGACATGTGAAGATGAGATGGTATGGCGTTTCTATTGTGTCGCATCCAAAACGACAGTATGGATTTTCGCTAACTTTGGTGAAAATGGAGAATTGAGTAAATTTTTTGAAAACAATAGTTGACTTCTAATAATGTTTCGATTAATGGCGGTTTTTTTATTTTTCGGTCTTATTACTAGCTTCATTGTATTCATTGAATATCAGATTTTTAATATAATATAATTCTATTTACTTTGATTGTTATCGTGGGCTTTTATTTTAAAGTATCTTTTTTACTTTATGTTGTGATTCTAACAGTATTTACTCTCAACGCGGCACTATTTTTTAGGGGCGCGGAAAAAACCCCTTAGGAAAAAACAAATACGGTTTTCATACGAACCGAACAATTAGTCTTATTTAATTAAAAGTTAATTTTTTATTAAAAAAGTAATAAAAAAACCAAATAAGCATGCGATAAATGGTAATTCTTTGTGATGATCCCTTCCATCTGATACAGTTAAACATCGACTAAATCTTTGCATATGTTCTGTAGTTGAGCTTGTAAATCTTTTGGTACGCTTTTGTGAATGTAAACCTTGCGTAACACAGAAACCATTGAAGCATCTTTTTTAAGGTTCTAAATAGCTACGAAAATTGATTGTTTATAGCTATTGTTCCATGCTTCGAAAAAATTATTAGTTTTGGATCTGTTTTCCAATGTAATTGAATGAACATTCCATAACTTTGGGGGAAAAACAGGTCATGTTAAACGCATACGAATTCCACAAGAGGAAGGTGTCTGAACGCTTCCATATGTTCCAGAGATGTAGGTTTTATCGAAATCAAATCTGGAATGTTTCCTCTCAAATAATTCAATCCCTCTGAAACTATCCAGTAGAAAAAAAACTAGGCTGTTAATCATACGGCAGAAAAGCCTTGTGTTTTCGTTAACACGGTACTGTTGTTGGATACCAAGTTCTTGTATTTTTTTCCATGTGTTCTGTGTCAAATGGAAAAAGCAGCCATGTATATTAATATGTTCAACAAAGCAATTTTTAGCAGCATTTATTGCTGCTTGTTCAAAATCACATACAATTGTACTTGGATCAAGGTTGATCCAACTCAATGTTGAGTAAACAACTCTTCGTAAACTGCTTGTGACTTACCGGGAAGAAATGAATAAACACAAGTTTGAGCAGTTTCACAAAGGGTTTCTTCACAAACTTGGATTAACCGAACAGCCATTGAGGCGGAAGATAAATGTGCACTGCTTGCTGATTATTACGAAGATGTGTATAGGACAAATCCAGGTCCGAAAAATTTCAATTCTGAAATTGAGTTTTTTAGGCGTTTACCTGCGACGAACGACACTAACTTCATCCTAGAGGACCTGGTTCAAATCATTAAAAAGCTTAAAGCTAGGAAAGCGGCGGGATGGGATGAAGTTAGTAATCTATTCATCAAGAATCTTCCCCCTAGGTTTAGGGACGTCTTGCTGGCAATATATAACTCTTTTATAAAAGATGGGTTTTACCCAGACTGCTATAAAAGGGCTATACTTATTTGTGTGCCAAAGGCTGGCAAGAAGAGCGGCAAACCGAGTGACCTACGGCCTATCAGTCTTCTCCCTTGCCTGAGCAAAGTGTATGACAAATTAATTTTTGGAGTACTCGATGCTTGGTGCAAGGAGCATGCAATTATCCCACAAGAACAGTTTGGATTCCAAAAAGGTTTGTCAACAAATCATGCTCTGCTTACCTTGCATCATGATGTTGCAAAAAGCTTAAATGATGGCCTCTACGTTGGGATGATATCTTACGACCTGGAGAAGGCTTTTGATACGGTCTGGCATGAGGGTTTGCTGTTCAAACTAAGTAGCATGTTTGTGCCATCATGTATCTTCAAGGTAGTTCACAGTTTCCTTTCTCGACGCTCATTTCAGATCAGAATAAATAATAAATTTTCAAGGAGAATAAGCCTAGGCCGCGGGGTCCCCCAAGGTTCACCTCTAAGCCCTCTTCTGTTCAACATCTACTTATCTGATATTAGGGACTCTTTCAATAAGTCAATCTATGCTAGGATAATCAGTTTCGCAGACGACATATGTGTATATTACTCCGCTAAGCGTGTTCCGCGTATTTGCAAACACCTTACGGACGTAAATACCATATTAGGGGGTATTTCACTGGATGGAACCTTAAGGTGAATTACTCTAAATGCAAGTTCATCATCTTTGGCGCTAATTGTCCCAAAAATAACCCGCCAACTATAGGGAATATTCCCCGAGTTCGCCACCTAAAATATCTAGGAATCAATTGGGATGCAGGATTTAGTTTTCATCGTGAAGCTCACGAAAAGATAAAAAAGGGGAAGAAGGATCTAGCGCTATATGGATGTCTTAAAGACCTTGGGGTCAATTCCACGGTGGTAGGCAAGGTCATTAAAATCCTAACAATGCCGAAATTGACTTATGGAAACTCCATTTTGGGATGCCTTCCCTCAACTTGGACCAACAAAATAGATGACCTCGTGTATAAACTTTTTAGGACTGTTTATGGCAACCCTTTCACTATTGCTCATAGCCGGACCTCCTTTTCCTGGTTCCAGAAAAGGTTGGAGAAATTAAATAAAAAGTTTATAGAAAAATTAAGAACACACAAGCATTGCCCACAATTATGCCAAGCTTGGGAGCTCACGCAAACCCAGGCTGAAGCGTTCTTGGGGGTATATGCTAAAAAAAAGAGAAAAATTATCCTAGGTGACTACCCATATACAATAGCCCCCAAGCAATAGGGAATTCTGCGTTCTGCGATATAGTTCTGTTTTTTTCTGAGTTCTAGATCCGCCTACTTAAATTTAGGATTGGCACAAGGTATAAGTCCCAAAACAGTTTCATCTTACGAGCTAGGTTAGGCATAGTCGGCAATCTGGCCTTTACAGGAGTCCGCTTGTAGGACCGTTTAAACATACATTCCAATATTAAAACATATATCCTAGGGACAACATTTAGGGATGGAGTCAAATTCCAGGGGTAGATTGTTCCTAACCTAGCATGCCTTAAATTATGTATATCTTTCTTAACCCTATAACATGTATCAAATATTATTTATCAATAATATATAAGATATTGCATGCCTTCAAACGCTTCTATTTTTGTAGCATATACCTTTTATAATCATATTCTTTTATTTAGGAACAAGATACATTCCGTTGTGCCGGTTTTTTACCCTGGTTTTCTTCCTCTGAAGAATTCAAAGGTTTTTACGGTTAGGTAGTGCTCTAGCGACGCGATTCTACGTGGTTAGTAATCAAGCTATCACTAGACAATAAGTTTGTTTCCCAAATTGGGAGCGTTCGCGTTAGGATTGTATCGTTCTCTCAGTTGTATTTATATATTGTCACATAAATTCTTGTAAAATACTATATATAATAGAGCTATTCTTTTGTAACAAGGGCCGATTGGTGTTTAGTGGGATGGAAAGTCCAGTTAGACTTGGACTCAGCATTCCGGCCGGGCCACGATATCCGAAAGGATGGGTGCGAACGTCACAAAACAACTTAATTAATTAATTAATTGGTTGATTGAAAAGCTTGAGTGCTACTGAGAAGGTGCCATCCATAAATCATTCAGAAGAATTAGCAAGGAGACGTAGAGATTCTTCAGTTGTACATGAACTCTATTAAGAGCCTTTTAACCGCTCTTATGTATTAAAAACTCTTTACCATCATGAAGCGTGCATTCTCTGTGAAGTATTAACCCAATTCAGTAGTGATGTCCATTTTTTATCAAAATCAATCAAACCTGTCAAAAAATTGATTTATATTTGACAGCTCATCTCAAAAAAGAACTTTTTATTTAAATAATTATATAAAGTTTTTTACACATGTATACCCATTTTCAAATATGCTGAATTCAGTGGTGTTATTTATTTTTTATGAAAATCAATCAAACCTGTCAAAAAATTGATCTAAATGTGACAGCTGATCTCAAAAAGGAACTTTTTATCGAAATAAGTATATAAAGTTTTTTACACATGTATACCCATTTTCAAATATACTGAATTCACTAGTGATATTTATTTTTTATGAAAATCAATCAAACCTTTCTAAAAATTGATCTAAAGGTGACAGCTTATCTCAAAAAGAAACTTTTTATCTAAATATTTATATAAAGTTTTTTACACATTTATACCCATTTTCTAATATGCTGAATTCAGTGGTGATATTCATTTTTTATGAAAATCAATCAAACTGTCAAAAAATTGATCTAAATGTGACAGCTCATCTCAAAAAGAAGCTTTTAATCTAAATAATTATATAATGTTTTTACACATCCATTTTCAAGCATGCTGAATTCAGTGGTGATATTCATTTTTTTATAAAAATCATTCAAACCTGTCAAAAAAGTGATTTACATATGATAGCTCATCTCAAAAAAGAAACCTTTTATCTAAGTAATAATATAAAAATTGATCTAAATGTGACAGCTTATCTCAAAAAGAAGCTTTTAATCTAAATAATTATATAATGTTTTTTACGCATCCATTTTCAAGCATGCTGAATTCAGTATTCAAACCTGTCAAAAAAGTGATTAACATATGACAGCTCATCTCAAAAAAGAAACTTTTTATCTAAGTAATATAAAGTTTTTTACACATATATACCCATTTTTAAGCATGCGTAATTCAGTGGTGAAATTCTTTTTTTTATGAAAACCAATCAAAACTGTCAAAAAATTGATTTATCCCAAAAAAAAAGGATCAGTCACGGTTTTTTGAATTAGAGAATTACGTTTAATAGAAAGTATAGGGAGATGATGAAGTTTACCGTGTATGGCATTTTACACACATATACCCATTTTCAAGTAGGTTGTGTTTACTGGTTATATTCCTTTTTTTTTATAAAAAATTAGTCAAACCTGAGAAAATAATTTAAATATGACAGCCCATGTCAAAATTTTTATTCTTATAAAAAGTTTTTTATACATTTCAAGTATGTAGAATTTAATGGTGTTGTCATTCTGATTAAAGAATCTTCTTGATGATCTTAGACTTTTTATCAGTATCGTGTATTTTATTATCAGGCCTGAATATTTGTCAACCAATCTCATTTCAAAGATTTTTTTCTGATGAATCATTCGTGATGTTCATTGTTCAATTACAAAAAGTTGTCCACGTTCTTCATCTAAAAAATTATTTCTTTCACGCAAAAGGAAAAAGATGGACAAATTCAATTTAAATTAAAAATATCTTGATAGTGAATAAATTCTCACATATTGGCATCTGTGCCATTTTTGATAAATCTGACCTATTCTAAATTTTCAGATTTCCTACCCATCTTAGCTAAATTTTAATTGTAATCCTATTAATAGATTAATCCTATTAATCTATAAGCTATAGATTTAAATATTTTTCATTGTAAAATAGGAACTTCTTTTACAAATGAAAAAATCTTTTTGGAGCATCTATTATATAATTAAACCACTTCCTAGTTCATTAGAACATGGTAGATGTTCCATTTAGTCAAGATACATATTTTTTTAATTATTTGTTTTGATCACATGTTCATTTTCAATTAGTTTTCAACTTCGTTCCTTCTCTCATACAAATTTTCAAAATATTTTATAATACGTTTTATTTTTTTTAATAAATATTTTATACTCAAGATGATTGTAGAAAGTATTATAAGCCAAAATAGAGAAAAAAAAAGTATATTTTCACTATATATCTAATATGCAGTCATTTTTTGAAATTTTTTTACAGAATTGATTTTCAGGCATACATTACTAATTCAATTGCCACTTAGAGATATTTTTTAACCGTATTATGCAAAATCCAGTACAGAAATAAAATAAGCATAGTCGATTTGTTATAAAACAGATATTTTATTTTTTTGAAAATATTTTTAAAGACACTATCTAGAAGTAAATCGCAAATCTGATTGAAGCTTTCAGATATTTTAAAACCATAAATGCCAAAACTGAGTCCAAAAATGAAACCAGCATCTTCCATTTGGCATAAAAACAGATATTTTATTTAAATTTCACAAATATTTCTGTAGACATTAGACGTAAATCGATGATTTGATTGATAATTTCAGACATTTAAAACCTCTAAATGCAAAAAATGATTTCAGAAATAAAAATTATCATAGTCGAATTGGTATAAAAACATATATTTCATGTAAAATTAGAAATACAAATAGTCTGGTTGAATTTTGCACATATATAAAATTATATATAAATGAAATTAATTTCAGATAAAACTTGGTGGACATATATGTCCCCCCGGCGTTAAAGTGTTACTTCTTTTTACACTATTCGATCTAAGCAACTATCATTTTTACCAGGATTCATATTTTCTTGTAAAAATCAGAAAATTCACTTAGTTAGCATCTACGAAGATGATAAGAAATTAATTTAAAACATTGGAAATTTTATTTAGCAATGTTAAAAATTAACATGACATAAATGTAACTTTTCGCACAAACAAAAATAATATTATTGAGAAATGTATAGACTGTTCGATTAAAATAAAATATATAAAGAATTTATAAATTTAAACACCGTATAATTTACTTTGTATGATATTTTAAAATATTTTATATCTAAGCCAATTCCTATTCTTTAACATTTTTGTTTGCAATTTGTATTGTCGGCAACGCCATTTTAGGTTATTCTCAATATCAATGCCAATGTGATTCTGGCTGTCGAAATTAAATCTTGACAAAAAGTGGCTATAGATATAACAGATTTTAGTAGATTATAATCAAGGTTTTATTCTTCTGAACGTGATCCGATCATATCAACTTGATGACAGCCATTTATGTAGAGCCAACTAGTTTGTAATTATTTTTATTTAATAAAATTTAAATATTATTATTGCCTGCAAACAATATAGCACAATTAGTGCTTCATTCCTTTTTAAAACTGTTATTTTTGTATTATCATTTTGTGCTGCTATGCTTCGTCCCATTCAATTTCACCATCGATTTCTATTTTTTCTACCTTTTTCATTCTATCTTATATATTTTCATCTTGGTCATATTACTTATACTACAAGTTAATTATTCACCTATGAAAATGATCTAAACCTTTTAATTCTAATTTTTTCAAAAATTTACCAAAATTTTATATAATTATTGGTATAAATTGAAACTTATTTCTTTTAAAAAATTTCTCTAGAACAGGGTTTCTCAACACTGGGCGAATCACCTACTTTTGTTCAAAAATAAAAAAAACAGGTGGGCAAAAATATAATTGTACATTAATGAAGAAAGGAAATCTATAAGTATTACATGTAATATGTTAGACCTTGTTTATCCAACACCCGATTATCCTACAGCCGCACTTACTTATAAAATTTTGACTGTAACTAATCTTTTTCTTTCCCATTATTCTGACATTCACATTCCGACAAATGTTCACACGCCTGTAAGTATAATTTGGTAATCGTGTGATATTTTTTAAAACCGATTTAACAAATAGTGGACGCTAATTGAAATAATTATAATAGCAAGAGATTACGCATATATCAACAAAGCTATCGAAGGATTAAAAAAAATGACAAAAAAAATAATCTTGCTGAAAGCACCATCTACAACAGAAGGAGTGATATTACGGAGAGTGATGATAATGAAACGACACCTCCTACCAATTCAGCAATAGCGAAAGCAGATACATAAGGACTTCACACCGCTCTGCATTTCCTAAAGCGACCTGAATTTATACGCTCGTCAATACAGATCCATATCTTCTGCTTTACCACAGACATTATAGGCAAACTGGAAACAAATGTCAACGATTTTTAAATGTTTCTATTGTGTATTTACATATAATATATATAAATCTCTCCGGTTCTACATGAGATTGACTATACCTCCCCACCCCTGATTGTCATGAATTTAACCTTGATAGTATAAAGATTGTTGATATCGAATGACAAATTATCCTGAAAAAAGATCAGCTTTATTTTAGACGTACACTAACTCAAATGCTACTAAGAAATGAAACATTCAGTATTTACGCTTTAACATCTAAAGCTCAACCTGGTGGAGTAGCAAGCAATGGTCTTGCAAGCGTTCTATCTACTGGGTTTATTAGTTAAACATACAAAATTAACATTGAATCAGTTATCATATAATTTAACAGTGTAATTGGAGTAATTAACAGATACAATAATAGAATGTTCTTAAATATTAAACTTATGCTTTATAAAACATTGTTTTTACCTTCCTGGTTCTATAGCATTGTAATTTGGAGACATTCAGTTAATAATAAATTAAGGTGTATTAAAAAAAAGCGATAATAAAGATATTTAACTTAAGCTTTAAACAGCATATCGCTGTTTGAAAATAATAATTTGTTTATAATTGAAAACATTTATACACTGCTACTATCTATGTTTGTATATAACCCTATTTTGATCATTTAATTAGAAATTTTTAATGATTGGATTTTATTTAATAAAGATAAAGAAGTATATTAGATGAAATACCGTAATAAGCTAGTTATTGTCCCTTTTATATTACCAACTTACAAAAAATAATTGGATGCGGAATAATTTATTTATGAAATGACTATCTTTCAAATTATAATAGAAACTTATTTCATGGATAATTTGATATAATAATTATTATATGCTATATTTTCTTTACATTTATATCTGGATATTTCATATTCCAATTATATCAGAGGTCTAGCAAGACCTCCGGGGAAACAACTTGCCAAACTTGCCAGCCTTATTATATATTTATATGTAAATCGTAAAATGCTAAAAAAATATACTTAAAATAAAAATTTTCAAAAAATATTTTACATACATATTGAAAGCCACATTTCAAAAATTCTACCTAAAAGTTCAAAACTTTGCAATTTGCACGATTTTAAATATTATATTTGTCAAATAATCAAAGAATCTAAAAATGTTCAAATCAAAAAATATTTATTCTTTTTAAATATATCGTTGGCTCCCCTTACTTTTAAAATAGAAAGATAAACCAAGTCTTTAATAATTAATTTTTATCAAATTATGCACATACGAAACTAAAAGTAAGGGGAGACAACGATATATTTAAAAAGAATAAATATTTTTTGATTTGAACATTTTTCGATTCTTTGATTATTTGACAAATATAATATTTAAAATCGTGCAAATTGCAAAGTATAGGTAATAACTTTTGTAACATCGTATGAGGTAGCAAAATATGAACAGAAAGTTTGATATTTTTTGATTTTTTAAAGAATATTTTTCGATTCTTTGATTACAGAATTTTATTTTGATTATTTGACAAATATAATATTTAAAATCGTGCAAATTGCAAAGTATAGGCAATAACTTTTGTAACATCGTATGAGGTAGCAAAATATGAACCGAAAATTTGATATTTTTTGATTTTTTAAAGAATATTTTACGATTCTTTGATTACAGAATTTTATTTTGATTATTTGATAAAATATATTATTTAATATCGTGAAAAAATTAATAACTTATCTAACATCCTCTCCCCGAATGAGGTATATCAAATCTTACATCTAGAAAAATATGAACTCATAGGTTGGAGATGAATTATCGCGGTATACAGGTTGGAGATGAACCATCGTAGTATACAGGTATAATGTATATAGGTAATAACTTATGTAGCATCGTCTCCCCGAATGAGGTATATCATATCTTACATCTAGCAGAATGTGAACAGAAAGTTGAACATTGTCTCCATAGTTATTTCTACATGGAATAGAAACCATCGTAGTATACAGGTTGAGGATGAATCATCGTAGTATACAGGTTGGAGATGAATCATCGTAGTATACAGGTTGGAGATGAATCATTGTAGTATATAGTTTGGAGATGAATCATCGTAGAATACAGGTTGGAGAAGAATCATCCTAATATACGGGTTAAAGATAACACACAAGTTGTCTATATTTATTTATTTAAATAATTAAATATTAAATATTAAATACAAATATTTACTAGCTCTATTAGGATAAAAATACAGAACAACATATCATTTTTTTGATTATTATGAAAGGTATTTATTAACAAAAGAAGATTGTAAAATATTTGATTTATTATTTCTAAAATTTTTGAATAAATTATTTTTTTTTTGCTCAACACTTCCGGAAATGGGAATTTTTCTAGTATTTAATTTATAACTTATTTGCCTTATCATATTTTTTATCCCTTTTTTAATGTAATTTTCATCTTGCATGCCTTTTTTTATGGGGTTGTAAGGGAGAGAGAGTAGTGTATTGTTAAACAAAACTAAATTAAGTTATAATTTTTTTAAAATGTTTAGCAAACTGAAAAGTGCATAGCTATTCCTAAATAACTCAATCACAAATGAATGGCTTAACAACATACCTTCTAGTTTATCCCAATTCACTCTGAATACAACTTTTACACTTCCACGTTACATACGATGGTTTAGCGCACATTGCCTATGCTATGCATACCTTTTCAATATAAAACTACACGCCAACCTTTTTTGCGGATTTGGATACCTCTGCATTGAAACTCCCATCCACATCATCTACTGCCTAATATTCCCCACTAAACGCATTAAAATCATTGATTCTATCTCATTTTTCAACTCAATAGAACCTTTTCTCAACACCTCCCAAAATCTAATCCAATCTCATTAACTACTTAGGGAAACATCTTTTCTTAACAGCGTCATAAGAATAACCATTAATATGAACTCCCAATCTACCTTAAATTAACTTATCTATTTTAGACGTGGCTCCATTAATACTACTTTCTATTTCGCCTTTATCCAACAATTCTCTCAAGCATATCAACTAACTTTGGAATGTGCCTAGTTATCTCCTGCCTATCTACATACAAATATTTGGTTGCTTTATTAGGATAAAAATACATAACAATTACAACGAAAGAAACCATAATAAAAAGGTTCTTTATTTTTTAAATTTGTTCAACAATGTACCGCACTTTTGCAAACTGGTGTTTTTTGTAGTATTTAATTTATTTTCCTTATCTTGGTTTTTATCCTTTTCTTTTACGTAATTTTTTATCTTGCAGTTCCTTTTTAATTGTTTTATAAGGAAGAGAGAGTAGTGTATTGTTCAACAAAACTAAATTAATTTCAAAAACTACTTAAATTTAACTTTTTTAGGTTTGAAAACTAGTTGAAATTTCATGAAAAACTTGAAATCGGATTTTTTAAATTTGATTCCATAAATCCTTTATTTCAAATCGCATTTTTTATCCTGGACATTTCATCAAAATAAACTGTTTTTATTTTAAATTTTGGATAAATAATTCAATATTTTGTTTTTTAGTTGGATATACATTTTAATCTTCCATTCTGCGCAAAAGTAGTGGTGACCTCGTTTGTCGCAATATATAAAGATCAGGGGCGCACATCCTCAAAATTATTGGGGGGGGGGGCGAAATTTTTTTCTTGCAATTTTCAAAATTAGTGGTCTGGAAATCCTTTAAAATCGAGTGTATTCAGCGCATACCCTAAAGTCCTAAATTTATAAGACTACATTATATTTTTTTTTACAAAATTAGTGAATTTAAATACTATACTTCCAGCGAAAATATTTTAATTAAATTTGCATATCGAATATAGTGCGCAGAAAAAATGCCCCCAATTAAAAAGTAGGAAAAAATGCTCCCAATTAAAAAGTAAGAAAAAATGCCCCAATTAAAAAGTAGAAAAAATGCCCCCAGTAAAAATGCCCCAATTTAAATTAGGAAAAAATGCCCCAACACAAAAAATTTCAAAAAATTAATTAAAATTTTTAAAAAAGATATGTCAAATAAAGATTTTTTGTAAAAAAAAAAGTTAACTTTTCATTTAAAACATTTAAAATTTAATTAAAGTAAACTAAAAAACTCAGCATACGACAATTTTTTAAATACAAAAATTTTTTTTATAAAACAGCAAATATTTTTCGACTTTGTGTGTATCAGAACACTTTCTAAATATAATTTGTATTTTAACTGATTTTAAGAACACATTCCCACAAATATGCACCTTTGCTATTGTTTTCAAGAACTTTATAAAGAAAAAACCCTATAGATTAAGAAATTTTAGGAATTTAGCCTTTCAAAACGGTACCAAATAAAAATATTTATATAATTATATAAAATCCTGAAAATCAAAAATTAGGGGGCATATTTTCCTACTTTTTAATTGGTGGCATTTATTCCAGGGGCATTTTTTCTGGGGGGCATTTTTACCTACAACCATTAAATATAGACTAGTTAAAAAATCCAAAATTGCTAGTTAGTGGAATAGGCCAGAATGCGTTTAGATTTTTGTTTGCAAAAACAGCCTCTGCTGATGAGTCATTTATCAAATCAAGAAACTGTTCTATGACGTTCTCCGCTTCTTCTGCAAAGTTATTAACTTGGAAACAGAATGGATCTCTTGTTAACACGAGTATTGGGTTATTGATCTTGAAGTCAGAGAAATAGCGATTAAACTCGCCCAGAAGCCGGTTGAGCTAAATGACGATGTTGTTTTTAAGTACGTCGCTGACGCCTCCTGCAGTATCACTGATTCGAACCACCGTTGGAAAAAAACTTTGCACTACGGCCACTTTTAAACCTTCCTCTCCAAAATCAAGTTTCGAGACGAAAGCGTTTACTTTGTCTCGATGCCCACTTATATTGCAATCCGATCCCTGTAGCTTATGGGTTAAGCTCATTCAGGTTACTAAACATATCTGCGAGAAATGCCAGCCTGTACTTGAATTCCTTATCAGAAACAATAGTTCTTAAATCTTCTTTATTTCTTTCAAGAACTTTGTCACTTCAGGGAGCAAATACACAAGCCTGCCTACTCAACATATCTCCTTTTGACAGCCAACGCACAGAAGTGTGGAACAAGAGTCCTTTGTAGTCCGATTCCAAATCCTGGGAAAACTTTTTAAAAATTATCAATTTATAGAATTCAAAATTAAAAAAACAACTTTAATAAAGTATCTTGTTTTATTAAAAAATTAAAAATATATATTTGAAATACAAATTTATCTTTCTTGAGAAAAATTAATAAACCCATTATCCATTACTTGAATTGGATATATTGAGAATATAAAATGTTTTTGCAAATGAATTTTTTATTGGCTAAAATAAGTACAAAATATACAAATATAATATGAAAATTTTTTAAATCAAAAGGTTTATGTTAAAATAAAGTTAATATTGGTATTTAGAATGATAAGAGGGATTCTAAAAATGTATATAACTTATATATTTGGTGAATATATGTGAAATCATAATTTTGAACCCGTTGAAAGAGCCTAAAAAATCAAAAATTTTTAAAATGGAAAAGTTAAAATTTTTAAAACGTATTCTGACAGAGTTTGATACGCAGAGTAATACATTTGAAATAGATATGTATGAAATTTCAACTCATGTGGAAAATTACCTAAATTCAAAGTACTGGATGGGAAAGTCATCAAAACTGAGCAGGACGTGTTCTTCAAAATTCACTGTCTCCATTATGGTTTTGTTAAATTTAGACACGATGAGTTTTTTGTACACAAAATAATAGAATCTTATGACATTTTTTCACATTCAGTATACACATAACCTTTATCAAACCTTCATTTTCATTCAACATTCTTCCTTAACCAATTCCCAATAAACTTTCAACAAATCGGTCCCGGAATTATATACTCATGTTTTTTGTGATGGAGAATTTTTTCATTTTTTGCCACATACTAGAATGGTAAGCGGCCATTTATTGCTAGAGGCCTTTTACTGCTACTCGTAAATCATGTCATCTTACTCTTTGATCTGTCTCCGCGCTGTCAAATTTGCGCTTTGATAGTGAGCCGTCATACTCTCTCCTGAATTGCAACTTTGCAAATTTCATTCATCTCTTTTGTTTTTTACTAAGATCGTCAAAACGACGATCTATTACGAAGAAATAGCCGAAGTTAAACGATTAACTGTATAATGAGGTTTTGCAAGCATAGCGAAAGCTTTAGTTTGTACCACAGAAATTACCATGTGGTATTATTTGTGATACTATTGGTAACAAATGTTAATTATCAAAGTTACTTAGCAATTATATAATGCGGTCCCAGTTAAAAAAACTTCTCAAAGTCTGTTTTATATACACTCATTACAGTTTTTCCTGCAATACTGTCACTTGTTTTACTACAAGCTATAAATTACAGCCAAAAACTATTTATATTTGATTTCCATTATAATTTTCTCGATATGATGCTTATACTGTCTAACATTCTTAAACAATCAGTGAATTTGCAATAAAAAGATTTTACTGCTAAACAATGAAAATTCAAGAAATAGCAATGCTACGTGTAAATTGATTTTATAGAAAAAAAATAGAATTTCGATATTAAAATTAAAAAAAATTCATATTTATTACAAATTAAGTAATTTAGATTAAATCAATTTTATAGATCAGAAATAAAATTTCAATATTATTAAAATTAAAAAAAAATTTATATCTATTACAAATTAAGTAATTTAGGCTAAAAATTGATAGTTTTCAAAAAATTGCAAATATAAAATATTCATTTATACAAGAACTTAAATTTTGACCATTTTGTTTAGATGTATTAATTAAGCATTTATTAACGGGTGAAGAAAAAAGTTAGTTTTGAAAAAACCGCTTATATCTTAAAGTATTAATGTTTCAAATAAGTTTATTGAATGTTTACGCAAATACGTTAAAGAACAGATCTAGAACCAATAACAAGTATAAAAAATAATAGTTATAAAAAATGCTCAAACATCTATAAATCTGTGTAACTATTGAATGGATTAATAAAAAAGCAGCAAAATTTTCAACCATAATTGTAACAGATGCACAAGGTCTGCTGCGACAACAAAAGATTTACAAACCTAATTACAAAATTTGTGCAAAGATTTAGTTGATTGTTGAAAACTATAAAACTAAGGGGTTGTTCACAATTGACGTCAGAAAAACTTGACGAATTTTAGCCCTCCTTCCTCCTTTTTGTCAACTTTTAAATATATTATGACATACCATAATTGACCCTTGTCAACTCAAAGGTACCCCCTCCCCCCAGTAATAGTTGACGTCAATTGTGAATGACCCCTACTATCAACTATCAAATTAAACACATAATATAACCAATAAGTTCCGTAAAATTGTGAAAAAATATGTTGAAAATTTTTAAATTTTGATTAAAAATTATAGTTTTAACAGTCAACAAAAATAACAAAAGAAAAACAAAAATACCTTTGCATGAAGAAGCTTTAGTACAATAATAGACTTTGCTTGATAGAGTTTCTCTTTTCAGGAAATACTTGTACCCGTCAATGATCATGAGAAGTTGTATTAAAAAGTGTATAAAAAATTAAAATTAAAATTTTACCAAATTGTATGAAGTTTGATGAAGTTGTGTAAAATATTGTGGTATAAGGATCAATTGTATTGTGATATCAAAGTGAGTGGCAATGGCAATAATGAATTTTTGTTAATGAATAATGAAAGTGGCAATGGCAATAATGAATGCAAATGCAATATAGAAATGCCTATATGTGCTTTGATTGATGATCAAAATGGAGAGAGAGAGAAATTGAAGATTAATTGAGTTTGGTGCGTCAATTGACATGATTTACGACTGGCAATAAAAGGCCTAGAACCACTAGAATTTGTCACGCATACGTTCAAAACAGCACAATCTTTACCTCGTTTGAACAAGCAGAATTTGTCTAAAATCCCCACTGAGCACAAAGGTTTTCCCACCAGAGACAGTCTTCCTTATCCAAAATATCTCTGAATGTGCGATCAATACAATCAAAAGTATACTTTGCCATCATCGGTGCTTCATCCAAGATAAGAGTGCAGTTTTTCGGATCAATTTTGAACGTGCCGTTTTACCGCCTTTCAAAACCAGCGCTGCTATTCCAGAAGATGCAACAGTAAGCAAATGCCTCCCTGGCTTCTAACCTTGGACATAAGCACTTTATATACAAATGGTTTTTCGGATCCATCAGGTTCATTAATGAAAAATGTCCTATCTTGATTAGAGGTTGATGAGCTCTTACAACTTTCTAAAATTTCTGAAATAATTCTAGATTGTTCTTCATTTTTCAGGATTGCAAAATTTCCATCAAAAAAGCTTGCTCCGTTGCTCTATCATATTCCAATTCCTTTAAAATGAAATAATCTTCATTCCCATTTTCATCTAAACAAAAACTGAACTCTCGGAAAGAATAGCCGTGTACAACTAGGAGTTTTTCGATTTTTAACAAACCAACTTCGAACGCTTCTTTCTGAATATCAGTGACGTTATTACCTCAGAATATATCAAGGATGCTACGTATGAAGCTCTTTTGATTGCAGATTCTTTAAAAGTAGAACAGATGTAGCCAGTAGTAGGAATCTTTAGAGATCTTCAAAGGCGGTGTCTATTTCACCAGCTCTTGGATGTATGAATTTGATTCTTTCTATAACAGCAATGTTTTTTTGGAGACCATTGAACAATTCTTCGACTTGACAGTTAGCTTGAGGATAATCTTTGTTAGCTTCGAACCAAACAGTGAGAGAGGAAGAGGAACCGATGTCTGTATTAGCATTGAAGAGTACAAACTTGATTTACACGGGATGTGTAAATTCAGTTTAAAAACAAAGGGTTTGTTTCCATGAAGAAGGAAGGAAAAGATCTATAACAGGCTTCTACCGCAGATATATACCTAGTATTTATATAAATTTTTATTTCATTCAAATTATTATTTACAATATTTACATCATTATTACTACTACTATTATTTCATTAATAAATAGGGATTATATGGAACTATCCACCTATTATCTAAATGAATATTTACAAAAATTGTTCGCCCATTATTGGGCCTGGAGTATATAGGATCGTTATTTTTTCAATTTTTTAACTTAATTGAAGTTTTTAGGAAATTGTTTTGAACAATGCCCATCTCTCATACAAACAGTTTCTTTTGAAAACACCATATGGTCCATGAATCATGTGTGTTTTCACTAATTTAAACAAATTTGGATGGGTTTCATTGTTTGGAATGTGAGCATAAATAATACTGTCGAAAGATGGAATGTCGTCTATTGCATTTAAAATAAAAAGAATATGTGCATGGTGTAGAAATCTTTTTTGAAATTCAATTGTATAAACATACCCTTTTACTTTGCCAAATATTTATCTTTTCAATAAATCGTTTAATAAATAGTCTAATTTCTGTTTAAAAACACGAACAATCAAATCAGCTCTATCAAAAGCTGATTGATCGAACAGTAGGCTTTCGTTAATCTCGGTCCAATTTGGATTGCAAGTGAAAGTTATAAAAAGGTTTGGTCCTCACGATAGACATTGCCATCCTGATATAATTCAAACAAATGTCTAGGTCTGGCAATAAAAGTAGATGGCAAAATGATTCTTCTAACGATATCATTGGCATCAGAATCGGTTTAAAATATCGCGTCTGGGATTCCTCTCAAGATCTCACCCGAATCAATTTTTGGTTACGTTTAAAAAAATATTCCCTATGTGTTCAATTTTAGCATATATGTCGACTATATATTTGTGAAAAAGACACCTAGGTGAAAAAAAAGAATCATTTTTATATAATACCCTTTGCTTATAGTACATCATGGGGGTTATTTTTTTCCATTTATCTTCATAAGTTCAGTCCAACCGTGATCACCAAAAGGAAAGAGAAGCGGATCATATAAATAATGACACTCAGAAATGCGTTTATAAAATTTTGTTTAGATGATATAATAATGTCCCTCGAACTATTTACACTTAAGTTACCTAGTTCTCCATCCGGAGACCTCAACTAATACTGGTGTGTTATAAGTTCGCCTATCATATGTATTCAAAGTTTTTATAATATTAAATTGTCTATCACTATTAGTATTATTATAAAAATCCCTACCTGGATTTCTAAAAACTTTACATAAATAATTATCATTTTCTAATACTAATGTAATTTCACTAACTAAATTTTTGCAATAAATATTTCTACATCTTAAATTACATTTTTTCGCATCATTTATGCTAGAAATATATTAATTGTAAATATTTAGGTACAATATGGTGACCTACCATACCATTTATCTTAAAAAAATTCTTATACATATCATATTTGAAACTATTATTTTTTCCAATCCATACAGAAACAGGAAAATAAGTTATAAGAGCAAATATTTGATAAAAAAATCTTAATAGTTCATCAATCGCACATTTGCCTCCACTACAACAAATATCTATTTTCATTTTTAAAAAATAAAACTTTACAAAGACGGCAAGGAAAGTCTAATTTGCCTAAATAATTAGGTACAATATTATCAATAAATAAGAATAAAATAGGCCTCAAGTGAGCAAAACTTGTAGGAGGTACATTTGAAGATGTAGAAGGAGTCGCAAGTATTGGTTCAATCGATGTTCTACTCCAACATTGACGCATCCTCGAAAGTTTCTCCTTTCCAAAGATTGATGCGAACATTTTTTCTTAGTCCTTAATCAAATGTTAATCTGGTTTCTTCGGAGTTGATTTTCTTTTCTGATTTGTTTTTTTGGTTTTACTGAAGTTGGAATAATCTTACCTCTCTTACTTTGCTTCACCTTCAATTCTTCTTGTTTGGTTTAAAAGGATTTGATATATTTTTTCTTCTGTTTCTGCTTCAATTCTTTGTCTTTGATTTGAGCAGAGTTAAGATAGTCAAACGGAACCATAGAGGGAGCGGAGGGAACTGAAGGAACGGACACGGCAGGAGAGTCGGAAGTCTGAAGGCAAGCCATTCGAACCTCGAGGTCCTCAAAGCGAGACTCCATCCTGGATAACTTTGAGGAAATCAGGAGGAGGGTGCTATTAAAATCTGGAACGTTGATGGAGAGAGATGCATGGGTTGTCGTTGACGTGCCAGTCTTCGACATAAGCAGTGTTCTAGTAGTGAAAGTAGTGATATACGACGAGATAAAGAGAAAAAGTTGCTACGACTCCTTGGAGGACGGCCTGGCTGAAGCAAGCGCCCATGGGTAGCCTGGTGAATTGGCAGATACGCCCGGCCAACTTGACGAAGAAACAATTCTTTTTGGATACGGATTCCGTAGAAGGCGTCCTTGAGATCCCGACGGGCGGCACAGGCCAATCCTTGGTCTATATAGCGAAGCTGGAGGTGGTGTTAGTCTGATAGCTCGAGTAGCAAAGACTTCTCTGGAGAATACGAATTCCGCTATCAGGCGGTCCTTGCCGTTAGCCTTGGAAACCTTAGGGAGTACAAGGTAAGAGCTTAGGGAGTACCTCCCTGATGATGAAGTCCCGCTGCTCCGCCGGCGGGCCGAGAAGCTGTGGAATGGCGTGTTCGATATCACCGGGGGTCGATAGCCTCGCTGGAGAATATCTCTTGCGGCCTGATGCTGGAGATCCTTGGGTGCCATGAATGTGGGTGCTACAGGGAAGACGGCGTCGGGGCTCATGTCGGTCAATCGAGCCGATGTGTTAAAAGAGGACAGGCGTTTGCACGAGGTTATGTCCAATATTGTCTGTATTTGATCTTCCGCGGGGTCAGGACACAGATTGTCCTGATCGAAGGACATTTGAAGAAAACATAGCAATACAAAAAAGTGTGTTAAAATTATTAGAATATACAAAGATGATTAAATATAATTTAACTTTGTGTTTTGGATATGATGTAAACAATAATAGCTCAAGAAATTTGACATATGAACAACAATTCACATTATATTTTTGATGCGTGATGTGCGCTTTATAATTATGAAAAATAGCTAGAAGTATGATATGATGTAAACAATAATTTCTGGAAATATAAAGTGAGAAAATCATCAAATAAAAAATAGAGAAATACTCAAAATTGCCATTAATTTAAATGAGCCCGTGCACCTAGTAAATATATAAAAATTCATAAAAAAATTTTGCCAGTCTTTGAAAAAAGTTTGCTACATTAAAAAAAGGTTTTCTGTTTCATGATATTTTCTTTAAAAAATAGTTTGAAAAAAATAATAA
>JAUIRK010000147.1:0-322290 GCA_030549495.1 Nectonema munidae | reverse complement strand
ATAATCTATATTATAATAAGCTAGCGTGTGTGTGTGTGTGTGTCTGTGTGTCGCTGGAAGCATTCTGATTGGTTGAAATTATTTATCTATATACGTTTTGTCTATCTATGTGTTTGAAGCATTCTAATTGGTTCAAATTATTATATGTTTTGTGTGTATTTAAAAACAAATAACTCACAACTAAACCATATATGACCATTAGCATCAGACCATATAAAAAATACACACATAAGATATAAATAATTTCAACCAATGAGAATGCTACAAACAATTACATACACAAAACATATATAAATATTTCAACCAATTAGAATGCTTCAATTTTTTTTTATATTGATAGCACAATCAATTTTTTCTATTCATTATTACAATTTTCTAATAACATATCGCCCCACAATGGATTCTAATACAACCAAAAAAAACTTGAATAGAGCTCATGCTAATTCCAAACCTACTAACAACATTTCTCGGGATATCAACTATATAAATCATCTTATCCATACCATAAATGTTTTTACCAATGATACTAATGAAACACCCCATGATCTTTATGACTACAATAAGCAAGGGTCTTCTAAAAATTTTTACACAAATCATATCTATAACAACAACGATCAAGGGTCTTCTAAAAATTTTTTTACAACTGACCATGCTAACCCTAAAAATCATAATATTTATAACCAAAAAAAAAGAAAAAGAGATAGCGAGACTATAACAAATATATTTTCCATAACTAATATCGATCAAAATTTTGGAAGCAACAAAAAAATTCATAAACAAGAAGATGTTATGCGTAAAAAAGTAAAGCGTGCAAATGAGACTCTACAACAAACCGAAGAACGTAGGCACAATAATTCTTTACGTGAACAACGAAGGCGTGCAAATCAAACTCTAGAAGAAACCGAAGAACGTATGTACAAGGATACTTTAGGTCAACAACGAAAGCGTGCAAATGAGACTCTACAAGAAACCGAAGAACGTAGGCACAATAATTCTTTACGTGAAGAACGAAGGCGTGCAAATGAGACTCTACAAGAAGCCGAAGAACGTAGGTACAATAATTCTTTACGTGAAGAACGAAGGCGTGCAAATGAGACTCTACAAGAAGCCGAAGAACGTAGGTACAATAATTCTTTACGTGAAGAACGAAGACGTGCAAATGAGACTCTAGAAGAAACCGAAGAACGTAGATATTGCAATGCACTACGCCAAAGAATTAACAGATTTAATAATACAAATACTCCAAGTTCCCTTAATTCCGCAAGAATAAACAATCAAAATATTTTACCTGATTTGCATTATTTAGGTCAGTTTAACATTCTTTGTCCACATTGTCGTGCAATCAAATTTCCAACAGAATCATTCAAGTGTTGTGTTAACGGAAAAGTAACACTACCAAATCTTGAAGATTTTCCACAAGAACTAAAAGACTTATATTTAAGTGATTCTCCTAGAGCAAGACATTTCCGTAAAAACATAAGAATTTATAATAATGCTTTTTGTTTTGCAAGTTTACAAGCAAATATACGTACACCACCTGGAAGTGGTACTCCATGTTTCAGGATTTCTGGACAAATGTATCATAGGTATGGTTCCCTGCATCCTGTTGAAAATCAAACACCCAATTTCAGTCAATTATATATTATTGAGCCAGCAACTGCATTGAATATGAGAATGGCTAATCCATCCAATTTTACATGTAAAAGAGATGTTATCGAAATAATTCAGAATGTATTAAACAGAGTTTCACCATATGCTGCCGCATATAGGCATATGGCCGATGTTGAAAAAGAACAAGAAGAAATTGCAAAGCAAGAGAACCGTTTACCATCAATAATAACAATGGTAATGCGTGAAGGTAATGACAGAAGAAGATATAATGCTCCTCTACACGAAGAAGTTGCCGCAATTTTCACCAGTAATGATGGTGCCCCTCCACTTAATAACCAAATTGTTGTATATCCCCATAATCAACCTCTTAGACACATCCCATATATTTCTGCAAACATTGATTCAATGATTTACCCACTAATTTTTCCTAGAGGCGAAGCTGGATGGGACACAAATCTTAATCATTTTCCACAACATTCAACTCCGGTGCGCAATAGACTAACACAATTAGAATATTATGTTTATAGACTTGCTTTTAGAAATGATTTTTCTGCTTTGCATTTAGCAGGTAAATTATTTCAACAATTTTTGGTTGATGCCTATGTCAAAGTTGAAGGTCAACGCCTTTCTTTTATTCGAAATAATCAAAGGCAACTTAGAGCAGAAACATATCAAGGTTTGGTCGACCATCTTCAAAGTACTGCTGATGATCGTAATTTACGCGCCGGTAATATTGTAATTCTTCCATCCACTTTTCAGGGGTCTTCACGCCAAATGCATCAATTATATCTTGATGCAATGGCTATTGTAGCTAAAAATGGAAAACCAGATCTTTTTTTAACATTTACATGCAATCCAAAATGGCCAGAAATTGTTGAAAATTTATTGCCAGATCAAACACCTTCAGATAGACCCGACTTGGTTTCACGCGTTTTCAAATTAAAAGTTGAAGCATTAAAGAATGACTTAAAGAATGGAGTTCTTGGTGTTATTTGTGGCCACGTGGATGTTATTGAGTTCCAAAAAAGAGGACTTCCTCATGTTCACATGCTTTTACATCTAAGTAATGATTCTAAATTGTATAATGCAGACGACATTGACACCCTCATTTCTGCACAAATTCCTGATCCTGAAGAAAACCCAGAACTATATGAAATAATTAAATCTTGCATGATCCATGGTCCATGTGGACATTTGAACAATTCATCACAATGTATGCAAGATGGAACTTGCATTAAAGACTATCCTAAACAATTTAATCAGCGCACTATACTTAATAATAATGGCTATCCTTTATATTTTAGACCTGACAACGGCCGCACAGTCACTATCAGAAATGTTGAATTAGATAACAGATGGGTTGTCCCTTATAACCCTTTTCTATGTAAAAAATACAGCGCGCATATAAATTTAGAGGCCTGCGTTAGTATCAAAAGTGTTAAATATCTTTACAAATATGTCTACAAAGGCCATGACACAGCTCATGTTGAAATTAATGAACGCATTCATCATGATGAAATTAAAACATATTTAGATGCCAGATATGTTTCTCCTCCTGAAGCATCCTGGCGCTTATTTACATTCCCCATGCATACACAAAGCCATAATATTATTAGACTCCCATTACATCTTCCTAATCAGCAAACAATTTATTTTAGAGAAGGCGAAGAAAATCCTGCCCTTTCTAGGGCCCATCATACAATGTTAATTGCTTGGTTCTACCTAAATCAAAATGATCAAAACGCCAGGCAGTACTTATACACCGATATTCCTTATCATTATGTCTTCAAAAGTTCGGAAAAAAAATGGGTAATTAGACAGAGGGGGCTGAGAAAGTAGTAAGTAGGATGTATAACGCCAGTATTAGAGAGGGTGAGCGATACTTTCTACGCATTCTTCTTTTGCACGTACCTGGTGCCACATCTTATGAGTATTTAAAAACATATAATGGAACTTTATATTCAACTTTTAGGGAAGCATGTATTGCACGTAATTTATTAGTAGATGACAGTTTATGGGTTCGCACAATCACAGAATTAGTTGAAACGGCATCTCCTTCACAAATAAGAACTTCATTTTCTTTTATTTTAATTCATGGTGAGCCAAGTAATCCTTCTCATTTGTGGCAAACCTTTCGTTACGATATGATAGAGGATTATCTCCAGTATGAGTCGTATTTTAAAGCTGAACAATCTGCACTTGCAGAAATTCAAAGTATTCTCGAACAATTTGGTAAGACACTTATTGATTTTGGACTTCCAGAATTGAAAGAAACATTAATTGAAGATCCACCCAATATCCAACAAGCTAGACAAGAAGCTTCTAATTTAAGAAATATGCTTAACCCAGAAAAAAACTATATTCTATATTATAATAAGCTAGCGTCTGTGTGTCTGTGTGTCGCTGGAAGCATTTTGATTGGTTGAAATTATTTATATATGTTTTGTGTGTATTTTTATATGGTGTGATGAGTTTCTATGTGTGTATGTGTTTGAAGCATTTTGATTGGTTGAAATTATTTATATATGTTTTGTGTATATATGTGTTTGAAGCATTCTGATTGGTTGAAATACCTTTTGTATGTATTTTTATATGGTGTAATAGAAAAATACACAGAAAAGGTACAAATATTCTAAAAACTGACCACCACACCATATAACACTATTAGCAACTCAAAATACACATTACCCAGAATCCTATGTTTCGAGCGTAGCCTAAACAATAAAAACTAGCCGGTCCCGTGGTCGTTTTGAGCGAAGCGAATTTGAATTAGCAACTCAATATACACACTACCCAGAATCCTATGTTTCGAGCGTAGGATTCTGAAAAAAAAACTAGCCGCTCCCGTGGTCGTTTCGAGCGAACCGAATTTAAATTAGCAACTCAATATACACACTACCCAGAATCCTATGTTTCGAGCGCAGCGAGAAACACTGTTTCGAGCGAAGCGAGAAACGACCACGGGACCGGCTAGTATGATTATAATTGTTCAAGTTAAGCACTAGGTTATAAGTTATAGACATAATACCTAAATTCTGTTGAAATTAATAACATTTGAACTTGATTGGCAGTTTTTGACAGAGAGTCATTTGTTACCATGAAAATGTATTAAAATATGGACCTAGCGATTATAGAAAAAGATATGAAGTTTGAAGGGATATAATTCAGGCAATTTTATACAATGAAAGTTTTCAGTGTTAAACTCCATAGCTTAAAATTATTAAATTCAAAAAAAAAATTTGCTTTTTATTTATTTATTATAATTTCGAAATCCAAGTTCTGAAAAATTTTCAAAATATTATTTTTTTCAAACAAATTGAAAATGCTGTGATGTATTTCAATGTTTTGAAATATTTGGAAAGAAAAAGGAATTTTTTAATTTTCTTTTTTAAATTTTTTTATTTTATTTCAAATTAAAAACATTGAAACACATCTCATTATTTTTAATTTATTTTTTTTTAATTAAGATTTCACTTTATTTCGGTTTTTTGAACTTATAATAAATGAATGAAAAGTTAATTTTCTTTATTTTTCATTCTAAATTGTAAAACACATTGAAATACCTAACATTATTTTTTATTTGTTCAAGGTTTGAAAAAGTTTTGAGAAGATTTTTATTTCAGTAAAAAGCCTTTCCACGCGAGAACTTACTAACTTGGAAAGCAAAATTCACTATTCACATTTTTTTCGAAAGAAATAAAATTTTTTCTTAATCTAAATTTGCTAAAAAAAATGTCAATATTAGTCAAAAACTTAGTGTGACTAGTATAGTTAGCAGATCTATTAATTAGAGAAACTTATTAACTTCTATATGTAATATAGTGATTCTGTAAGTTAACCAAAAAAGTGCATGAGTTAATCAATAGTTTCGCTCAGGTATGTTATAGCACATATGGGTGGCGTAAGATTGTTTGAAGGGTGGCGTGAAATATAATATTTATTTTTACATTACACTTAAAAACTACTAAAATATTACATTTTATTACATATGTGTTGCAAAGTTTCCAAAAATCTACAAAGATGACAGTCTAAAAAAGGTGGGAACCAGTGAGTTAGACATTCAAATGGATAATTAATTATGTATTTAGTACATACTTCTTAATACGTTTCATCACTCTCTAATTTTAGAACGGGTCGCATTGAGATATAAATGCTGTACGAAAAAGAGTTTGCAAGCTCTATGTTTTATGCAGTGAAAAAATTGACTTATTTTTAATTATCGATGCCTCGTTATGTTGTGTTGTTTGTGAGTCGTTGTGGAGATTAAAAAATTTGCTGCATCTATCGTTATTTTTAATTATTATTTCATTTATTTTCATTTTATTTCATTCTGTTGAAATTTCAAAATTGTTAGAGGCTTGATGCCGAAAGTTTTAATTTAAAATGAAATTAGTTACAATCAAATATAGCAAATAGGCTAGTGCAAGTAGTATCATCATACTATTGATCATAAACAATTAGTTATAAAAAGATGATAAAGAAAGAAATATGACAATATTGATGATGATGATGATGATGATGATGATGATGATGATGATGATGATGATGATGATGGTGATGATGATGATGATGATGATGATGATGATGATGATGATGATGATGATGATGATGATGATGATGATGATGATGATGATGATGATGATGATGATGATGATGATGATGATGATGATGATGATGATGATGATGATGATGATGATGATGATGATGATGATGATGATGATGATGATGATGATGATGATGATGATGATGATGATGATGATGATGATGATGATGATGATGATGATGATGATGATGATGATGATGATGATGATGATGATGATGATGATGATGATGATGATGATGATGATGATGATGATGATGATGATGATGATGATGATGATGATGATGATGATGATGATGATGATGATGATGATGATGATGATGATGATGATGATGATGATGATGATGATGATGATGATGATGATGATGATGATGATGATGATGATGATGATGATGATGATGATGATGATGATGATGATGATGATGATGATGATGATGATGATGATGATGATGATGATGATGATGATTTGATGATTTGATGATTTGATGATGATGATGATGATGATGATGATGATGATGATGATGATGATGATGATGATGATGATGATGATGATGATGATGATGATGATGATGATGATGATGATGATGATGATGATGATGATGATGATGATGATGATGATGATGATGATGATGATGATGATGATGATGATGATGATGATGATGATGATGATGATGATGATGATGATGATGATGATGATGATGATGATGATGAGAGTGATGATGAGAGTGATGATGAGAGTGATGATGAGAGTGATGATGAGAGTGATGATGAGAGTGATGATGAGAGTGATGATGAGAGTGATGATGAGAGTGATGATGAGAGTGATGATGAGAGTGATGATGAGAGTGATGATGAGAGTGATGATGAGAGTGATGATGAGAGTGATGATGAGAGTGATGATGAGAGTGATGATGAGAGTGATGATGATGATGATGATGATGATGATGATGATGATGATGATGATGATGATGATGATGATGATGATGATGATGATGATGATGATGATGATGATGATGATGATGATGATGATGATGATGATGATGATGATGATGATGATGATGATGATGATGATGATGATGATGATGATGATGATGATGATGATGATGATGATGATGATGATGATGATGATGATGATGATGATGATGATGATGATGATGATGATGATGATGATGAGAGTGATGATGATGAGAGTGATGATGATGAGAGTGATGATGATGATGATGAGAGGGATGATGATGATGATGAGGCGGATGATGATGATGATGAGGCGGATGAAGATGATGATGAGGGTGATGATGATGATGGGGGTGATGATGATGATGATATAAATATTTTTAGACATACGGTTCGATGATTACTACTCTAATTTATTTGTTCTATATTAGAAAATTTGTTCAATCGAATAACTAATCATCTCTCGTTTTGAGATTAGTCTACAAATTAGTTTTTGGATAAAATTTTACTTGTTAACATTCCCTTTATGCTTGACTTCTTTTCTTTCGTATTTTCTTATGTGCTTTATTATAGTGTCTAGTCTCTAATCAATTTAATCTAAAATTCTATACAACTTTTATTTTGTAGTTATCAAGTTAGTTTCATGATTTAAAATTTTGGTTTATTTTTTATTTAATATTTTTTACACTAGCATTTTATTAACTTTACGTAACCTTCATTTTTATATTACAATAATTAAACGTATAGGTAATTTAAGTCAAGGGTGACATACTCTAATTTATAAGTAGCGCTTAAAATTTTTTGAAACCTTTCTAAAAGCACAGTCAAATTTGTTCTACGAAATTATATTTTCTCACGATTTTAACAAATCCTGACTTATTGTAATTTCTCATCAGTCATGACTTCTATCATTGGCGTACTCAGGGAGGGAGGGGGCATTGGGCCACATCCCTTTTCTAAAATGAAGTATCGATCTTTTATATTTGTTTCCGTTCCTGTATATTTGATTGTAAATATGAGTCCAATGTAATACTAATTGCCTTTTTAAATGTGCGACTTCAATAATAGTAATCCTGTAGTAATGATGATTATTTTTAAAAGCCCCCCTCCCCTCCTCTAAAATAATTTTCGGAATACTCCACTTACTTCGATTGATTATAAAGTTAATTCACAAGAATCGTAGCCAGTTTTGAGTTCAAGATTTTAGCAAATTAAGATTTACTTTTAAAATCAGAGAGCCAACGATATATTTAAAAAGAATAAATATTTTTTAATTTTAACATTTTTCGATTCTTTGATTACACAATTTTATTTTGATTATTTGACAAATATATTATTTAAAATAACTTTTCTAATCTTCTCCCCGAATGAGGTATATAAAATCTTACATCTAGCAAAATATGAACAGAAAGTTGAACATTGTCTTCCTAGTCATACATGGAATAGAAACGATCGTAGTTTACAGGTTGGAGATATTTAAATATTAAAACCGTAAAAAAGATACTTAAAATTAAAATTTTCAAAAAATATTTTGCATACATATTGAACGCACCACTTCAATTCTACACAAATGTTCACACCACTTAACTTTAAAAGTGCGGTTTTATTTCATGAAAACAATATGATTTCTTCAAATGTTTATGTAATATATATTTATATGACTATTTTTTTGAAAATTTTTACTTATTTCTTTTGAATAAAAAATGTAACTGTTTTTCAATATTTCTTTTTTATAACATATATCAGAGGTCTGGCAAGACCTCCGGGGAGACAACTCGCAAAACTTGCCAGCCTTATTATATATTTAAATGTGTAAATCGTAAAATGCTTAAAAAATATACTTAAAATAAAAATTTTCAAAAAATATTTTACATACATATTGAAAGCCACATTTCAAAAATTCTACCTAAAAGTTCAAAAAATTTAACTTTGAAATTGCAGTTTTATTTCATAAAAACTATATGATTGGTTGAAATATGTAATATATAATAATAATAATAATAATAATAATAATACTACTACTACCAATACTACTTTTTGAAAATTTTTACTTGTTTGATTTGAAGGAAGAATTAAACTGTTTTTCAATATTTCTTTTTCATGATATATATATCATTAGAAAGCTTATCGTTTGCTACATACTCTAGAATAATTTATTTTTGCAAAAGTTTTAACAAATTTTAATAAATGGACTTTACTTCGAAAAATTTTGTCTAAATTTTTGAAAAAATTACGGACCACCTTTTTATTTAAGCATAATGTGAAGATTTTTAAAAAAAATTGAATGAAAATGATATCATTAGAAAGGTATACTCTTTGTGGTTAACATAGGCTAGGTTATACAAATAAATATATTTTCATTTTTTCAAAATCTGCTTTTATGTGAGGTCAGTCAAGTTTTATCTAGTTTCAAAAAATACCAATAATAATTAACGTTCTTAATTTATATAATATTTTTCAATATTTTATATTCACAAAGGTAAAATATGATTTTTTACATTTTAAAATTTCATAGTTGAATAAAACTGTCGAAAATTAATATATATTTTTTACTTTTTATGGGTCAGTAGTATAGGTCAGTATAATGTTTTTCTAATAAATTTTAAATTATTTTTGAAGTGAAAAATGTTGATCGAATGTACAAGATTTGAAGCTATACTCTTTGTGGGTAAAATAGGCTAGGTTTTACAAATAAATATATTTTTATTTTTCCAAAATCCGCTTTTATGTGAGGTCAGTCAACTTTTATCTAGTTTCAAAAAATACCAATAATTAACGTGATAAGTTTATATATTATTTCTTCAAAATTTTATATTCACAAAGGTAGAATAAGGTTTTTAACATTTTAAAATGTCATAGTTAAATAAAACTGTCGAAAATTAATATATATTTTTTACTTTTTATGGGTCAGTAGTATAGGTCAGTATAATATTTTTCTAATAAATTTTAAATTATTTTTCAAGTGAAAAATGTCGATTAAATGTAAGAGTTTTGTTTGATAATCGTAGTCTACTTTTATTTAGTTTAGATACAAACTTTCTAATTTTTAACGAAGGGCATTCGTTAAAAATTATACCGACAGTGTGCGAATGATAAATCACATTATTGATTGATTTTAGAGCATAATTATGCGAAGAAAGATTAACACATGTTGCATTACGCGTTTGTGAGCGCAGTGAATTCTTATCTCGCATACGCTACACCACATCTTTAGCACGCGTGTGTGGTTTTGTCGATTGAATGTACGAATTTTGTTGGATAATCGTAGTCTACTTTTATTTAGTTTAGATACAACCTTTCTAATTTTTAACGAAGAGCATTCGTTATATTTATACCGACAGTGTGCGAATAATAAATCACATTATTGATTGATTTTAGAGCATAACTATGCGAAGAAAGATGAACACATGTTGCATTACGCGTTTGTGAGCGCAGTGAATTCTTATCTCGCATACGCTTCACCACATCTTTAGCACGCGTGTGTGGTTTATTTTATCGGGCTATGTACGCTTAGTTTATTTGTAGTGTTCCTAGTTTAAATCTTAGTCAAATATTAAAACGCTTATAACTTTCACATTTCTCAACAAAATGCATCATGCGATATACCAAATTAAAGCATTTTTTATGGGCTTTCAGAATACTTTACTTATATCATAAGTACTTAAGAAATGCCATTTTACTGTTTTTATTTTCCATGGGCTTCATACCATTAATTAGCTGATAAGGGATGCATTTTAAACTAAAGCTCCTTTCATTATGACAAATTTTTACCTATATTATGTGACAATTTCCAGCACAATTATAAAGCGACTCTACTCTCAGAATCTAAATTTATTTGTAGATTTTTATAAAATAGTATTAGTTTTTCCTTTTTTTTATAAATTAACCTTCGTTTTTTTATTGGTCAGTATAATGTTTATCTAATAAATTTAAAATTATTTTTGAAGTGAAAAATGTAGATCGAATGTACAAGTTTTGTTGGATAATCGTAGTCCACTATTTATTTTTAGATTTTCATAAAATCATTTTAGTTTTCGGTTTTTTATAAATTAACATTAGTTTTTTACTTCTTTTGAATTAATCATCCAAAATTTAAGTGCGAGTTTGATTTACACTTTGATTCGAAAAAAATATGTTTTGGATAAATATTATTTTTATTATTGTTTACTTCATATAAATTTCTAAAGAGAAGATAAATAGATCAAAATATGTGTTTTAATCAATTTTTCTCAATAAGTAATCTCATGAATTTATTTTTTTTCACTATAATCCTAAATTTATTTCTATATTTTTATAAAATAATTATAATTTTCGAATCTAACACGTGTGCGCATGCATCCACATTGAAGAAATAATGAGTTTTGTTGGATAATCATAGTCTACTTTTATTTAGTTTAGATACAACCTTTCTAATTTTTAACGAAGGGCACTCGTTATTTTTATACCGACAGTGTGCGAAGAATAAATCACATTATTGATTCTAAAACGATTGTTATTGATTTTAGCGGTTAACTATGCGAAGAAAGATTAACACATGTTGCATTACGCGTTTCTGAGCGCAGGAAATTCTTATCTCGCATACGCTTCACCACATCTTTAGCACGCGTGTGTGGTTTATTTTATCGGGCTAGTGTACGCTTAGTTTATTTGTAGTGTTCCTAGCTTAAATCTTAGTCAAATATTAAAACGCTTATAACTTTCACATTTCTCAACAAAATGCATCATGCGATATACCAAATTAAAGCATTTTTTATGGGCTTTCAGAATACATTACTTATATCACAAGTACTTAAGAAATACCTTTTACTGTTTTTATTTTCCATGGGCTTCATACCATTAATTAGGAGATAAGGGATGCATTTTAAACTAAAGCTCCTTTCATTAGGACAAATTTTTACCTATATTCTGTGACAATTTCCAGCACAATTATAAAGCGACTCTACTCTCAGAATCTAAATTTATTTGTAGATTTTTATAAAATAGTATTAGTTTTTCCATTTTTTTTATAAATTAACCTTCGTTTTTTTTATTGGTCAGTATAATGTTTTTCTAATAAATTTAAAATTATTTTTGAAGTTAAAAATGTAGATCGAATGTACAAGTTTTGTTGGATAATCGTAGTCCACTATTTATTTTTAGATTTTTATAAAATCATTTTAGTTTTGGTTTTTTATAAATTAACATTAGTTTTTTACTTCTTTTGAATAATCATCCAAAATTTAAGTGCGGGTTTGATTTACACTTTGATTCGAAAAAAATATGTTTTGGATAAATATTATTTTTATTATTGTTTACTGCATATAAATTTCTAAAGAGAAGATAAATAGATCAAAATATGTGTTTTAATCAATTTTTCTCAATAAGCATTGAAGCTATGAGGTAGCAAAATATGAACAGAAAGTTTGATATTTTTTGATTTTTTAAAGAATATTTTTCGATTCTTTGATCACAGAATTTTATTTTGATTATTTGACAAATATAATATTTAAAATCGTGCAAATTGCAAAGTATAGGTATTTTAAACAAAACAGTAATATATTTGAAGAAATATTTTTTCAGTATAAAGAGTTTAGAAAACTCTTCTCTAATATGTAATGATATATTCTCATAACCTGTACGGTTGAACGCGGGTAGACAACTTGCGTGTTATCTCCAACCCGTATATTACGATGATTCTTCTCCAAACTGTATTCTACTATGATTCATCTCCAAACTATATACTACAATGATTTATCTCTAACCTGTATACTACGATGATTCATCTCTAACCTGTATACTACGATGATTCATCTTCAACCTGTATACTACGATGGTTTCTATTCCATGTACAAATAACTAGGGAGACAATGTTCAACTTTCTGTTCACATTCTGCTAGATGTAAGATTTGATATACCTCATTCGGGGAGACGATGCTACATAAGTTATTACCTATATACATTATACCTGTATACTACGATGGTTCATCTCCAACCTGTATACCGCGATAATTCATATCAAAGAATCGAAAAATATTTTTTAAAAAATAAAAAAATATCAAACTTTCTGTTCATATTTTGCTACCTCATACGATGTTACAAAAGTTATTACCTATACTTTGCAATTTGCACGATTTTAAATATTATATTTGTCAAATAATCAAAATAAAATTCTGTAATCAAAGAATCGAAAAATATTCTTTAAAAAATCAAAAAATATCAAACTTTCTGTTCATATTTTGCTACCTCATACGATGTTACAAAAGTTATTACCTATACTTTGCAATTTGCACGATTTTAAATATTATATTTGTCGAATAATCAAAGAATCGAAAAATGTTCAAATCAAAAAATATTTATTCTTTTTAAATATATCGTTGGCTCCCCTTACTTTTAGATTCGTATGTGCACCTATTCTTGATAAAAATTAATTATTATCAAGACTAGGTTTATCTTTCGAAACTTAAAAGTAAGGGGAGCCAACGATATATTTAAAAAGAATAAATATTTTTTGATTTGAACATTTTTCGATTCTTTGATTATTCGACAAATATAATATTTAAAATCGTGCAAATTGCAAAGTATAGGTAATAACTTTTGTAACATCGTATGAGGTAGCAAAATATGAACAGAAAGTTTGATATTTTTTGATTTTTTAAAGAATATTTTTCGATTCTTTGATTACAGAATTTTATTTTGATTATTTGACAAATATAATATTTAAAATCGTGCAAATTGCAAAGTATAGGTAATAACTTTTGTAACATCGTATGAGGTAGCAAAATATGAACAGAAAGTTTGATATTTTTTTATTTTTTAAAAAATATTTTTCGATTCTTTGATATGAATTATCGCGGTATACAGGTTGGAGATGAACCATCGTAGTATACAGGTATAATGTATATAGGTAATAACTTATGTAGCATCGTCTCCCCGAATGAGGTATATCAAATCTTACATCTAGCAGAATGTGAACAGAAAGTTGAACATTGTCTCCCTAGTTATTTGTACATGGAATAGAAACCATCGTAGTATACAGGTTGAAGATGAATCATCGTAGTATACAGGTTAGAGATGAATCATCGTAGTATACAGGTTAGAGATAAATCATTGTAGTATATAGTTTGGAGATGAATCATAGTAGAATACAGGTTGGAGAAGAATCATCGTAATATACGGGTTGGAGATAAAACGCAAGTTGTCTACCCGCGTTCAACCGTACAGGTTATGAGATGTATATATATACAAATATATATCCAACCTATATTACGATGATTCTACTCCAAACTGTATTCTACTATGATACATCTCCAAACTATATACTACAATGATTTATCTCTAACCTGTATACTACGATGATTCATCTCTAACCTGTATACTACGATGATTCATCTTCAACCTGTATACTACGATGGTTTCTATTCCATGTACAAATAACTAGGGAGACAATGTTCAACTTTCTGTTCACATTCTGCTAGATGTAAGATTTGATATACCTCATTCGGGGAGACGATGCTACATAAGTTATTACCTATATACATTATACCTGTATACTACGATGGTTCATCTCCAACCTGTATACCGCGATAATTCATATCAAAGAATCGAAAAATATTTTTTAAAAAATAAAAAAATATCAAACTTTCTGTTCATATTTTGCTACCTCATACGATGTTACAAAAGTTATTACCTATACTTTGCAATTTGCACGATTTTAAATATTATATTTGTCAAATAATCAAAATAAAATTCTGTAATCAAAGAATCGAAAAATATTCTTTAAAAAATCAAAAAATATCAAACTTTCTGTTCATATTTTGCTACCTCATACGATGTTACAAAAGTTATTACCTATACTTTGCAATTTGCACGATTTTAAATATTATATTTGTCGAATAATCAAAGAATCGAAAAATGTTCAAATCAAAAAATATTTATTCTTTTTAAATATATCGTTGGCTCCCCTTACTTTTAAAATTGAAAGATAAACCTAGTCTTTAATAATTAATTTTTATCAAAATATGCACATACGAAACTAAAAGTAAGGGGAGCCAACGATATATTTAAAAAGAATAAATATTTTTTGATTTGAACATTTTTCGATTCTTTGATTATTCGACAAATATAATATTTAAAATCGTGCAAATTGCAAAGTATAGGTAATAACTTTTGTAACATCGTATGAGGTAGCAAAATATGAACAGAAAGTTTGATATTTTTTGATTTTTTAAAGAATATTTTTCGATTCTTTGATTACAGAATTTTATTTTGATTATTTGACAAATATAATATTTAAAATCGTGCAAATTGCAAAGTATAGGTAATAACTTTTGTAACATCGTATGAGGTAGCAAAATATGAACAGAAAGTTTGATATTTTTTTATTTTTTAAAAAATATTTTTCGATTCTTTGATATGAATTATCGCGGTATACAGGTTGGAGATGAACCATCGTAGTATACAGGTATAATGTATATAGGTAATAACTTATGTAGCATCGTCTCCCCGAATGAGGTATATCAAATCTTACATCTAGCAGAATGTGAACAGAAAGTTGAACATTGTCTCCCTAGTTATTTGTACATGGAATAGAAACCATCGTAGTATACAGGTTGAAGATGAATCATCGTAGTATACAGGTTAGAGATGAATCATCGTAGTATACAGGTTAGAGATAAATCATTGTAGTATATAGTTTGGAGATGAATCATAGTAGAATACAGTTTGGAGAAGAATCATCGTAATATACGGGTTGGAGATAACACGCAAGTTGTCTACCCGCGTTCAACCGTACAGGTTATGAGAATATATCATTACATATTAGAGAAGAGTTTTCTAAACTCTTTATACTGAAAAAATATTTCTTCAAATATATTACTGTTTTGTTTAAAATACCTATACTTTGCAATTTGCACGATTTTAAATATTATATTTGTCAAATAATCAAAATAAAATTCTGTGATCAAAGAATCGAAAAATATTCTTTAAAAAATCAAAAAATATCAAACTTTCTGTTCATATTTTGCTACCTCATAGCTTCAATGCTTATTGAGAAAAATTGATTAAAACACATATTTTGATCTATTTATCTTCTCTTTAGAAATTTATATGCAGTAAACAATAATAAAAATAATATTTATCCAAAACATATTTTTTTCGAATCAAAGTGTAAATCAAACCCGCACTTAAATTTTGGATGATTATTCAAAAGAAGTAAAAAACTAATGTTAATTTATAAAAAACCAAAACTAAAATGATTTTATAAAAATCTAAAAATAAATAGTGGACTACGATTATCCAACAAAACTTGTACATTCGATCTACATTTTTAACTTCAAAAATAATTTTAAATTTATTAGAAAAACATTATACTGACCAATAAAAAAAACGAAGGTTAATTTATAAAAAAAATGGAAAAACTAATACTATTTTATAAAAATCTACAAATAAATTTAGATTCTGAGAGTAGAGTCGCTTTATAATTGTGCTGGAAATTGTCACAGAATATAGGTAAAAATTTGTCCTAATGAAAGGAGCTTTAGTTTAAAATGCATCCCTTATCTCCTAATTAATGGTATGAAGCCCATGGAAAATAAAAACAGTAAAAGGTATTTCTTAAGTACTTGTGATATAAGTAATGTATTCTGAAAGCCCATAAAAAATGCTTTAATTTGGTATATCGCATGATGCATTTTGTTGAGAAATGTGAAAGTTATAAGCGTTTTAATATTTGACTAAGATTTAAGCTAGGAACACTACAAATAAACTAAGCGTACACTAGCCCGATAAAATAAACCACACACGCGTGCTAAAGATGTGGTGAAGCGTATGCGAGATAAGAATTTCCTGCGCTCAGAAACGCGTAATGCAACATGTGTTAATCTTTCTTCGCATAGTTAACCGCTAAAATCAATAACAATCGTTTTAGAATCAATAATGTGATTTATTCTTCGCACACTGTCGGTATAAAAATAACGAGTGCCCTTCGTTAAAAATTAGAAAGGTTGTATCTAAACTAAATAAAAGTAGACTATGATTATCCAACAAAACTCATTATTTCTTCAATGTGGATGCATGCGCACACGTGTTAGATTCGAAAATTATAATTATTTTATAAAAATATAGAAATAAATTTAGGATTATAGTGAAAAAAAATAAATTCATGAGATTACTTATTGAGAAAAACTTATTAATACACGTGAAAAAAAAATAAATTCATGAGATTACTTATTGAGAAAAATTGATTAAAACACATATTTTGATCTATTTATCTTCTCTTTAGAAATTTATATGAAGTAAACAATAATAAAAATAATATTTATCCAAAACATATTTTTTTCGAATCAAAGTGTAAATCAAACTCGCACTTAAATTTTGGATGATTAATTCAAAAGAAGTAAAAAACTAATGTTAATTTATAAAAAACCGAAAACTAAAATGATTTTATGAAAATCTAAAAATAAATAGTGGACTACGATTATCCAACAAAACTTGTACATTCGATCTACATTTTTCACTTCAAAAATAATTTTAAATTTATTAGATAAACATTATACTGACCAATAAAAAAACGAAGGTTAATTTATAAAAAAAAAGGAAAAACTAATACTATTTTATAAAAATCTACAAATAAATTTAGATTCTGAGAGTAGAGTCGCTTTATAATTGTGCTGGAAATTGTCACATAATATAGGTAAAAATTTGTCATAATGAAAGGAGCTTTAGTTTAAAATGCATCCCTTATCAGCTAATTAATGGTATGAAGCCCATGGAAAATAAAAACAGTAAAATGGCATTTCTTAAGTACTTATGATATAAGTAAAGTATTCTGAAAGCCCATAAAAAATGCTTTAATTTGGTATATCGCATGATGCATTTTGTTGAGAAATGTGAAAGTTATAAGCGTTTTAATATTTGACTAAGATTTAAACTAGGAACACTACAAATAAACTAAGCGTACATAGCCCGATAAAATAAACCACACACGCGTGCTAAAGATGTGGTGAAGCGTATGCGAGATAAGAATTCACTGCGCTCACAAACGCGTAATGCAACATGTGTTCATCTTTCTTCGCATAGTTATGCTCTAAAATCAATCAATAATGTGATTTATTATTCGCACACTGTCGGTATAAATATAACGAATGCTCTTCGTTAAAAATTAGAAAGGTTGTATCTAAACTAAATAAAAGTAGACTACGATTATCCAACAAAATTCGTACATTCAATCGACAAAACCACACACGCGTGCTAAAGATGTGGTGTAGCGTATGCGAGATAAGAATTCACTGCGCTCACAAACGCGTAATGCAACATGTGTTAATCTTTCTTCGCATAATTATGCTCTAAAATCAATCAATAATGTGATTTATCATTCGCACACTGTCGGTATAATTTTTAACGAATGCCCTTCGTTAAAAATTAGAAAGTTTGTATCTAAACTAAATAAAAGTAGACTACGATTATCAAACAAAACTCTTACATTTAATCGACATTTTTCACTTGAAAAATAATTTAAAATTTATTAGAAAAATATTATACTGACCTATACTACTGACCCATAAAAAGTAAAAAATATATATTAATTTTCGACAGTTTTATTTAACTATGACATTTTAAAATGTTAAAAACCTTATTCTACCTTTGTGAATATAAAATTTTGAAGAAATAATATATAAACTTATCACGTTAATTATTGGTATTTTTTGAAACTAGATAAAAGTTGACTGACCTCACATAAAAGCGGATTTTGGAAAAATAAAAATATATTTATTTGTAAAACCTAGCCTATTTTACCCACAAAGAGTATAGCTTCAAATCTTGTACATTCGATCAACATTTTTCACTTCAAAAATAATTTAAAATTTATTAGAAAAACATTATACTGACCTATACTACTGACCCATAAAAAGTAAAAAATATATATTAATTTTCGACAGTTTTATTCAACTATGAAATTTTAAAATGTAAAAAATCATATTTTACCTTTGTGAATATAAAATATTGAAAAAATATTATATAAATTAAGAACGTTAATTATTATTGGTATTTTTTGAAACTAGATAAAACTTGACTGACCTCACATAAAAGCAGATTTTGGAAAAATGAAAATATATTTATTTGTATAACCTAGCCTATGTTAACCACAAAGAGTATACCTTTCTAATGATATCATTTTCATTCAATTTTTTTTAAAAATCTTCACATTATGCTTAAATAAAAAGGTGGTCCGTAATTTTTTCAAAAATTTAGACAAAATTTTTCGAAGTAAAGTCCATTTATTAAAATTTGTTAAAACTTTTGCAAAAATAAATTATTCTAGAGTATGTAGCAAACGATAAGCTTTCTAATGATATATATATCATGAAAAAGAAATATTGAAAAACAGTTTAATTCTTCCTTCAAATCAAACAAGTAAAAATTTTCAAAAAGTAGTATTGGTAGTAGTAGTATTATTATTATTATTATTATTATTATTATATATTACATATTTCAACCAATCATATAGTTTTTATGAAATAAAACTGCAATTTCAAAGTTAAATTTTTTGAACTTTTAGGTAGAATTTTTGAAATGTGGCTTTCAATATGTATGTAAAATATTTTTTGAAAATTTTTATTTTAAGTATATTTTTTAAGCATTTTACGATTTACACATTTAAATATATAATAAGGCTGGCAAGTTTTGCGAGTTGTCTCCCCGGAGGTCTTGCCAGACCTCTGATATATCATTTGAAAGCTTATTGTTTGCTGTATACGCTAGAATAATTTATTTTTGCAAAAGCTTTTTAATTTTTTTGATAACTGGACTTTACTTCGAAAAATTAGGTCTAAATTTTAGTTAAAAAAAAGTGACCACATTTAGTTAAAAGCATATTGTGAAGATTAAAACAAAAATTTATATTGAAAATGATATCATTGGAAAGCACTCTTTGTACTTAACATAAGCTAGGTTTTACAAAAAAATGTTTTCCCTTTTTCAAAATCTGCTTTTATGTGAGGTCAGCCAACTTTTATCTAGTTTGAAAAAGTACCAATATAATTAACGTGATGAGTTTATATACTTTTTTTTCAATATTTCATATTAATAAAGGTAGAATATAGTTTTTCCATTTTAAAATGTCATAGTTAAAGAACACTGTTGGAAATAAATATATATTTTTTACTTTTTAGGGGTCAGTAGTATAATGTTTTTCTAATACATTTTAAATTACTTTTTGAGGTGAAAAATGTCGATTGAATCTAAAAGTTGTGCTGATTAATCGAAGTCCACTTTTATTTCGAAACAATTTTTATTTAGTTTAGATACTACCTTTCAGATTTTTAACGAAGGGCATTCGTTATATTTTTACCGACAGTGTGCGGAGAATAAATCACATTCCACTACTATCACGCTTGTTATTGATTCTAGCACATAACTATGCGAAGAAAGATTAACACATGTTGCATTACGCGTTTGTGAACTTTGTAGTGCTCGTACCTGAAATTTTAGTCAAATATTAAAACGTTTATAACTTTCGCATTTCTCAAACAAATGTATCATGCGATATACCAAATGAACATTTTTTATGGGCTTTCAGAATACATTGCTTATATTATTTATAAGTAGTTGAGAAATAGCATTTTACTGTCTTTTAACGAAGAGTATTTGTTATATTTATACCGACAATGTGCGATAAAGAAATCACACACCAATGCTATCTATATTTTTATTTTTTTGAAAGGCAGAAGAGTGTTTTAAGTTGACGCAAGTAGATATCCCAATTCAGTGCATGCATTTTATCACATCTTTTCGTGAGTTATAGTTATCAAATTGGTAAACCTGTGTAATGCAAGTTTTCAACATGCTTAAATGAGTTTTTATATTTCTTATAACTTTTGAATTATTCGACCATGCATCCCATCAAATTGATGCATATTCCGTGGGCTTCATTACCATTGTAATTACAAATAAAATGGGATAATTTTCACCTTTTATCTATAACAATTTCCAATACAATTATAAAACCACTCTATTATCAAAAATTTGTAGATTTATTTTTTAAAATAATATACTACGATGGGTTCTATTCTATAGTAAGATATTTAGAGGGTATAAAATGTTAATCGATCTTTTAGTACTTTCATGTGGTGTAGGTGAAATGACCTTAAATTGAGTTTATTAACCCGTACTTGAACTCTAAATTTCACTCAACACATTTTTCCCACGAGATGGTAAAATAATTTTTTTTAATTTGTAATATGTTCTCAAAAAAATCAGGAAAATTTCATTCAATTTTTTTTAAAATAATTTTTGTCCAAAAAAAGTTGTCATTTTAACGGGATTTTTTTTAATTAAAATAAAATAATTTTTTTCTAATTTTTACATCAACTTATTCAAAATCGCTTATATATTTTTTTAATATTTTAAAAAATATTTATTTTTGATTTTAACAATTTTTAAAAAAATTTTGTGTTAAAATTTATAAATTTTAATTTTGAAAGAAAACTTTATGCGGGAATTTTTAAAAATATTTTAATCAATGCCTATCTAGAGCATCCTTTTACTCGCATTTTGCATGTCATTTGGTTTTTGGAAAAATTTCAAATATTTTTTATAAGCCTTAGAACTATATGCACAATTTTGCTATTTTTAGTATATTTTAGCGTGTAAAATGAATAATTGCATATATTTTTTTTTTGCATATTCATAAAATATACCTAATATTTAAACATAATACGTTGAAAAAATTGATTTTTTTTATTTTTAAAATTTTGGTCCGCACACTGTTCCCTGTAAAATTTTCGAAAATTTTTAACTTATCCAAAAGTTAAAATTTTTTTAAATACTTTTTTTGCTTCTGAACTTGATAAAATAACAAAAATTCTAACTCTGACCCCAAAAAAATATAAAAGTCATTCTATTCATTTCAAACAAATTACATATTTGGAATCAGCGTATCAAATTCTCAGAATAAGTTTTTAAATTTTAATTTTTTTCAAATTTTGAATTTTCGATTTTTAAGGCCTTCAAAATGGCTCAAAATTATGACTTCACATATATTCAACAAATGTACGAGTATTTGTCAGTAATCAAAGAATCGAAAAGTATTCTTTTAAAAATCAAAAAATATTAAACTTTCTGTTCATATTTTGCTAGATGTAAGATTTGATATGCCTCATACGATGTTACTAAAGTTTTACCTATATTTTTGCAATTTGCACGATTTTTGATAATATATTTGTCAAATAATCAAAATAAAATTCCGTAATCAAAGAATCGAAAAATATTCTTTAAAAAATCAAAAAATATTTTTTCTTTTTAAATATATCGTTGGCTCCCGTTACTTTTAGAATAAAAAGATAAACATAGTTTCCTTAAACATTTTTATCAAATCATGCATATAGGAAACCAAAAATAACGGAAGCCAACGATATATTTAAAAAGAAAAAATATTTTTAATTATATTAAGCCACATTTCACGTGACCTTCCAGTTTGGTGTTTATCCTATAAATCTTGATCTTGGCTTCAATATTACTGAAATTAATCCTGATATCACGACTTTCAAGCATATCCATGCTATTTTTTTCATTACAATGGAAAAGAGATAATCTGTATTGTCAAGTCAACATTCGATATAAGCACTTGCCGGGGACTATCCAATCTGGTGCTTATATTGATCACGTACTTATATCGAAAAGCTCTTTTGAGAGAAGACGGATTGAAATAATAGTTTTCTGAGAGGATGAATGTTTATATGACCAAAGTAATGGATAGGACCTGAGAGTTGAATCCAAAAACTCTGATTTTAACCCTATTAGTTAATTTTTATAAATATGCTGAATTTAGTGGTGATGTCCATTTTTTTATCAAAATTAATCAAATCTGTCAAAAAATTGATTTATCTCATCTCAAAAAGGAACTTTTTATTTAAATAATTATATAAAGCTTTTACACATATCATGTACGCTGTGTTTACTTGTGATATTCCTTTTTTATGAAAATCTTTTAAATCTGACAAAAAATAATTTAAATATGACAGCTCATGTCAAAATTAAAATTTTTAATCTTATAAAAGTTTTTTATACATATATACCCATTTTCAAGTACTATGCTGAATTCAGTGGTGATGCTCATTTTTTGTGAAAAACAATTAAACATGTCAAAGAATCCATTAAACCTGTCAATCAATGTCAAATATATAAACTTCAAAATGAATTCTACTTGCAGTATTTCACTACTAATTATTTTTTAATTTATTTAATTAACCAACTTTTCGTGTTTAATTCACTCAAAATATTTCATTTGTCAATAAATTAAATATGTCGTTAGGACCTCTGCTTGTAGTCTGTCTTACATAATTTCTTTTATACTTTATACAGCATGTAATTATGCTATTGATTCTATGATGATCTTTCTTGGTCTTTTTGTGTTTGAAAAAACTTTCTTAAGGATTTATTTTGAAGGGATTTTACCCGGTCTAAAAGCATTCTGATGAAAGAATCTTCTCCATGATATTAGGCTTTTTTTATCAGAAGATATGAACAGATATTCATTCAGCCTAATATTTTTCCACGGATCTCAGTTCAAACATTTTTTTTTCTAATAAAATCATTCGTCATGTTCATTATATAGGTAGGTAAAAGTACCGGGGGTTGTTTTCATCGAGAAGGCACATTACAAAAAGTTGGCCACCTTCTTCATCTAAAGACTCTCGCTTTCACGCAAAAGGAAAAAGATGGATAAATTCAATTTAAATTTAAAATTATCTTGATAGTGACTAAATCTTCACTTATTGACATCTGTGACAGTTTTGATAATTCTGACTTCAAAATTTTCAGATTTCCACATATCTTAGTGAAATGATAATTGTAATTTTAGCTGATCTATAGGTTTAAAATTTCCCATTTTCAAAAAAGGAACTTCTTTTTCACGGTCAAAATCTTTTTTGAAGCACTGAATGATCATTACACCACTTCCTAATTCATTGGAACATTGTAGATCTTTCATTTAGTCAAGATACATACTTCTTTTTAAAAATTATTACTTTTGATCACCATCATCAATCAATATTCAGAATTTTTGTTTTTCTTTTTTCAAAATAAATATATCATACTCAACATGTTGAAGAAAATATTATAAGCCAAAATAAATTTAAAAAAAATACTATATAACAAATACGAAACCATTTTCTAAAAATTTTTTTGCAGAAATTCCCAAACATCATTAATTGAATTGACACTTCCCGATATTTTTTACCTTATTAGCCAAAATGGAGTATAGAAATAAAATAACCATAGTCGATTTGGTATAAAAACAGATATTTTACACACTTGCTACAAGTGGAATCGTAATTGTCGTCACACGTTTGACAAAGATTGCATCTCCCTATTTTCCTTTTTTTGTCATTATTCTGTTTTCCCAAAATTTCTAAAAAAAAAAAAGGTTTCTTTTATAGGGACAATTATCTTTATATTTATTTGAAATTTCAGTAAATAAAATAAAAGAATTCAAAGCAGAAATATCTATTATATTAAAAGACACTGCCATTGTCCATCTGTTAGTCTTTCTAGAAACAATGTAATAAAAAATTTTCTGATCAAAGCTATAACACCTCCTTTTGTTCTGTTATAGTCTGCTCAAGGAGTTTTTCTTTTATCAGATTCACAAATGTCTTCTCCACAATGATATGTGCTTTGAAGTAACACCGTTTTATTTTTTTTTGGCTTATAATAAATAATTTTTTTTTTGGAAATCTTTGTGAAATTTTTATTAAATAAAAATAAAATTATCAAAAGTATCTTTTGTGACCTTTTAGAAAATTACATAACTCTAAAGCAAACTTTTTCTCTATCGAGTCAAAATTTCTTACCAAGATTTTATTCTCCAAGCATAATGTGTTTTGGCATTACACATAGCCCAAAACTTTATGCCATATTTTGCCGGTTTTTAGGCATATATTGGTGAAATGGAGCCTTACCTCGAAAAGCTCTTACTGTTCATCAACAGTTACATAAAAGTTTAGATTATATAACTTTTCAAAAATAGGATTCCATATTTCCCAAACATCTCGACAAACTGCGAATTTATCGTTTTGCTTTCGTTGAGTTCTTGTTTTACCGTTGTCAAATCTCAAAGTTGAGCATAACTCTTCTAATCTATGACGTGTCATTGTTGCAGCAAAAATAGGTATACCATTTTCATTACACCATAAATATTTTGTAGATTCAATTTTGACTTGTATAAACAAAGTAAAATTAAAACACCCAAAAAAGCATTCAACTCAATTTCATCTAACTTTTTCAATTTTTCTCCAAATTTTCCTATTCCTTTCGAATTAGTATTTTCAATAATTAGTTTTAAAATTTTTGGAGGAAAAAACAAAGAAAACGACGAAGTTTCATCATCAATTCTAGACGTAGCATATCGGTTTTACAGAAATTATATCGAAAGAATTTCGTCTACATAATTTTTTTGATGGCGTGTAATTCCATTCAATTTTTTTGTCTTTTGATAAACAAATCATGACACTTTTATCAAGAACACCAGTGTCACTTTCTTCAGAAGATGAACACGAAGAATTCAACTAGATATAATCATCAGTCTAAGATAAGCTTTCATTGTTGAAAATTTCAGAATCCTCGTTTTCTTCATAAATTATTTTTGATTTAGGAATACGCACAATCAAATTTGACTACATAAAAAAGTTTGAGCAATTCAATTGCAAAAAAATTTAGACAAAAAATATTAAGTATATATTGATTTATTTATTATAAAAATTTTTATATATTGAAATTAATACCAAAATATCAAGACTCTTAATTTTTTAGTAATATATATTTAAGAACCAATATATACATATAAATAAATAATTTTTTTAAATTTCATATAAAAAATAGAAAAATCAAAAAAAAAATTTTTTTTACAAAAAAAAAGCCAAAAGTTTGAAGTGACGTAAAAAATTAAAAAATGCGAGTAATTTTAATAAAATTATAAAATAATTTTTAAAAACTCAAATAAATCAAAAAAATACACTTAGTTATATATAGCTTTTTTATTTTGGTAGTTTTTTTAAATTTCATCTATTGAAACCATATGGACCCGAAAGGGTAGTATGTAACTTTTTTGTTATTGTAAACCCGGCTTGTTTATTTACACAGAAAACGATTGAGAATACTTATAAAAAAATTAAAGTCAAAAATTTTTAAGATAATACATTTAATATATTTTGTTTTATTTTATATTAATTATGCTATGGGTCAAATGGACCCAGGCCTGGATTAACCTAGTGGCTGAAGTGGCTTATGCCACGGGCCCTGCATTTTGAGGGGGCCCGCAAGCAGCTTTGATTTTTAATAAAGCATATAGCAATTTTTGCAATATACCCAAGTTTTGTAATCAGATGATCAAGACATTAATTCAGCTGTTCATATTTATGAATCGCTTATTGAGTATATTAACAAGCTTCGAGAAAGATTTGAAGAATTTGAAAAAAAAAGAAAAGTTATTAGTAAATGTGAACACTATCTGAGCGAAGTAAGAAGCGTGCGTACAAGAAATCGCCGTTATGATCAACTTGGATCAGAGCCGGAAATGAAACAGACTCCAAGCAGTGCGTTTCGTACAGGCACGTTTCTTGTGATAATCGACAATTTACATGCTGAATTATAAAAACGTCTACGTGCATATACTACCGTAGCTTTAAAGTTTGGATTTCTTCGAAAGCTTAAAGAGCTCTCGTCTGAAGAAATTATTGAAAAAGTCAAAGATGTTCAAAAAGCATATACTAAAGATATTGATGCTAGTCTGTCTGATGAATTACTACAGTTTTCAGCCTTCCTCAATACAGGCTTTGCAAAAGAAACTCTAGAAGCTCCAAAAGTTTCAAATGCTTTCAATATTAGATCTTCAGATTCTAATAGTGTAAATGACAAAGAATATTATCATGATAGAGAAGTCAACGTGAATTCATTGGAATTACTCATGTACCAGCTTCTTGTCAGAAAGAATCTTGAAACAGTATTTCCAAATACAATTATTTTGCTTCGTATATATCTAACCTTGATGATTTCTAACTGTTCAGGAGAACAGTCGTTCTCCAAACTTAAGTTAATCAAAAATCATTTGCGATCATGCATTAAACAAAAAAGACTAAATAACCTTGTTTTGCTTGGCGCCGAGAGTGATCTGTTGCGGCAAATTGATACGTCATGTGTAATCAACGAGTTTGCTTTGAAAAAATCGCGCAAGCATGTTTTTTCTAAGATTTGATGGCATCAAAAACAAAAATTCATTTAATGAAACATAACTTATGATCGATTTATAGAAACAAAATTTTTGTTGTTTTTTAAGTGACTTTTTTTACTGTACCCTACTCAATATTTGAGTCAACGAATTGTATGCTGCATTATATATAAATATTACTCTCTGTTGTCTATAAATAAAAGGGAAAATTGTAAACTAATTGAGTGAAAACCTGATTTTAAATATAAATGCTGGAATTTTTGGAAGGCTAAAGTTCATGGGGCCCCGCGCTGAAAAAAGCCACAGGCCCTATTTATCTTTAATCCGGCCTTGAATGGACCCAAAGGAGTAATAAGAGTTAACCCTTCATCTCTTATGATCCTGATTCCAATGAACCGGTGGTCACCAGCTGTCTTAACCTACATTACATTATTCTTCCATTTCTGGATATTATGATTCCCACTCTATTTCTTTTATTTGATTCCCCACTTCTATTTCTGTTGCAACGTTTCCTCCTCACTAGGTTTTCTGATTTCATGTAACAAACCTGCTTCCTTTAGGCCCTTCTATTATGTATCCCAATTTTGGGTTTTAAGATAATATGCAGATAACTCTTCCACAAATTTTTCCAACATTCTTTTTTTCGTAAGTATCGGGATGCCCTTATTGACGCCAACCATTTTGTTTTTAGGATTGGAACCATTTGCCTTTGATTTAAAGAACCTAACCCTAAAGGAAGTGCTAACTTTATATCGGCGTGATTTTCTCCTAAAACAACTTCCATCCAAACATGTCCAGTTTAGGCAAGTGCCTGTTATTCGCTTTTGCTCTCTAGAATTCAGTGTAAAGAGAACCTGACCACAAGAAAGCAGGTTTCGAGACTATGTCAGAGGCTACAATAGATACGTAGCCTTGAAGCATTTCGTGGGGAATAAGCTTATTGTAATCGACACTAATAGAATTAGAGCCGGTTATAGCCATTATAAAATTGGAATAAAATTAAAAACATCGACACAAATACAAAAAATTTTAGGTAATTTGCAGATAAATTCTCAAATGTTAAGTAAGTAAATTGCGTTTTTAGATATGGAAGTGTTGTTTTTGATTCGAATGGAATAGACGCGAGTATTACTTGCGTGCGGAGATCTTACTTGTATTTCATGAGATCGATTGTTCTATGAATAATGCACTCCTTCCTGCGATTATAGGATTGATGCTATAAGCTCTGCAATAGAAATGTGTATTTAATGCGTTTAATATTTAAAACACGCTGACTTACTTAGCTTTTTGTAATCCGTTTTTTTGTTCTAGCTTGAAATGACATATTAACCCTATTAGTGTCTTTTGAAAAAGGAAGTCACAATTTGTATACTCTTTCTTATTATAATTGGTCTGAAATGAAAATCCAATTTTTCATACCTTTGATCATGATTCTAACTCATCATCATCAATGAATCAATCTATTCATTTGGAAGATGAGCGAAGAAAAACACGTCCATTCCCAGCGTGCGACGAAGTTTTATAATTGCGCTTTTATACGCCTAACAACAGCGTATATCATATCATTATTCAGAATACGATGATAGTATTGTGAGTGATCGTTGTAATTGATATAATATCCATACATCTTTCCATGTATTCATTCGCATAATAATATCTCTTTCCAATTTTACCATGATTTTTGATCGAGACTTTGAAAACCTAATGAAGATGATGATGAATTGGATGTTGATATGATTGCATATTTTTTATAATTATTAGGAAAAAGTTGCCGAAGTCACTCAGTCAGTATTTCCTACATCATGGTGCTCTCTTCTCTGCGTCATAGAACATCATGATGAATGAAATATGTAAAATTCTTCTTTGCGTTTTAATTCTTCTTTCTATCATCTACAATCTGCATCTACACCAACAACAGCTAACTATATATTATTTTAATTAAAATATATCTTTTTACTTCCAACAATTTTTCCAGAAACTTGCGTTGCAAACGGTCACGACATAGTATACCCAGTAGTGCGTTGATAAATCTTTCCTTTTTGAATAGAGAGTATTTTCGTGCTCTCCATTTTCTCCCCGCTTCTTATATATATCCACTATATCCATGAAATACTCGTGAATATTTAATCCTGATTGGTGCACGTTTCTTTTTTGCAGCTCTTTCTCCCTCCCTTCCTGCGATTGGCGAGTTAGCACTGCAGGCGTAATAAAGAAGCGTCCTCATTCTTCCAAAAGCTTAATCACGCGTGTAATGTCACTTTATCTGAATGCATCTCGTCATTATCTTCGTAACTACAGGTAACGCTAAGTCACTTTTCTTTTCCATCCTCTTGAAATCTCTGCTCTCTAACTTTTCAACCGCTGTTTCGTGTAATACTCTAATATCAAAATGCCTAACTAAAATCGCCCAAATCAAATTAAGTTGACAACTTAAAGCATTTGTAAACGAAAGCGCGCCAATTCGCCTTCTAAATATTTTGACATTAATTTTGCCTTGAGGCCGAATTGTACCTGAACCTTCGTGAACAATGTGTCCTCGTATTTTTTTTAAATATTTAGGGTTAAAAAATTCATGCTAAAATGATTTTACATATTTCTGCTATTTCTTTTTCAACAATAAACTTTCAAGAAATTAATGTAATAAATACGGATTGAAAAAATTTTCTTAGAGAATGATTCATTTGTTACTTCTTCGTTCACTAGTTTCTTACTTTGCTTAATTAATCAGATAGTTACTTAATTAATCGGTTTGTAAGCTGCTTATTTAGTTATTATGACGGGATTTTTTCATGGACTCCATAAATATGGAAGAATATGGTAAAATTAAGTCAGAAATTTTAAATATTTTTAACAATGATTCACACATATTATATAAATGTATAACATTAAATTATTTCCGTGCTATCTTCTGATTAAATCGGCCGTTATTTTTTAAATGACCGAGTCTTTGTGAATGTAACGCCATCATCTAAACTCAAACAACGTTATATCAATTTTCAACTGAAACCTATTTTGTTTAAAATCCGTAAGTTCTTCTTTACTCATCATAAAGCAAATAATACTCAAAAATTAATTCGAGGTAAGAATCTTCGACCTGGCATAAAATTGACACAAAAGATGGAAATAAATGATGCTTCTTAAAAAAGTTTTGACTAGTGCTAAATCGACTCAGACAGAGTTTATACTGAATTAAATTTGAAAGCTTTACTAAAAAATAATTTTCGACTCTTTCTTCAGAAATTTGGACTAATTTTGCTATTTTTCGCAAAAATTGCTATACTTTTTGGAATTCAGTGCAATTCTAAGTTTTTAATTTTGCGATCGTCCTAGCTTTCGGGGTTATGTGTCTTCATGACTAAGATGCTATTTATATTGCTTTAATAGATATAAATATTTTTTCATATTTAAAATGATATGTAATTAAACAAATTTTTGTAATTTGGAAATATATTAAAGACCGGAAGATAATAACTGAAGACTGAGAGAAAGCAACCAAAACCGGGAGTCTCCCGCTATTACCTTTTTTGGTAATTCTCATTCTAAGTGAAATCGAATCAAACTATGAGAAAGTAGGCTTGATGGGGGATCGAACCCAAGACCTTGTTATCGAAACCCAGTATCTAACCAACCTTACTCACGCCCCTTATTGAGTTTTTTACAGTCTTGAACAGAGTGCTATATCATTGCCTCGTGTATCCCCTACCGATGAGTATTTAGGCAAATTGAGGCGTTAGTTTTTTTTACCTCAAAAATTTAAATAAAATAAAAAAATAGTACTTTTGTATTTAACATAAAATTAAAGTATAAACTGATTGCATGCAATGTCTTAATGCTAAAAAATTTGTTTTCGGGGTTTTATTTTAAGTTTCATATTTCGGGGCTATGGGCTGGTCACAATCTATTTTCACACTTTGCATTTGGTATTGTTTGTCCCCAGTGAATGGGAGAGGCTCATGTGGACATACTTGTTCTGCCTGAGAGGGTGTGTGCTTACAAAGTGTGCACGGAGCGAGTATGGAGATTTTTTTCACAGTGCTTATGGCTTTAGTGTATTCAGCAATTTTCAGCACTAAAGTTCGCATGGAGAATTTTCAAAACCTATTTCTAGATGAATAAGTCAACAGTCAAATTTTACACTAGAAACTTGATTAGAAAAAAATATATTAAATAAAAGCGCCATTCTTAAGTATTACTATGCGAGAAATGCAGCGTCAAGTCTACATTTATGATTGAGAAAAGAGTATTGCATAACATGTGAAAAAAAGAAAAAAGCTTTTAAAATTCTTTTTGAAACATATTTCCCACTCTCCTCATTTTCTTCCTCACATCTTAAGTTGAATGACGTGAAATGTAAAACTAAAAAATCTCTATTGGATGAAGTTGCGCAGTTTCTTATGACAATCTAACTGTTGCTAAGAAGTTCAAGTCTCTTGTTATTAATGACAACTTTAAACTACTTCTGATATTAATAGATGCATTAAAACTGCCTCCTCCTCTTTTAATTTCAAAAAATCCTCATTTATTGGACGCTATGAATTCTATGAAAGCTGATGATTCTCAAGGCTTTCCTGGGATTTCCATTAACTTAATTAAACTTTTTTTTCCGTTATGTCAAACGTTTTACTGATTATGCATTTAATTTGCAATATTTCCAGAAATATAAAAAAAAAGGTCAAAAGTTTTGCGCATATACGAAAAAGGTCAAAAGTTTTGCGCATATACGAAAAAGGTCAAAAGTTTTGCGCATATACGAAAAAGGTCAAAAGTTTTGCGCATATACGAAAAAGGTCAAAAATTCTCTAAAATACAAAATAAAATGGAAAAAAGACAATTTAGGACTTAAAAAAGACAAATTAGAATTGAAAAAGGATTCTTTCGATTTGAAAAAAGACAATTTATAACTTAAAAAAGACAAATTAGAATTGAAAATGACAATTTCGAAGTAAAAATGGTATAGAAAAAATGCATTTTTGTCCCACTGTTCAAAAAGGTTGAGCATTCCTGAGATAGACGGAATAGACTATACATACAGAGTTAATCTAATTTGAGTCTCGCTCTTTTTTCACAAAATAAAATTCATCCATGCTCGTCTCCCATATTTTCTTCAACTAACACCCCGATACAAGTGCAGTGCTCTATTGCGAGGAGTATTAGCGAGTCGACTTCTTGTTGATTTTTGATAAAAACTTAACCAATCAGACTCTTTTCAATGTTCAGCTGAGGTAAGTGTGATTTTCTATGCGATGTTTCACTTTTGTGACATCAGATTTAAATTGGTTTAGATAGGGAAAACAGACTAAACCATGTGTAAAAATATCTAAGCCCTATTCTTCGAAAAACGCATGCACTACAGTTTCGAAAACTTTTCAAATTAAAAGCGTGTTTCATTCTTTGATTTGAATACAGGGTTTATCGATCATTAGCAATGGTAGTTTAAATAAGATGCGCTTTCATAGAAAGGGAATTTTAATGGGAAAATTGAATTAATTTTAGCGCAATTTCTAGCCTAAAAATTAAAAATCAAATTCAAAGCATCGCGTATAAAGGAATTGAATGTATTCAATTTGCGTGATACAATAGTGAAAGTGTATCGAGTTGAGGATTCTACAGGAGAGGTTCTGATGTTGCACTTGTCTACTCTTGTACCACACAACGCTACTGCGTTCTTTCAAAAGAGGCTTCTAAACGACGCGAATTCGTTCGTAAAATTTCAGACTGACACTCAGAGATCAACTCTCAGATGGCTGATTCCGCTTCGCCTTTGACTCTTTTGAGTGGAAACTTTAACACTTGAGGACCAGAATTTTGAAGGGTAATCGTCTGCTAACTTTTTCGGTGAATTTAAGCAGACCATTTTCGTTTCTTCATACACACGTGTCACACAGGTCCTCTAACAGTCAAAATCAACAGTGTAATCATGCTTTATTTATCTTTATCGTGTAATATAAAGGTATATTATTCATTCATTCATTCATTAACCCTTTCCTGATCAGAAAAATCAGATGATATTTATTAAAAAACAGGAGATTTATATACAAATCTATTTGAAAAAGCAAACGAAGGTAAAATTGTTAAGATGCTTATGAATTATCAACTATAGTTGAGAGTACACAGGAGAGTACCTGCTCTATACACACTAAACACATCGTGGCAAAGCTTATTCTAAGAGGCAGAGGGAGTGGAGTATAAGAAAGTGTATACATTAGGCAAAATAAATTCCAGAAAGGAAGGATTTAAAGGATTTATTTTAAAAAGTGAACAAACCAAAATAGGTTGTCGTCACATGATTGAATAATTAAAAGAGAATTGATTTGAGTACAAACAGTTTGATGGTGTAAGAAATAACATTTGATTTGGATGCAGGAAGACGTCGATGCCGGAAAATTCATAAATATCAGTGTTGGCTAGGAAAGTAGGCATTGGAGTGGAATAAGAAGAGTCGAAAGGGTGCGTGAAAATATGAGATGAGCAATTGAGAGCCAAATTGGAAGCTGGACTCATTACCCCTCCCTTATCGATCGCTTTGGGACACGCATAATACTTGTTCCTCCCAAAAAGATTGCCTTCTTTTCAAAATTTTTTGTTTCTCAATTTTGCTATTTATTGCTGAATAGTTTGTTTTTCACGAATTTTGGTATTAAAATATGGCAAAATGATGAATGCAGAAAAGATATGGACAGTTTCAGAGGCATACACCATCTCTGCTCTAACACATTTCTTTCTTTCTAAATTGTAGAACTTGCAACATACAAAAGAACCCCCCCCCCCCCGTCTTCGTGGTCGGAATAAATAAGTCCATACCTACATTGCCCTGCATTTTGTTAACCCGGACCAACGCAGATGGAACAAATCTGCCTACACCGACCACATCTTGTAAATCCGAATCTACCAAAATTTTCTTTGGACAACGTGCACCACCAAATCTGCTTGCTTAGAATTAGGTGTCACCAATCCTCTAATCTACAATTAAGCCACACCGCTCCAAAATCGTTTCATTAAATATATGTTCTCTGCATTCGGTTTATTTAAATTCATAATATACATATTGAGCAGTAATCATTTCATGTTAAAACTATAGAATTTTTTGTTTCATTGAAATTTAGGTGTGAAATAAAATGTAGAGGTGCCAAAAGCTCATAGCTAGGCTCTGGTGTTTCACTTTCTTTACTAAAAAAGTGAGAATTTTTTTGTATGTTTTACCGGACCAAGAGCTCTGTTTATATTAATGTTAGCCATCAAACAAATATGTAATTGCTATAGTAGTTGGAAATGTGTGTTTGTGTCGAATGTAGTAATATCCATTACTTGATATTAATCTTGCAAAATAATGTAGGAATAAGCGTGTGGCTTTGATCAATTCAAAGTTCAAACACAAATGTAACAGATATATTGAATCCAGCACCAAACCACTCTGAACAAAATTTGCTGTTCGTATTCCACATGTGCTTCTCGCAAGGCGCTAAAATACCAACAATAGAAATAAATACGTTCAGTTTGATGCCCTCACAAAAATTTTTACCACGAGATATCACGGACAAAACCCTACCTTAAAGATATCCATCAAACTTCGATAAATGAGTTCTTCTCCGGGAACGTAAATGTTTTAAGTAATCGTAAAGGTAAAGGTGCCTTGGGGTTTTCATCAAAAAGGCACAATTGCCCTTGCCTGTATCGAACTATGAGGGAAGCTGGCTTTTTGCGGTAACGAACCCACGACCTTGCGTTATCGACCCCTAATAAGGTTGTCAAGACATCCGGGGTTGCAATTCGATGGTGCTGGACATACGTTCCAGGGACATTTCATACCTCGTTTTGAACGTTTCCTAGCCAGTTTTTTAACTATGCCTTGTTTACAAAATGTCGTGAACTTTTAAAATTCATATGCTAAAAAATAGTTTGAACTTGACATTGCATCTGCTCGTAGTCCGCCTTAAAGTCTGTTGTCACATCTACTATATTCTGTTAACGTAGATTCTTTCAATTTGGCCTCAAAATATCGTAGAGGTTTTGACAGTTAATTCTGTGAAATTATTGCGTAAATCTTTGTAGTTGTATTTTTCTTATTGATTTTATGAATCATTATTGTAGAATTATTGTACTGATCATGGCACTTAAGTAACGACCAATTTTACTAAAGTTCGATTGAAAACAGTATGATTTGTGATGGTAAATGTAAAAACTCATGTGACGTGATTTGTGATGACAAAACTTTAATTCATTTGCAATGTGTATATCCTATTTTAAAGATTTATTGCTAATTGTTATTTTATATAAAGAAAGTGCACATACTCCTTTCGTAACAAGTATATATCATGTAATTTAAATCTAACAAAGCAAATAATCAAAGCGTTCATGTAATTTCACACAATGGAAGATAAATTGACTGGGGTTGAAATATAATTTTTAAAAGAATTATTTACTTTAGATGCTAGAGAGCTTTTTAATCTCAAAATTGATCGATTTAGTGTTCTCATTATGAGATGTTCTTTTAATACCACTGCCTCACATCCTTAAAATTATTGGAGAGAGGGGAAAGAGATACTTTTTTATAATTTTTAAAATTTATTTAGTGAGAATTTGTATCTGAGACTAAACCTTAAAACAAGTAAAGTAATATGGAAATTCTACTCACCAGCCTAACAAGTGTTAATATAAAGTTGAAATATTCAAAATTATTGGTGGAGCGAAATGCTCCCTCAGGATGTGCGCCCATAGATTTACGATTCAGACATGATGAAATTAATTCCAAACTATTTCTTGAGTTATTGAATGATAAAAGTTAACCTCAAATGTAAATATATGAGTTAACTTGACTAGATAGATAGAGAAATCCTTCAGGTTTGAGAGAAAAGAAACCCTAATTTTGATGTAAAATATATATCCCCTTCAATACATCATCTTTATTTAGTGTTAGAAGAGTGTCAAGTAGAGTAATTATTATGGAGATGCAGTGCCCGCGCTAAGGCTAAATTTCAAGGGGGGCTGAAATGGGGCAAAGAAACACATTTGCAAAAAATTTATTTCCTATATTACTTTATATCCTATATTACTTTGCTGAAAAGCATCAAGTACTTCTGTATAAAAACCTATAGAAATCTCATATTATACATACACATACACCAGCATTTATATAAGATTATTGTGTACAATTTTTGCTTATTTATATGTCCTTTAAAAAGTGCATGGGGCAAAACCAAAAATTTTAGGGGGGGGGGGCAATGATTAATACAGGGGGGGGGGCACGTGCCCCAAAATTATATAGGTAGCGCGGGCACTGTGGAGATGACTGGTTACGAAGAAGTGGTGACATTTGTATCTGCCTAGGTACCACAGGTTGGTCTTAGTTTAGAAGAAAAATTGGAGTTTTACGATTGTTTGACTGAAGTGATGATGAAAGTAAAGGGTAAGTGCGTTGTTCTTGTTGATTTCAATAGACATGTTGGTAGAGATGCTGAAGGTTTCGAAGACGTTTACGGAGGTTTTGGTTTTGGAAAAAGAAATAAAGAGGGAGAAATGCTGCTAGAGTTTGCCGATAGTTTTGACCTCAAGTTTGTCAATACCTGTTTCAAAAAAGAGAAGGAAAAATTGATAAATTTTGATTCGGGCGGGAAAGTAAGTGTAACAGATTATATATTGGTTAGAAAAAGCGATAAAGTTAAGGACGTGAAAGTGATTGCTGATGAAGAAGTGATGACTCAACATAGACTGTTAGTTACGGACATGATTTTTAATCCGAAACGAACGATTAATAGGAAAAAGAAAGAGAGAGTGAAAACTTGGAAACTGAAATAGAATCGTACAAAGGAAAAGTTTGTTAGAGAAGCACAGCGTGTTCTGGAAGAGGCCAATTGCTGGGATGACAAGATGAAGGTTTTATCAAATGTTATGAAAAAAGTGTGCGGCGTCTCGAAATCTAGAGGAGAAAGAAAGAGTTGGTGGTGGAATGACCAGGATGTTAAGAATGCAGTTAAAAATAAGAAATCAAAATACAAAAATTGGCGTAAAGTAAAAACGGAGTTAGCTAGAAAGGATTATGTGGAGAGCAGGAAAGAGGCACAAAAAGGTCATTAGGAGGGCAATGACTGACGAAGTTAAAGGGGAATTAAAAGAATTTGAGACCAGAAGAAAGAATGAGAAAAGTCTTTTAAATGGCAAAACCACTAGAAATAAAAAAGATATTGTTGGCGTGCCTTGCATATCAGATAAAAATGGAAACAAACATCTTGATCTAGAACACAGATTGTAAACATGGAAAGAGTACTGTGAAGAACTTTTCAATAATGAAAATTCTTGGGAAATTTCTTCCAGTAACAATATTATCCAGGGTCCAGTAAGGCTAATAACAGCAAAGGAAATAAAGGCCGCTATATTGAAGATGAAACATGGTAAGTCGGCTGGCCCAAGTGGTGTACCTATTGAGGTGATTGAGATGTGTCAATTGGAAAATGAGTTAGCAAAGATTGGAAATCAAATGATGAATGGAGAAAAAATGCCAGAAAGTTGGAGAAAAAGCGTTCTAGTTCCGTTGTACAATGGGAAAGGCGATGCAAAAGAGTGTAAGAATTAGGGAAGTCTGAAAATGCTGAATCACGGTATGAAGGTTTTAGAAAGAGTGTTTGAAGGTAGGATCAGAGCGAAGTTGATATTGATGATCTGCAATGGGGTTTACTCCAGGAAAAGGCACTATAAACGCAATTTTTATAATGAGGCAACTGATTGAGAAGTATTTAAGAGTTGGAAAAAAATTGTATATAGCGTTTGTCGATCTTCAGAAGGCTTTTGATTCAGTTCCTAGGAATGTTATACGTTGGGCATTAAGAAAGAAGGGTATACCTGAGTTTGAAGTGAATGCAGTAATGGAAATGTATCGAGATTTAAGAACAGCAATCGAAGGTGAGCTTTCAGAGTGGTTTAAAATAAATGTTAGTGTTCATCAAGGGTCCGTAATAAGTCCTTTGTTGTTTATCATAGTGATAGATGCTCTGAGCTCGGAAATCCCGAAAAATAATTGTGAATTTTTGTATGCTGATGATTTGGTAGTTGTGGGTGATAGTTTGGATGAGTTGAATGTTAAGTATACCGAATGGAAAAGAGCACTTGGAAGAGTAATAAAACTAATCCTGTCAAGGAAGTGAGTAGTGGTGACCCCTGTTCATTATGTGGACTGAGGGTAATGAGAAACGCCATTTTATGTAACACTTGTAATAAGTGGGTTCACAAAAGATGTTCCTCTATAAAGGGCTCTCTTTCTGCAGTGAATTTAGTGTTTGTAGAAAGTGCAAAAATGGAGACAGCGTAAGTACTCTTGTTGAAAAAGTCAAATTAGGAGATGATACGTTCGATGTTGTTGATGATTTGTTATTTGGGCGATATGATCAATTGCAACAGTGATGTTTCTAGTAGCGTGAGAGCGCGAATACGTCTAGGTTGGAAAAAGTTCAAGGAATTATCCCGCTTACTGTGTGGAAATTTTTTATCTGACGAACTAAAAGCAAGACTGTATAAAGTTTGCGTTAGAAGTACGATTTGTTACGATTCTGAATGTTGAGTGATGAAGAAGGCTGACACGAGAAGGCTACAAACAACTGAGATGAGAATGATTAGGATGATGTGGGGAAAGACGCTGAAAGATAGGATTGCCAACGATGTGTTGAGAAAGAAAATTGGAATTGAGGTTATAGAAGTGCATTTAGAAGAGAATAGATAACGTTGGTTTGGTCATATCGAAAGGATGTCCGAAGGGAACGTTGTAAAGAAGATAAAAGATGAATTGATTGATGGAATGAAGTGATTCACCACGATATGGAAAAAAAGAAAGCTTGTGCGAAGTGATGCTAAAGAAAGAATGAAATGGCGTAGTTGTTGCAGGAAACTGGTTGACCCCGACTCTTTGGGAACAATAACCAGACCTCGAAGGCAAAATGGATGATGATGAATACATCATCTTTTTAGGATACTCTTGATTTTTTTCACTCAGAATCATATACAGACTTTGTTGTCGAATGGATCAAAAGTGTTCTGAGGCTTCATATTTTATTTATCAAAGAAATGATTGAAATTAAAAAATATAAAATTTTTTACCAGGATTGCTAATTTGAAGGAAAAATATCTGACTCCGATTCCATTTTCAGGTACTATTTACAAAAATCCGTCTCCGACTCCAAATAATTAAAGATTTAAAATAATATTCAAACCATTAAGCTTACAAAAATTAAGCTAATTTTGTCCTTTTTTTGAAATACTTAAAAAATTCCACCTAAAATTTATTGCATACCGACTTCATTTATTTTGAAAGCTATTGATATAAACTGCAAAGAGACACAAACGTTATAACAAATCGAGTGCAGGATGTTTCACAGCCAAGACAATTCGTGCGTATGGAGTCTTGTGTGCTAAACATCCAAACTGGGTACGAAATGCCTGCCTTTGGTATAAAACGTTTTGAAGCCAATGCAAAATTCAAAGTTTGCTGAGGGACAACTGTTTTCATCACTTTATGCTCTTTCTTCAGCTAACACGTAAGCCCAATCTGTCCTCGAAAACTTTTATTGATACGCGCGGATGTTCAATAAATTAAAGAGAACATTGCTTTATCCTAAGAACCTGATAAAAAAGCTTTTTAAGGTGGTTGTTCTTAGACCGATAACGGAGAACGTTGTTGTGAGTTTCTTCTGCCACACGCTCATGACTCAAGAAGATGGTTTTCTGCCCAATAACTTTTCAATTTATCAAAATGACATTAAGTTCTTGATGATAAAATATTCAAAGCACTAATTTCTTCTTTTCTAACATTGATTTTATACCAACACAGAAATTATTGGATATAATTCGACATAATCCTACATAGAAATTTAAACCTTCAAATTTAATACCGCTCAAAGAATTTATAGTAAAAAACATAATTTTTACACAAATGTCTTTCCATTTACTTCTATCAAAATCAAACTTAGAGTAAATTTTCTGATAAAAAGTCAACAAATACAGTATAAATATGGCTGTCTCCCGTGTTCAACCTCTTAAAGTGTTTGGAGTTATATATATATATATAATATTAGAGATGTATCAAATGGGGAATTTTTGTATTCGCCGATGCGGATGTGGATATCAAATTTGACATCCTAGCGGATCTGGATGCGGATGTGAGAATATCATAATAGCTAAACGCAAGTTTTATATTTCTTAAAACTTTAGAGAGAAGATGGCAATGCATATGTGTTAGCATAAAGAAATACTTATCATAAAAATATTGGATTGAGTAAAAGTTGATGAAAATTAAAAAATAATAAATTGAGAATATTACGATTTTCCTTTGTATTTCTCACTAACGAATTAAAGTATGAAAAATTTGACAGATTTCAGTAAACTTTTGTACATTTTGCTGAGCTTGAATGTCGTTTAGCATTTTTGTCTCCCTCCTCCTGCCCCTAAAATCTAAATGATCATTCTACTGAGCGACTTTTGAGGAAAGGGCTTTTATAGCATTTGATGTGACTGTTGTTAGACCGATAACGGAGAAGGTGGTAGTGAGCGTGTTCTGCAGCATTCTCATCTTCCTGACGATCTTCGGCAACACGCTCGTCCTGGTCTCGTTCAAGCTGAACGCGAAGCTGTCCTCCTCCCTATCCAACTACTTCCTCTTCAGCCTGGCCATCGCCGACATCTTCATCGGCATCATCTCCATGCCCATCTACACCATCTTCATCGTGCAGAAGGAGTGGACCATGGGCCCCCTCGTCTGCGACACGTACCTCGCACTCGACTACCTGCTCAGCAACGCCAGCGTCCTCAATCTCCTCGCCATCTCCTTCGATCGCTACTACTCGCTCAAAAAGCCGCTCACTTACCGAGTCTTGCGAACTTCGAAACGAGTCTGCTTCATGATAGGTACGTATCGCTTTCCTAACTCCTTCTCCGCATTTCACTTTAAAACTAAACGAGTAAAGAGAATGTATGGAAAGGGTAGCGCCTTAAACATTTGAGAGCAGTATGAGAGTAGTGTCCCAAGAAATGGAAATCGTTCGCTTTATTGAATATAGAAAATTGCATTGAAAAAGAAAACAGACGATTAGTCTTCGGAATCCTGGTCCTCAAAGAGTTAAGCCATTATCTACTTGCGCACACCTGGGGTGTACTTTGTTGTAATTAAGGACATCGATGTAGTTTTACTGCAATCGATTGACTTCCTCATCTTCTTTTCCAGGTATATAGGATTTATAGAAGAATAGGTGAAGTTAAAGGCGTGTGCTTGCGCTTAAAACGTTAATTAAAAATAAGAGAATGATGAAATAGACGCGCTTTGATTTTGAACAAAAAATACTCAATACGTTTCTGCCAAACATAATTTCAGGTAACTCATCTTGAACTGGAAGAAACGCCTATATACTTAGTATCCTCATGATTTGTATTTATAAAAAAATGGTTGATTTTTCTGTGAAAATTTGTTAATACTAACTAAATAAATAACCAATAAACTATACCTAAAACAACTGATCAACTGACCAATTAATTTTTATCTAACTACCCAACCAACTAGTGCTTAGCGAGGTAACAACATAACTAGCTAGCTATAGCTACAAAATCACTGCTACTATTAAGTCTTTATTGCCGAATTGAATGTTTCGTGGATGACTATTGATCCAAATATTTTCTTCCAATTTTTCGAGTTGTTAAAAGCAATCAAAATGTCATTTGATATAAAAGTACGTCAGCATCCAGAATTCGTTTGCATCAGCTCAAACTCACGATGGAATGAAGTGAGTTAATAAAATTCAATCTCAATAATGACTTGTAGCAATTTGATATCTTCGTGAACTCGTTTAAAAGAGGCTGAAATATTTTTTGAAGAAAGTACTTGCAAAAGATAATTAGCGTTTACATTTTCTAAGCCAGCTTATAATAAATTTTATTTCTCAAACAAAAAATCATTTTATTGTTGAAAGCACCATCGATTATTTTTATTGATGAGAGAGGGATTTGATGCCACTTTTATCAAAGGATGAGCAAAGAAGCTTTGCATGCCTGCCTCTTTCTAACCTGAAACAAAGTGCGTCTGCTAGGGTCCGTTTATTTGGGTGTGACTTTTTTACGCAATCACACGCAATCATACTCTTCAGGTATAATAATAAGTATATTGAGTCTTGAATAAAAAATCTTCAAATGATTCTAAAAAAATGAAATGAAAAGATAAGATATGAAAAATTGAATAAAAATTACACATAATGAAAAAAAATTGCGTATGATTGCCTAAAAAAAGTCACACCCCGTTTATGCAACCTACTTGGATTAATTTAGATATGCTAATGGAAAATAGATTGATTTAAGTGTACTTTGCGCATTGTCTTTTTTACTTTTAAAATGTTCGAAAATAATTCAAAATAAGATGTCAAATCGCATTGAGATTTTGATTACTTGGCAAAATGAAACTAATGATAAGATCACGTAATCATGTATGTCAAATATAATATTGGTGACGAAAGGATAGACTGCGAGCCAACGACTAACTTGAAGTGACAATACTATTTTTGGAAATTATGTTTAATGATAAAAAATCTTGTGAATAAAAAGTTACAAGTCTCCATCATATTGAAATAACTGAATTGCGGCATAATAGCAATTTCGTAAACATCCTTGAAAACCAAAATATTTATATTACACCATTTTATCTATCAAATAATGATTTTCAAGAGCAATTCAAATGTAAAAAAGTTTTAAGTATCTTTGGAAGCATGGAAAAACTCTAGATACTGAAATTCAAGTTAATTTGTTTAACTCATTTCTGCACACATTGCTTACAACTATTAAGCAAATTAGGGAATATTTAAATTCCTATTAACAAAATAGGCAAACAGAAAAGTATTGAATTCATTAAATCCACAATTATAATTGTTAAAATAATTGGATCAAGTAAAGATGAGCACTCCCAAAAATGACTATAGTAAAGAAAAGCACTCCCGATATTTAATAAGTAAAGATAGGCATTCCCAATTTTAACTAACAGAATAAATTAGAAAAAAAATAAAAATATAGGATCAAATTTAATAAAATTGATATTGCTATATTAGAAAATAAAATTATATATTGAAATGACAAATTTATTATTAAGTTTAATCAAATTGATATTGATATAAAAAAATGGATAATGAATTTTCGTTCTCATTTTGAAAAATTGTGCAATATATTTGCAGGCAATTCTGTTTTTGATAAATAAGCAAGTAAGAAGAAGAAGAAGAAGAAGAAGAAGTTTATTATGCAAGTTAAAAAAGAAAGAAACATTAACATTGCTCAAGTATTTCAAGAGCTTAAATAAGCCGTAACAGAAATACTTTAAAGAATTTATATAAGGGTAAAAGGGATTTGAAAAAGATTATATTGCCACAAGAGGATAGCGGTAGATAGGAGGTGCTTCAAATTAGGATAAGAATTCAAAAAGAAAATTTCTTTGGAGCGCTGAATGAAAATTTGGAACACGATTTGCTATAAAGTGTAGACAAGTTCCAAAGTAAGGAAAAGACATATATTACAGAAAATATAATAACAGTTGAAAAATGTTTTATGATCAAAGTGTATAATATTACATTAAAAAGGTAAACAATGATGATGATATTAAAATATAGAATGTAAGAAAACAAATAAAAGTTTTGTTTAAACATATTTAACTAGCATAACAAATAAAAATTAATCATTATATATATATATATAATGAAAGGTAAGGAAAAGAATTAATAGAAGCAAAAAGAGAAAAAAAGAAACTGACAAAGAAGAGAAAAATGACTTGGTATTCTTAGTACTGGGATTGTTTTAATTTAAACAATTATAACAGTTAGGTTTAGAGCATGAAGTTTCATAATTATTAGTGAAATGTAATGTTAGTTTGTATTTAAGAGTTGAATAGGGAATGTGTACGTCAATGAAACTGCAAAGAAAGGTGTTCCACAATTTAATAGATCTGAACTTTAATGTGTTCTGACTGGATTTATGATTATAAAATGGTAAATCAAGCTTGTTTTTGCATCTAAATGAATGTTGTTGCAATTCATACCTGAATACAAACCAGTCATTCATAAAATTAGGTGAAACTTCATTCATTACTTTCCATAAAAAGAGACAAATTTGCTTACTATAGATGTCTTCAACTTTCAGAAGATTGTTCTGTTTAAAGAATCTAGAAGTATGCGCTCTGTACTTGATATTGAAGACTGATCTTAGAGCCCTTTTTAGCAACACTAACAGACTTGATAGATTGGAATAACCCCAATTTATTATGCTGTAAGTTAAGTGTGGCAATATGAGTGCTCTGTACATTTCTAATTTTATATATTCAGGAAAAAACTTGAAGTGGTGGAGTAACCCAATAATATGGCTGATTCTGTTCGAGAGATGTCTGATATGCTCATCCCATCTTAGTTTATCAGTAAGAACAAGGCCCAGAAAATTATGAGATTTTGATAGTTTAATATTGCTATTTTTTAAAAAGCTCGGATACTTTCTCTTGTTGGTAAAAAACATATGAACAGTTTTGGCATGGTTAATACATAAATCGTTCTCATAACACCAATCATACACCTTTTTGGGTTAGAGAAAATGATATCGTTGATATAGATTAAGAACAGAAGTGGTCCTAGAACTGAACCTTGGGGTACACCCCTCATAATTGTTAAAGGATCTGAGAAGTAACCGTTCACATTAACAACTTGTAGTCTAGCTGAAAAGTATGACTGAGTGAACTTTATACTCGCAGTATCAAAACCATAATTTTTCAGTTTTACTAGAAGTTTGTGATGGGATATTGAGTCGAAGGCTTTTGATATATCAAGAAAAACTACAAGCACATCGTCTTTGTTATCTAAATACTCAAATAATTTGTTTATTAGAAAAGAGTGAGCATCAACTGAAGATAATTTTTTTCTAAAACCAAACTGTAAAGGATGAAATATGTCATTAGTGTTTATATAATTGAGAATTTGTGAAGAGATTATTTTTTCGAAAAGTTTAGAAATCACGCTTATTAAAGAAATAGGTCTATAATTTGAAACTTCATACTTGTCACCTTTTCTCTTATATATAGGTATGCATCTGCTTAGTTTTAAGGACGATGGAAAAGTCGAACACTTGATACAAGTGTTAGATGCAGAGAGCAATGGAAAAGCAATTATGTTTTTGACTGTTTTTAAATGAAGTGCTGACAATCCATAAATGTCTTCAGCTTTACTATTTTTCAAGCCATCAATACCTATAAGGACATCATTAAGGCATAAATATTTAAAGGAGAAGGTTGAATACACTCGAGGTAAGTATCGCAAAAAATCTGAATTCTCGTATTCTGGTGTCTGAATTAAAAAAAATCTATTTATAATATTGCAGAGATTTTTATTGTCGGTTATGGGATCACCATTTTGCTTAAGAACTAACGTTGTGTCTGGCTTCTTTTTGATACAACTATTAATGTTTTTCCAAATATCTTTACTACTCTTATTCATGAATAATTTTTCATAGTAATTACCTTTCAAGACTTTACATAACTGTTTGACTTTATTACATAACTCACAATATTTTTATTTTAAATAATAATCGATTTTGTATTCTTTCTTTTTTTTTCAGTTTGTAATAAAGCATATCACGATTTTTAATCAGCTACAAGAGCTCAGGTGTAGCCCAATTCGAAATCTCCTTGAGATACTTGGATCTATGTGAAAATTGGCATATTGTCTTTGATTGAATTGCACAGTTTTGAAGAATATTATTGAATGTGCTAATAATTATATCAGGATTGTTTTCGTAGCTCATAATTTTCCAATCAATTGAAAGTACATGTTCAAAAAACTTTTTTTCGTTGAATTTTAGTATGAGCTTACTAGATTTTAGATTGGAGTGAGAGTTTAAGTCTAAGCTGAGAATGATAGGAATATGGTCTGAAATAGATGTTACAAGATTGAAACAAGTGTATGTATACTCATGAGGAATGAATATATTATCAATTAGAGTGAAGGCTTGATAACGGGTTGCTTTTGTTACTGCTGGAATCAAATGATGATGCATTAACAAGTTAAAGAAACTAGAAGAGTGTTGTTTACGATTAATATCGAATAAATTGATATTAAAATCCCCAAGAAAAATAGAGTTATGAAATTTATTATGACAACACGTATCTAAAAAGTTTTCGAAGGTTAAGAAAAAATCTACTAGGTGATAGGAGCCAAAGACAGGAAGACGACAAATATCAAAAACACTTATACTCGCTTGTTTGCTTAGATGTACTTTAATCCCAAAAACTTCATAAAAATCAGAAAATATATTCACTTGTAAAGTTTCAACTAAGTATGAAGATTTAATGAAAAGACATAAACCCGAGTGCTTGGATATTCTTCTTGGCTGCGAAAGGAAAGTGTATCCCGGTATATTGAATTGTGTGTTTTCGTCTGAAATCCAGGATTCTTGTAAGGCAATAATATCTAGCAAAATACCAGAACTGGCTAACTGTCTTATTAGTATTTCGATTTGATGGAATTTGGACTTAAGAGATTGAACATTAAGAGAAATTAAGTTAAAATTAAAGTATCTCTGTAGATGTATTTCATTTATAGATAATTGAATAGAAGATTGTAAAGTATGTTGACAATGATCATTTTTATGAGTAAAAATAAAATGATATTATACTTATATTGCAAGTAAAGATAAGCACCCCCGTAGAAACAAGGAGTACTCATCTTTACTTGATCCAAATAATTATTTTAACAAATGTGAACATCTGAAATCATTCAAGAAATTTTTTTTATAACTTTGTAGTTTGGACTAGAATCAAACAAAAATAATAATTTTTCAAATTCAAAAAATGAATTGATGTTTTTTATGAGACAAGAAAATAATTTTAAAAAAAAACTAGAAACTCTCTACATCTATAAGTTATAAAAATATAGTTTCGATGAAGCTCCAGACGAAAAATTAAGTTATGGCATTAGCGCATTACGCCGAATATAACGCAGAGATTTTAGATTGATATAAAGGTACTGACTGTGGGGTGGTTTCATCGAAAAGTCACAATTGCTCCGCATTTATAGAACCATGGGCGGTTTAAGCCTATTTGACCCATTTTTTTAAATAAGACTGCGCTCCTATAGGGACCCCGCTACGTGGAAAAAACGAAAAATTCTTATTCATTCAGCTCATTTCATGCAAACTATATCAACAAAAAAATTAAAAGCTTTAAAAGTTTATCGAAAGGTGAAATAAAGAAAAAACAGCAGACCTTGAAGCAGATTTAACAGTCACTACAATAAAAGACATCATTGATGCGTAGGCATTAACTAAAAAAACTAAAGATAATGATGGCTATAGGTTGGGTGAAGAACTTGAAGCTCTCAAATCTTTTCTTGCTCCTACGGCAAGCCGTATTATTAAGCCTCATGTTTTGTTTGAATACCTTGTAAAAACAATCGATTCTCAGCGTTTCCTAGCGCTATTATTGCTTTGAAAATTTACTCGACAATACATGTAAATGCCGCATCAGGTGAAAGAAACTTCTCTAAACAAAAGTTAATTAAACATAATTAAGGTCTGCAATTTTCCAAGAGAGACTAAACAATTTAGCAATGGTTTCTATAGAAAATGAAATTGCAAAAACGATTGATCATAAAAAAAACTATTATTAGAGATTTTGTGGATAATAAATCTCTAAAAATTTTTTTTCTAAAAATCTGTGTATACTTCTAATTCCCCCTTTTTTGATATTTAAAAATAAAATTTCATGTTGTTTTATCAAACTTTTAGTATATCAAAGATTAACTCTTTTTTATTCCTTCATTAGGATTACACAAAAGATGCCATACAAAAGTTTTTACTCTTGAAGAATAAGGGCCCCGCTATTAGTTATCTAATTGGGCCCCGCAATTTCTATCACCGGCGCTGATCGAACTACGAGGAAAGGAGGCTTGATGCGGGATCGACTCCAAGACCTTGAGTTATCGAAACCCAGTATCTAACCAACTTTACACACGCCCTCAAAAACCTTACTCACCCCTTACTCACTCCCGGCCCACCATTATAAACCTCAAGTAAAAATTATTAAAGAAATCTCAGTCAAATATCTCACTAATTTTAAATTTAAAGCCTTGTTGTTACCATTGCATTTTTTATATGAACAAAAAGACGCTTTTGAAAGTTTTTTAATTTTTGGATTTTGATGTTGAAAAGTTTGGAGACGACTGGTGTATAATTATTTTGTAGAATGCCACCGTATTTTTCTAGTCGCAACATAACTATATAATTATTGTGTGGGATTGTGAATGAATTATATATCAAATTTCAATTCGCCTAGAAATTTTTATCCTTTTGTTCTGGGAGGATAATATTATTTTAATGTTTCAAAAACATACTTATTATCGAGAGGTTTGGCGCGTTCCTTCGTTTTGAGTGAGTTTACCTCATTTTTCAGGCGCGTCTTGGTTCATTTCTTTCATTCTGTGGGTGCCTTTGATTTATGCGTGGCAGTTCATCGAAGGAAAGCGAACGGTTCCCAGCAACGACTGCTACATCCAATTCCTCAACTCCAACAAATACGTCACCATTCTCACGTCTGTCGCTGCCTTTTATCTGCCCATCACCATCATCTCGATCCTCTATTTTCGCATCTACAGAATCACTCTTTTCCAATTTGAAGATTTAGCCGTAACTTTTAATAATAATGCTCCTAAACTCCAACTGTTATACTCATTTGTGGAACGCTCACTTAAAATTCTGTTTTTCCTCATCATATGTACCTTAAACAGTCGCCCCAGGTGTCCAGTCTTTCCAGCATTGTCTCCATTTTACGCGCGCTTTAAAACGGAATCGCGGAATTTTCATATTTTATTATCTCAAAAAAGGGTGTTTAAAAAATCGAAAATTTTTTCTTTAGCTTTCCTTTTTTATTTCTGTAAAAAATACAAGTCCCAGCTAGCTGATTTAAATTATGATTTTTCAACTATTTCCTCTATATATCTCTATATTTATACCATTTGGTATTTAGTGATTGACTCTAGTATAATTTTTAGCTTCATGTCTGTTTTATTTTAATTGAAAATAGTTATTCTTTCTTAAGTTTTTATAAATAAATTGTTTTTTTGTAAGAAAAAATTTCAATTATTCATTTAATGATGTCATATTTTTCTAAACTAATTTTAGAATCTCAAAAATTCTGAGATATTATCTATTTCCTCTAAATATTCCTATTTTATCAATCTACTTCTTTTGCTCAACTTTTGAATTTATTTTGCTGTGTTGTTTAAATTTCGCGCTTTGCTTTCTTGAGTAGAGAGCTGGGTGCTACAAAGTCGTGGGCTCGAATCCACAATCAAATCTTTTTTGTTCATCGTTTGACAGAAGCGGCACAATTGTGCCTTTCGGGTGAAAACATCCTCTGGTATCTTTAATTCTATGCCCAAAGCATTGAATCAATCGAGATCCTTTAAAGATATGTAAGCAGATTTACTCTAACGCGTGAACCTTTTTTGTGGATGCAGTGGTCCTATTTGGGATCTTTGGTCTTGACATCTCTATTTCTCCAGCTAGCCAAGGCTTTTCTCTCGTCTATTTTGAAAATATATGAGTATAGAAAAGGATAACAAATTAAAAAATAATTGTAAGGAATTTCAGAAGCACTTTATTTTAAGAACTATCGCAATATATTTGGTCACACTTACCACCTTCATGATCAAAAGATTTATGCTTTTTTATATAAGTTTTATAAAGATCTTTAAAATAAAAGAAATTAAACTTCATTTCACTGTACATGAATAGAGCACAACACTGCTATATTTTCAAATACTGTAGATTCTAAAACGGTATCCTATTTTCAAAGTAATATAATAATTATCATTTTTTAATGTATTCTATAATTTTTTGCAGTTTTCTCTATAATTTTATATGTTTAATTATTTTCTAATTTTTACGAAAACCTTGCAAAAATTGGCGAATTTAAAATCAAGTAAAATGTATTCAAATTTCGCTGTATATTACTTCGATTTTTAGACTCTCTACATTGTTCAAATTTTTATCAAGTCTATACTTGTATTCCAAACTAGTTAATGCTTACTTCACTATCACTAAGGATGTAGTGAGCAAATTATTATTATTTTATTAATTTTACGCCCAATTTTTATCACTTTAGAAAGAATTAAAAAGTACAAAAGTGAAGGAAGAGGAAAATAAGAAGTATAAAATGATTGGAAAATTCAAGTTTAAAAGGAAAGCAGCATCTCACTTACCCGCAAAAAGCCATTTCTTATCCTTTCTCAGACTTAATCTAACTGGAAAGAGCCCCTCAACTTCGAGCAAAGGTTCCCTTTTTTTATTAACGTTTTGGATATGGTCGTCCAAGATTTTTTCCAATCCACCATAAATGCACTAACCTGTTTCATCTGAGCGCTATTTTTAAATGACGCAGAAGCCTTATTAATTTCAAGGGAGTTTTGTTTTATATTTTTAATCTCTGATTTTACCCGGATAAAATGGAAAAGAGAAACGTTTAAAAATTTTAAGTATAATGAATACCAATTTTTATTAACAAATTTTATAGCTATACACAAAATAATGACAGCAAAATAGAAATTTTACCTCGGCAAGATAAAATCATTTTCATTAGAATCTTCACGCAGCATAGGCATTGCTTTATCTCTCCTGCATATGGCTCTTTTTGAGAGGGTAGTGCGACATATGACAATATTATATGGTCGACGGTTCTGACATCTACTCAGGAGCTGTCTTTTTAATCATTACCCACTCATGGCTAAAAGAAATTTGGCAAAGTTTGGTTAACTAAGTCTTTCTATGCGATTCCAACGTCTCGTGGTTATCAACAGATTTACACCCACCCAAACAACTGCGCTCTATAAAGCATCACAAATCTTTGCGAAAATTTTGATATGGGAAGAGCTTATGGAGTAGATCAGGTGTGTGCACTCAAGTTGGTCCAGAGCAAGATCTCATGCCGGTGGTAGGCTGAATGAAAGATAATAATACATCATTACGCCATAATTGGATTATAAACAGAATCAGTTTATTATTTATCAATAACAAATGGCAAGGATGCTTATACGTATTTTTGTAATATAACAATATGGATGTTTAACAGAAAATCATGCGACTTTAAAATAATTGAAGATAAAGCATATACTTTCATGCAAATTGGGAATTTTCAATAAATAATTCAATTAACAAATGTAAATGTCACATTACCAATGCAAAAATTCTAAATATCGCAAAAACAAAAAAGTTAGCTGGGAAAGTTATGTTACTTAGAGTTGAGACGTGAATAATGTACTCTTTTCAATACTACTGACTACTTTTCTGGCACGGCTTTTATTTGACGAATTTGTCTTGGTTGTTGCTATCTTAAGGATTATTTCAAAAGTTCTGCTGTTAGCCTGAAATTCACGTAAACCTTGTTCAATTTTAAGTATAAAAAATTCTCATACACATGTGCTTCTAAACATACAAAACACTTTCTTAACCAAACATATGATGTTTTAGTATTTCATATTTTCATCATATGTGTAAAACTCAGGCATAGAAACATTTAAAAATTCTGTTTAGGGCTTAATCGCAGGTGAAGTCAATACATTCAGTTTGAATAGAAGAAGAATCATTAATATCAACAGCAAGGCGGTTCAAAAAGATATGACGCTATTGCCTTGATTTTGTTCAGTATTTGAATGGTCTGTTGAATATTCTGTGCAGTTTTTTGATAAATTTCACAGACTCAAGAAGTTCTCCAGAGTGCACAGAATTCAACGTTTTCAAAGATGGAAAAGTTTTTAGTAGTAATTGTTTTGCCGACAGACAGTCTCTTTTTGAAAGCAAACATTTTATCCTTCATTTGCATAAACACGTTTGGCTCACGTTGCGATTTCAAATTGAGTGTATTCAGGTGCAAGCAATTATGGAACATATGTTTACCTTATAGCCACGAACACATGTATTTATTCCCTACTCATGAAAAATTTCTCTAAAATATTATCCTAATTAACCAACTAATCTCAGAGTAAAAAAGCTATTCATTTGCTACAGGTTCTTTCATCATCATCCATTTTGCCTTCGAGGCCTGGTTATTGTTCCAAAAGAGTCGGGGTCAACCAGTTTCCTGCAACAACTACGCCATTTCATTCTTTCTTTAGCATCACTTCGCACAACCTTTCTTTTTCCATATCGTCGTGAATCACTTCATTCCATGCTTTCTTTGGTCTTCATCTTTCCATCAATCAATTCTATCTACTAAGCTATAAAAATATCAATTCTATTAATAAGCTACAGGAAGTTCTTTAATTCGTGATGATTTAACTGTGTGCATTACTATTCGACGATATTTCATAGATATGTTTTAATGAACTAATGATGACAGTTTTTTTTAGAACATAACACAGATACACCATCAGTTGCTACATATGACTTCAACCAGCACCGTCAACGGAACCTTTCAAAGCTTTAAAAACACCTTTTGCTGTTGTCGTGTCATTCAGAGTGACCAAATCAAAAAGTTCTTCCATTACTTGAAGTCCTTGTCAATTTCGCGAATAGAAATAAAAGAAATGCATTTTACACAGACCACAACACTCATTAGTGTCACGAATACGCAGCATAATTTTGAGATAATGAAATTAACTGTTTTTCCACAATAATTGACATTTCTGTCATTTGTCGAGCAAATGTGTTTTCAGAAAGAGTAATTTCAAAAATGATTTTTACATTTCCTAACTATTCAGGAAACAGTCATTCACTAATTGACCTTGAGTATCAGTGACATCTCTTTGCAATCATTCGATTGACCACTGATCTGGTTTTTGAAACATCTAACGATTACTGTGCACTTTGTTGAAAAGAAGCCTCTCTTGTGACAGTATTGGTTTCAGTTAACAAAGTTTATCACGTCTTAATTTGCCTTCAAAATTATCTAAGTCTTAATGCTTTCAATTGATAGAGTTCTTGAAATCTTTTTTTTTCATTTAATATTTTCCGTTTTTTCTTAAACTATTTTTATGCAGAGTGATTTTTAATGAAATCCTTCTAATTCTAACTGAAAAGAAGCGAAAAAGGAGTCGGGATTGGAAGACTGAACAAAAATTAAGCTAAAATGCAAATACATGCACTACCAATCAGCATTTAGTATGCTCCCAGACGACACTCCCCACATTGTAACGAAAATTTATTTGAGTTCGAGTGAGAGAGCGCTGACAAACGGAAGTAACGTTTAAAAATAGGGCCTTCATTTTTTTATTCGAGATAGTGGGTTGCAGAAAATTGTTTAGTTGGAGACCTCTGATGTAGATTATTTATTAATGATCTAAAGTCTTTAGAGGAAGTTGAGTAAATTTAAAACGTATACTTAAATTCATCCAAACCAAAATTCTTGAATCAAAAACTAAGCCAGAAATATATATTAGGAAAAATTAATCAATAATGATACAAACTCCATGGAGGTTGTTAAGTTAAGAAATCCCATATATTTTTCAGCATTTTTAAAAAAGCAGTCCTAATTTCATAGCATTTCACGATTTGCTCAAATTGCTTAGCAAATGGATGTAATCCCAAATCTCGCCATAGTCAAATTTCAAATTTGAATCTCAGCTTTTGACAGAGAATAAGGCGTTATCACTTCAGTCAAATGGCAAGAAAAATGATTTGTATTTTATCTTGAATCACGTTATATTTATTTTCAGAGGTTCTGGATAACTGATTAATTAATATTAGATCTCCTGGTTTAAAACATACCCAATATTGCATTATCGTGAAAAATAAGAACATAGCAAATGTTCTCTTATCTGATAACATTTCTTAGATACCGATCCTTGCGTTTGCTATCTATTTGCGAAAATTAATTAAAATATCTAATATTGATTTCCAGATAAAATATTCAATATAAAATTTCATAAATTTTGGAAATCAAAAATTATCAAAGGCCTCATATTCGTTTAGAACACGCGAGCACATTGGGAATAAAATTTGCCATTGGTACCCTTCGACACTCAATCGACGCAAAGTTTGTCTTAGAGCTGAGACCACCCTTCGCCTGAAATTTTTGAAAGTGCTCCGAAAAAAACCAACATGCAGAGAATTGTTTTTAAATGTTTTTCTGCACTGATAAAATTGAAAGTATAGCAAATTATCTTTCAGAAAGGGTTTAAATATTGCAAATTTTTTTATATACAATAAAACACTAAATGTAGTAAAATTATTCAAAACTTCAAATAAATATGTAATAAATTTATATAGTATGTGATATCTGCGTCTTATATTTATATATTAATTGGAGTTGGACATTAGAGCACAATTCGTATGTTTTTAATTTTTGATTTTTTTTAGGAATTTTTTTTTTAAAAGATAAAAAATTATAAATAGAACAAAATTTTCGTTTTTTCTTTAAGTTTTAACTAAAAAAAACGAACTTAAATTGAAAAAGGAAAAACAAGTCAAACAAGAGGAACTTAAAAGGACGAACTGTTAAAAAGGACCAAACTAAAGTTACATGGTGAAGGTTTATTATAATATTTATATATTGGTTATGTTTAGGCTTCACAACATCCTTCTTATATGCATATCATAATTTCTCTTTTTTAATGAAAACCTTTCTTGATTAAATCAATGTGATTAAGAGATAGAAATTGATGTAATTGCATTTCAGCATTTAAATTCCTTGAGATACTGAAGAAAGTAAATCTTTATTGCGTTCGATTATCATCATCATCTTTCTAGAAAGAATTAAATTCTTATTAATAAAGTTCTTTCACTGTTGTCGATTATTATAGAGGATAGTAAAAGTAGCATCGAATAGAGTTTCTTTGCAGCTTGGAGCATATACCCTTGTCTCCAATTTATAGAGGGGTAAAGGGCCTTTACGAAATTTGATCTCAGTGTATCTATAGCTGCAGAGATTGAGTTCTATACGATTCCCCATAAAATGTATATCTTTCCTTAAGTCTTGATTTTGCGATTTTGATTTTCAAAAATTTTGAATACCATCTCATGTAGGTAGACTACTTGGTATTCGAAGTAGGGGTACACGTAAAACACTGAATTTATAAAATCAAGGTTAGGTCAAAATGCACTGTCCTTTGACTACACAGATTGTCTAAAATTTAATTACAGCGCTTTAACTCTATTAGTGCTGGGCAAAATTTGTCCGCTCAAGTGTAAGGGGGCGTAAAGTGCCCTCCACCCCTATTTTTCTCAGATATTAATAAGTTTTTATAAATATTTTTAATGTTACATATATATTTCAACTATGCTGAATTCAGTGGTGATGTCCATTTTTTTTTTATCAAAATCAATCAAACCTGTCAAAAAATTGATTTATATTTGACAGCTCATCTCAAAAAGGAACTTTTTATTTAAATAATTATATAAAGTTTTTTACACATGTATACCCATTTTCAAATATGCTGAATTCAGTGGTGATATTCATTTATTTATGAAAATCAATCAAACCTGTCAAAAATTGATCTAAATGTAACAGCCCATCTCAAAAAAAACTTCTTATCTATATAAGTATATAAAGTTTTTTACACATGTATACCCATTTTCAAATATGCTGAATTCAGTGGTGATATTCATTTTTTATGAAAATCATTCAAACCTGTCAAAAAATTGATCTAAATGTGACAGCTCATTTCAAAAAGGAAGTTTTTATCTAAATGATTATATAAAGTTTTTTACACATGTATACCCATTTTCAAATATGCTGAATTCAGTGGTGATATTCATTTTTTTATTAAAATCAATCAAACCTGTCTAAAAATTGATCTAAATGTGACAGCTCATCTCAAAAAGAAACTTTTTATCTAAATAATTATATAAAGTTTTTTTACACATTTATACCCATTTTCAAATATGCTGAATTCAATGGTGATATTCATTTTTTATGAAAATCAATCAAACTGTCAAAAAATTGATCTAAATGTGACAGCTCATCTCAAAAAGGAACTTTTTATCTAAATAATTATATAAAGTTTTTTACACATGTATACCCATTTTCAACTATGCTGAATTCAGTGGTGATATTCATTTTTTATGAAAATCAATCAAACCTGTCAAAAAATTGATTTATCCCAAAAAGAAAGGATCAGTCACGGTTTTTTGAATTAGAGAATTACGTTTAAAAGAAAGTATAGGGAGATGATGAAGTTTACCGTGTATGGCATTTTACACACATATACCCATTTTCAAATAGGCTGTGTTTACTGGTTATATTCCTTTTTTTTTATAAAAAATTAGTCAAACCTGACAAAATAATTTAAATATGACAGCCCATGTCAAAATTAAAATTTTTATTCTTATAAAAAGTTTTTTTATACATTTCAAGTATGTAGAATTTAATGATGTCATTTTTTATGAAATCAATAAAACCTGTCAAAAAAATCGATAATTCACTCAAAATATTTCATTCTACAGTAACTTATGTAACTCGATAGGATCTCCATCTTTTTGGCTACAAATTCGTTATCGACTTGTGGTCTCTACGTCATATTATAATTTACAGTATGTAATTTTGCTATTCATTCCATGATGATCCTTTCTTAGCTCTTTTTTCATTAGAAATTTATATTCTTCAATGTGTGTTCGAAAATTTTTTTATAATGATAAAATTACTTTTTTCCTCTCTCAAAGCATTCTGATTAAAGAATCTTCTTGATGATCTTAGACTTTTTTTTATCAGTATCGGGTATTTTATTATCAGGCCTGAATATTTGTCAACCAATCTCATTTCAAAGGTTTTTTTCTGATGAATCATTCGTGATGTTCATTGTTCAATTACAAAAAGTTGTCCACGTTCTTCATCTAAAAAATTATTTCTTTGACTCAAAAGGAAAAAGATGGACAAATTCAATTTAAATTAAAAATATCTTGATAGTGACTAAATTCTCACATATTGGCATCTGTGCCATTTTTGATAAATCTGACCTATTCTAAATTTTCAGATTTCCTACCCATCTTAGCTAAATGTTAATTGTAATCCTATATGATAAGCTATAGATTTAAATATTTTTCATTTGTAAAAGAGGTTTTCACAGTCAAAATCTTTTTGAAGCATCTATTATATAATTAAACCACTTCCTAGTTCATTAGAACATGGTAGATGTTCCATTTAGTCAAGATACATATTTTTTTAATTATTTGTTTTGATCACATGTTCTCTTTTCAATTAGTTTTCAACTTCGTTCCTTCTCTCATACAAATTTTCAAAAGATTTTATAATACGTTTTGTTACTCAAGATGATTGTAGAAAGTATTATAAGCCAAAATATACAAAAAAAAAAGTATATTTTCACTATATATCTAATATGCAGCCATTTTTTGAAATTTTTTACAGAACTGATTTTCAGGCATACATTACTAATTCAATTGCCACTTCGACATATTTTTTAAACGTATTATCCAAAATCCAGTACAGAAATAAAATAAGCATAGTCGATTTGGTATAAAACAATTGAAGTTTTCAGATATTTTAAAACCATAAATGCCAAAACTGAGTCCAAAAATGAAACCATACATTTTATTTAACAAAAACAGATATTTTATTTAAATTTCAAAAATATTTCTGTAGACATTCGACGTAAATCAAAGATTTGATTGATACTTTCAGACATTTAAAACCTCTAAATGCAAAAAATGATTTCAGAAATAAAAATTATCATGGTCGAATTGGTATAAAAAAATATATTTTATGTAAAATTAGAGAGAATATTTTGGGATATAATTTTACGACCTAACCGCAAATTTGATTGACACTAGCAGTAAAACCTCTAAATGCGAAAACTGTGTTGAGAAATCATCATGATCTATTTGCTATAAAAAAAAATATATTTCACGTAAAATTTGAATCAATATTTTTGAAAACTAATTTTAGAACTAAACGCAAATTTGATTGATACTTATAGGTATTTTCAAATTCAAACTGCAAAAATTGAGTTCATAAATGAAACTAGCATGGTTGATTTGGTATAAAAAAATATATTTAATTGTAAAATTTGAATGAATGTTTTTGGAGAGAATTTTTAGAAGTAAACCGCAAATTTCATTAACACTTATAAGTGTTTTCACATCCTAAATGTAAAAAATGAGTTCAGAAATGAAAACAGCATGATTGATTTGGTATAAAAACATTTATTTCATGTAAAATTGAGAGAATATTTTTGGAGATAGCTTTTAGAAATAAACCGCAAATTTGATTAACACTGACAGATATTTTAAAACCTCTAAATGTGAAAAATTAGTTTAGAAATGAAAACAGCATGGTTGATTTGGTATAAAAACATATATCTCATTGTAAAATTTGAATGAATGTATTTGGAGACAATTTTTAGAAGTAAACCGCAAATTTAATGAACACATAGGTATTTTCACATCCTAAACGTAAAAAATGAGTCCAGAAATGAAACCAGCATAATTGATTTGGTATAAAAACATTTATTTCATGTAAAATTGAGAGAATATTTTTGGAGATAGCTTTTAGAAGTAAACCACAAATTTGATTGACATTGACAGATATTTTAAAACCTCTAAATGTGAAAAATGAGTTTAGAAATGAAAACAGCATGGTTGATTTGGTATAAAAACATATAATTCATTGTAAAATTTGAATGAATGTTTTTGGAGATAATTTTTAGAAGTAAACCGCAAATTTGATTAACACTTATAGGTATTTTCAGATCCTAAACGTAAAAAATGAGTCCTGAAATGAAACCAGGATGGCCGATTTAGTATAACACATATCTTTTATGTAAAATGGGAAGGAATGTTTTTGGAGACAATTTTCAAAAGTAAACCGCAAATTTTATTAACACTTATAGGTATTTTCAAATCCTAAATGTAAAAAATGAGTCCAGAAATGAAAACAACATGACCGATTTAGTATAAAAACATATATTTTATGTAAAATTTGAAGGTATATTTTATTAGATACATTTTTGATCAATCAAAATTTTGATTAACATTTTCTAAAAAGTAGCCATGATTATTGAAAAAATTAAATATATAAAGTGTTATGCGTTCCAAACTGTATATAATTATAAATTTTCAGGGTATTATATAATATAGATCCTAAGTTATAAGGTTAAGTACAGATAATGTCAAAATTTTGCTGAAAAATTTTAATTTTTGGTTTTGATTGACAGTTTGGGACGTGAACGGGTCATTCAACTACCATGAAAATGGTTTCAAAAGATGCAGCTAACGATTTTAGGAAAAGTCACAAAATTTCAAGGGATATGATTCAGCCAATTTTCTACAATTAATTTTTTAGTGAAGGGGGGATGTTTGTTTTACGCCCCCCAGCACTAATAGGGTTAAAGTTTCACAATAAAACGAAGCATGAAATATGTTGGATTAAAAGTAGAGAAAGAACATCAATTGAAGAAGTAAATTTGTAATTAAACGTAGATATTTACAGACTTCGATGTACAGCCTATATGCATTTTTTACACCGGAGTTTTTCGTGAAATATGATAATAGCAAACAATATCAAAAATGATGTGTAAATTTTCAATTAAATTCATTTTTTCATAAAAAGTAAAAATTAAGCTTATAAATCTGGAAAAATAATTATATGAAAAAAGTTATTTTGTAGGTTTTTTGTTTATAGATGGCGTTAATAGAAAAGTTTTAAATGTTAAAGATTTTTGTAAAAAAAACATTCCTTTATTTGAAATTAGTCTACTTGCAATTAGGGCACAATACAGAGGACTGTAGTTTACATAAAAAGGCATTACACTTTTTGCATTGTCGTGTGGTTTTATTTTTCCTCGAAGTACAAAAATGACAAGATGCTCTTTTTTACTCAGAGGTTCTTGGCTTGTGTGAGGTTGTACTTGCGAAAATCCGTAAAAAGATGAAAGATTCGTTATGCTTGTTGGTAATTTAACTATGGAAGCTCGAACTTTCATACTTTCTTCTGCTAAAGTGAATGCAAGCTTCTTTATAAATAGTTTACGCCCACTGTCTTTGTGTTTTGGATAATCCCGTGGTAAATTGAATTTAGCAATTACCCAACTATTCAAGGTACAAACATCAAGGTAATTACAAAACACAGCCATTTCTTGGTTGGCTTGTATGCATGATATGCTTTCACGATTCTGTTTGGGATATCAACACCGCATTTGTTTTCATTATAAGACAGTAGACTTTCAGGCTTAGAAGCGATATTGTTTATTTGTACAATTTTGTGTTGTGAAGAAAGTATATAAACTACTATAAAGTTTCTGCAAGCGTGTCTTTTTGAAAATATAGGCACTTATTGCAACGTAATTTGAGTAAATTGTTCTACTTTCACATTCATTCAATTTTAGTTCTTTTAGATACGGCGGTCTGAAAATTATTGGTTGGCCATAACTGTTCCATAGACGGATATCTTCTTACTTTGAGCCCAAATGGCTAATTCATGCGATGTAAAGAATCTGTCAGTGTAAAGACCACAACATGGAGGGACCTTGCTTTTTTCAACCAAACTTTTAACAATTGATAAACCAGAAAAATAAGAGGAATCCTGTAAGCCAGATACATATATTTCAGGCATCATATAATAATAGTACTTGGAGTCACATATATGATAAAATTTGATGCCATATCTACCAGGTTTGTGAGTATCGTAAACTTTTACTGAACATCCTCCTCTGAAAGCCACAAGTTCTTCATCTATTGTAACGGCTTAATGAGGAGTCCAAAACTTGGAAAAAATATTGAGAAAGTGGTTATGAATATAGCGAGCAGGGCTGATTTATTTGGATCGCGAACTTCTTTATCATCAAATCTTATGAAAATATAAATAAGCGTAAACATTTGAAATCGAATAACAGCTCTCAGAAATGGACTTCCATAAGAAGAAAAAAGATCAGATGTTTTAATTTTCTGGTCACCATTTTGAACGATATAAAGAAGCATAGCAAAATACAACAGGTATGCACTTGAAAACTTTTATAACAATGAATCAACTCCTAGTGCTTAGGGGTGTGAATCTGAAAAAAAAGTGCAAAATAAGAAAAAAAATTTTGTAAAGGAACTTACTCTTTAGCATTGTCATCTTATATATGTATTGAATAATTTCAGCTGTCAAGAATGAATTGAAAATTTTTAAAACATTTGACTCATTTTTACGTTCAAACTTTCAACTCTTCTCCTGAGAGTAGCTTGAAATGACCAAGAATACTCTGTTAGTCTGTAGCTGCTAGATTATCATCCATTTCTTCAGAAATATGAAGTGAAGAAGTAGAATAAGAACGTGCGCTCGCTTCGCTTGAAGAAAAATTAGAACTTTCCTGAGAACTTGGCATATTTCAAAACTAGAGACGAAGTGTGAAGCAGAAGTATATGATGGATGATGAAAGTGAATGAGCAAAACAGCTGTAACATGTTTATAATCAATACCACAAAGTTCAACTTCTATCAACGAAGCATGTCATAAACATTTTTGTTTATTGGGTATATAGCATTATTATTTTCCTCATCAAAAGTAAAAATGCGTGTACGGTTTCATCATATAATAAAGACAGAATATATTCTGTTGAAATCATGAAAAATGTACAATAACTAGAGACTTCGTGAATAAAATACCGATATCGTACGAGAGGAATGAGAAGAAACAGAAAAAGCAACTGTGATGCGTAATGTGCAAAACTATGCAGGCATGATATAAAAATCACGTCAAGAAGTTATTTGTTTACAATACAGTCCGTATCACAATTGTGTATGCTTTTATAAGCGTTCGCACCCACAAATGTGAAAATCTGAATCTCCCTCGATGTATCTGCGAAAAAGTTTTTGAGTAACCGTTGCTATTCGAATCGTTATACCTTAAGGGCCTTGTCTCTTTTTATAAATTTACCTGACGTAATAAGTCTGCCAACATAAGCAGACTGCAACGCGAATAAGCTATGCCATTGATGAAAACCGTTGACGCCCATAAAAGTTTTTACTGTATTTCATAAAAATTATTTTAAGTTAAAAAATACTTAAGTTCAATACTCATCCTTAAAATTTTTGAATATATTTAGAAGCAATACAAATAGTATAAAAATTTAAAAAGGAAAAGGATTGAATTTTTTTATTACTTCTAATAAATAAACCTTTACAAGAGTAGATAAAAAAAATGCATTATAGATGGCGTAAATTTTTTTCCGATAAACTAAATTTTTTTATATTATCTACTGAACTAAAAGAATTTTTTGGTTAAAAATCCTGCTACACAAAACTAAGTAAAATTTTGTATCTAAAAAAAGCTGTAAAAATGTTCGAAAAAAATTGGTGTAAAAAATGGATAGAGTCTGCAATTCCACTTGTTTTCAAATTTAGTTCAAATCTACGTACTTAAATACAAAATAACAATTTAGTTTGCTGGCTCACCTCTCTTTAAACCTTCTCTCTTAATCAACATTTCATGGAGCCATAAACGAGTGTTTTGTGTCATACAGTTCCATTTTGCAAGAGAGTTCAGTGCATTTGGTTAGTAAAAAGTTTTCTGTAATGAATATTTTAAATTTTATGCTATAGAAGATGAGATGGTAAAAGAGATTCAGCCACCATCCGAAGAAACATTTTCGAAAAATTCCACTTTTAATGGAGAAAAGAACTCAAAAAAAGATTCTGGCTACTTTAAAAATGTCCTAATCAATGTCTCGACCATTTCCACGTAAGTTTCCCATCTATACTTTTCTTCTTCAAAATTATTGTAAACTTAACCCGTTAAACGTAGATTTGTTTTTGTAAACTGTTAACTTTTTTCAGTAAGAAATTGTCAACGTAGCAACCACAATTTCAAATCCAACCTAGAGAAGTATAGGTGCCTAGCCCCTTTGAGGACTAAAATTTTGAAAACTAATCGTCATCTTTCTTTTTCAATGCAATTTATGTATTTAAATCAGAATTTCAAGACTGGTATCTCACTGATTCTCAAAGAGTTAAGTGATGTTACTTGTTATGAGAGCTTTTGTCGAGCAATTCAGTGTCTCAAATAAAAAGCTTTTCTTTATATAAGATGCTATATTTAAGTGGATTACTTAAAAATAATGCACTAAATTTACCGCGTTCCATCATTTTAGTTGATACTAGTGTTGTAAATGCTCTTAAGAATTAAATGATGTAAATTATGTGGTAATTCTTTATGGTTTAAGGCTAGGATGTGCCAAAGATCTTCCATGTTTTGCACTGGATACTGATGAAAAACTTTCAATCTTATTAAAGTTAAACATCAAAAAGAAATGTAATTTATCAATTATATATTATTTTACTTCTCCAAAATGCTCCCAGGAATTCAAGGCTACACGCGCCTAATTCTAAGGCTTTCTAGCAGAGCCTTTTCTTCAACCGGGTACCATTGCTACCGATTATTTTTTCAGCTAAGAAGAGCAATGACGTTATGGTAAGTTCGATGCTCGAAGCCAAATCCTTTACTACCCTAAACTCTAAAGTCGTATACGAGGCATGCATTCTCTATATTTTAAGAAGAAGTAGAATTTATTTCGCATGAGACACACGTAAAAAAATGATAATTCAAATTTGATTTCACGATGGACAAAATTTAAAAAAATCAGAACTTAAATTGATTTACATCTAATGGTATAAAATGGCGCTACAACAAAAAAGTTAGCAAATGTGTTATATTAAGCAACTTTCAGATGTTCCTTTAATCGAAAGGGCTTATAATCGCTGATTCAATTTCCATGACAGCGTGGAGATTTTGAAATCACTCAGTTTCAAAATGAGTATTTTTAAATCATATTGCAGAATTGAAGTCAATAAATCTTTCAAAAAAGGGAATATCCCAATTTGAATAGACAAAAATATATATTTGGTTCACTAATTTTTTAATATGGACCACTAAAATTTTTCTACGAAAAGTTAACAAGCTTGTTTCTTTGAATAGTTCACCCTTTTCAAAAAATTGTGGATTTAGCCATATATTTGGTGTTTTCTGCTTGAAAACGGAAATTACAGAGGAAGTGATGAAGATATGGCAAATAATCTGTATGAAAAAAAAACAAATCCAATATCCTGGAGCATAAATAACTTGTCATAGTTCAAGAAAAAAGCTAACAAACGATACCAATATATGAAAAGAAGTATATCAAGATTTTGACATAAAGAATGGAGTACAGTTTCAATGGCTCTGTTTTATTTTGCTAGAGAAAACGTTATCAACTTTGGATTATTGAGAAAGAAATAGCGAGAAAAAGTATCGAAATCGCATGCTACCTAACATGAAGAGTCTTATGAGTTTGTCAGCTGCGGTAGCTTTCTTCGAAGTACATCTTGTAGATTGTTTTCTTAAGTTAAAAGTGCAAAAAGACTGCACCTCAGAATTTTGGCGCATTCTTTTACTTTCAAAAATTATTTTTGAAATTAAGCTACGATTTTTACTCTTTGAATAAAAAAACAAGTAGAATTTTCTAAGTACACTCAATACTTCGAAGGGGTAAATGTAGCGCGCTTTTAAAATAAACGTTACTGTTTTCTGATACAAAGAAATTGTCTGTGAAATCATGATAAAAAGAAGATGTACGAAAAAAGTGTCATGCAAAACAAGCTTGAATTTTAAAAATGTCGTATATATTACTTATGTACATCAAAGGTAGTATTAATGATATATCACTTTCAGCTTTTGTTTTCTAGTAGCATACACAGAACCACCCTTGTACTCTTCATGATTAATAAATACGAACTTTAAAATAGGCTAAAAAATATAACTAACTTTTGAAAAGAATGTTTTGAAAGACTTGTCTAAATATTAAGGTGTGGAAATTTAGATGTAACCGAAGAAGATGAATCTTCAACCAAAGCTCCATATACGTACCTTGGGTTGAGCTATTTCAACTTTGATTCTTTAGAAGATAAAGAAGACAAAGAAACGGAAAAGAATCGTGGATCGCGCCTAAACTCTGTGTCTTTGAACAACAATAACGCGGAAACACGAAAGGATAAAAGTCTCAACAAAAAAACATCTTTGCCTTACCAGTTTATTCGAAAGTGACGATATTAATCTTTTGATATCTTTTGAAGCATCACATTTATTACATATTGATGCTTTGTATTATTTTCGTAAGAAGATACTTTTTCTATCTTTTTATAGCAAAAATAATAACTTGGTTGATAGATCTTGACAAAAACACATTTAAATGCCGTAAGCACGTGAACGTTAGGGTTACCGCTGATTTCACAGCGTTGCTTTTCTTTATTTAAATCAAGATGCTAACGAGTGGGTATACATAATCGAATATTTTTGTAGCATCGCGTATACCTAATTTTTTGATCTGTACGATCTATTTTATATTTTAACTTTCTAAATTTTTTGAATAATTTACATTATAATTCATAAGATATCGTTTTAATAATATTGTAAAAGTATATGTCTGGGTCAAAACTGCAACTAGTTTTTGACATACTGTGCAGTTTTCGTGATGAGAAAGCTTTTTGGTTTTATCTCATGCAATATATGGAAAATCCAATTAATGATGTGCCAGTTACCCAGACATTTCGACGAATGGATATTTAACCAAAGTATATTTGACCGAACAAAAATTTGGAGAACGGGTATTTAACCGAAAATGTATATACAATTTGGCGTTTTGCGAGACTTTTGCAACCAAGAGAATAATATTATTCTAATGTTAAAATACTAAAACTCAAATAAAATGGTTGCTCACACAAACATTCATATTTCTCAGTGATTGAGATGAACTTTTCGACTAAAAAATTTGTATAAGAAAATAAATTGATAAAACAAAGAATTCAATAAACGAAAGTAAGACATCTTTTTAAGTATTCAAATATTGTGCGCAATCGCTCTTAGATATAATTTACTTTTTAAAAACCTATAGCAAATCATTCATGTCATATCATTACACATTTGTCATGTAACTTCTAGTAGATAAAATTATTAGTTAGGAATTTAGAACTTAAGGATAATAAAAGATGAGAAAAATTACGCTGCAGATGTGCATAGAGCCCAAGCTTGCAAACTTACTGGAAGTAAAGTAACATCCACAAAATTGTCAAATGATGTGGAAATTTTGGGTGAAATGTTATATCACGAATGTGTCTGCATTTGTTTCATTTACACCCAAATGGTGGTATTATTTACCTCTCAAAAAATAAAGCAGAATTGTTGGCATCAAAGCTAAAAGAAAAGTGTCTGCAGCAAGAGCTGTATCATTTCTTTTCCGCAGACAAATGTGCTTGTTCAAACGTTCCAGATAAAGTCTTTCGCTCCCGCAACGATTTATTTGTTATTAGACATTTGTTTTTTGGACAAATAAATTCTCTTTTAGCCAATTTTCAAAAAGCTGGATTTTATTGATATACTTTTCAAGCATTTTGCTTATTAAGACAACATCTTGCTCATCACATTCATGGAGGCTCTCTTGTCAGATGCAATTTATATTTTAGGGGCTCCGAAAACTGAAGCTCACACTGGAATTCATCAAACAAAATTATAATTTTACTGATATAAGGCAAATACAGTGTTCCATTTGACAAAGCACCTTCATGTTTATACAAAAACAACAAAAGTGACAGCATATAGAAATTATTGCATGAATGAAAATATTGCTATGAACTGTGCCACAAATGTCAAGATTTTGACATGTCTAATGGCAAGTCTCTAAACACATAAAATGTCATCTTGATTTTGATAAGTATCAGTTCTTGCTTCGCCATTGGCTGTGTAACCAAACTGTGAAATTTCCTCCTGTCTCCATTCATCAAATACTTAATCATAGCAGAAATCTTTATAGGATGTTGGCTCCATGGACAAACTCGCGAGTTGTTAAACTGAGTTTTCTTGAAAAAAAAGTTAATTGTGGTATGAGAAATTTCCTTGTTAAGTGCACACACGCATGACTTATTTCGGGTAAAATTCGCCAAATTAGTTAAGTTTCTGTATGGAGAACGTTTCAATATATAAAATTAAAGGAATAAAACCATATTTACATGTCAACAAAAATGGGTTCGCCAAACTTCTTAAAAAATTTATGATTTCTGTTCGCCAATTGTGCCGTCATTTCGTCATGGTGGATGATTAGAGCGGGCGTGTAGCGCCACTTTGCTTTTGCCTAAACAGCTCTTTCCTAATGTTTATTACAAAATATTATCTTGTGGAATGGCCTTTATTTATTGACACTTTAAAACTAAGTGTAAAAGCTGTAATTCTCCATAATAATCATTTGAAGATTTCTATCTCTATTGTACTCTCTTCATCTTCACGAGACATACGAGAAAATGACATTTTGAGATTAAAATTTATAGTAATGTTATAGACAGACATGTAGTCAGGTTTCACAAAATATTGTTATTTCCTCTGTTTATGGGATAGTCGGCAACTGACAGATTATTCAGATTTAAACTCGCAAACAAGAACATCACACCAGACATGATCTTCTAGTCAGTGTACTTTTTTGTTGTTTCGTCAGCCTCCTGGATCTATGAGTTCCTCTTGCTCCCCGGTACCAACAAGTAGATCGGTTAGATCAAAAGAGAACGGGTCAATGATTTTGCCACATAATGCTACGTCCGGCAAATGTTGCATTAACTCAATCTTGAGCAGTAAGAGGTGATGTGCAATTTCTTATCGAAATTCAACGATTGTCTACTCTCTCAAGAATAGTTAAAAGTTAAAAAAAAATCTGCAACGTTTGCTGTCTACATTCTCCATCTATAGATCCAACTTTCGAAAAATGCTTCCAGCTTAGAAATAAATTGTGATATTACAATTACGCTCTCAGAACGACACATTTAATGGTTGAGAGCTCCAAAATATGAGATAGGTGTGCCAAATTTGAAATAAAATTTTCGTCCTTCAGATCGTTTTGAAAATCCTGCTCTTTTGGGGTAAAAAAGGAGAAGTTCATCCCTCACTTCAGAGATACTCTTCATCGCATTCATGCCAGAAATCCATTGCACCTCTGTATAGTAATGGAGACAGATATGATCAGAGTCAAAATGTTCACAAAGCAGTTTAACCCTTTCGTGACCAGTGTATCATATATTATACATAAACATTAACAAATTTTTCAGTTTTGTTTATGAATCTTCTGCTTTTTAATAAATATCGTCTGATTTTTCTGGTCACGAAAGGGTTAAGAAGTCGAGTATTTGGAGTGGACGTTTTAACAAAATTACCATTTAATAACTTGGTTCAAGCATGATAATAATTTTGGAGGAAAAACAAAGTGCAAATTTGTGTATGAAAAATTGACTTCCGTCCTAGTACATGACTAACTTTTTCAAAGCCGGTTCATTCTGCTGAAAGAGAGTCAAGAATGCACTTAATGTAGATCCGCCTCTTTTGCACATAAAGCTTAGACTGATGAAACTGTTTGTAAAGACACAACGGAATAGAAATGCGAGAAAGTTTGAGTATTGTTAATCAAATTTTCTCAAAATTACACAGGCGAAATTGAAGGAGGGCATCTTTGACAGATAGCAATTTGAGAATTACTCAACGCCCTTAAACTTCAAGACAACACTAGGTGAACTAGAATTCCGGAATTGGATGCTTTTGAATTTATGAAAACTTGCTTCGTCAACAAGAAAGCAATGGACAACAAAGATGGCATCAAGTATCTTTTTCAAAGTTACTCAGCAATGGATTTCTCATAACACTAAAAGTTCACTTGTTTGACTCCTATTGGATTTTTTCTGACAACTTTCGAGGAGTGTCTAATGAACATAAAGTAAGAATTTCACAAGTATTAGAGCTATAAAACAACGGTACTTAGACTTCTGGGACAACAGCACACTGGTTAACTAGCGATGCTCCCTTTACATGATAAATCAGATCAAGAACGTTTCTGACTTTCTTTGTCCTACTCTTTGTAGAATGATAATGATGTTTCCAAAAAGTTCGTTTGCATTGATGATGAATACTTTTAATTTTGTTCACTACTGTTATTATGGTTCTAGCAGGGGCGCCCATATTACTTTACTAGTTTTACAGTTGAGTTTCAGGCACAAATTCTTTTATAATAAATATTTAAAATTATAAAAAAATATATTTGCCGCTCTAAATAATTTTAAGGATGAGCTCCCTGGGTTCACGTATGTAAATTCCGAATAAGTTGATTCCCAGTATTGTTGACTCTGGTTTGTTTGATTCCAACTTTTTAACGAAGAAATAATGAGCTTCTGGTCATTTTTTTTCAGTACCCATCCCTTGTAAATTTATTTTTCAAGTAAATGGTCTATTGACTTATCCAAATAAGAGTTTATTTATTAATAATAACTTCAATAATACATCTAGAGACTTTGTACATGTTTATTAAAAAAATATTACAAAAAAATGGTAGACAAGCAATACTTATAAAAATGTCAAATATCCGGGAATCAACAATACAGTGATTCAACTTACCGAAACCAAAAAACGGAATCAACATACCGCTCACCGTTATTATATAAATTCATTCTTTATAAAATACAATCGTTATTTAATTTCTTATAAAATCTCCCATATAATTATTCCTCCTATGAATTTTTAAAAATGGTATATTTAATGAAACGACAATGAAGATCACCACACGTTCATTCTAGAATATTATATGTTGCACTGGATGATATTTTCATAAATCTATGAATAAAAGATTCAGTTCCTATAATTTCTGAAATTACAAGAAAAATATAAAAATGCTCCTATTTTGTGCGAAGATCTTTTTAATTTAAAATTTTATCTTAAAAAATGACCTTTTAAATGGCCAGGCCTACGTCCAGGTAAAAAATAGCATGATGCAAATTCGCCACTTCATCGCTATTAACTTTCGCGTTAAAATCACTAATACATTTAAGCCTCACCCCTCTTTTCAGCGAAAAAGCAATGCACTTAGTTAGTAATGGTTAAGCTATTGTTAAAGTTTTTTGCTATTTCAAACATCTATCTATTCATGAGGACAAGTATATGCAACTTATTTTCTTAACTGAATAAAATTATTTTTTAAATAATTTACTACTCTTACCTTCCTCTTGTAGTTTTAAAATGGGGACATATTACCGATTGCTAGTAGAGTTATGATGGGGAAGTTAGGTTATTGAGATTTGTTTAAAAAAAGTTTGAATGGTCTGCCTTGTAGAAACTTTTCAACTACAACAAACGCCAACTGTTTATCATCGAAAAAAGCACCGGACAGAAAAGCAGCGAAAATGCTGACCGTTTTACTGCTCGCCTTCTTACTAACGTGGACTCCGTACAACGTGATAGTTGTGATCGGTGCTTTCTGTCCTCAGTGCATTCCAGCTCCCTTGTGGAAGTTTGCGTACTGGCTCTGCTACATCAACAGCACTATTAATCCCTTCTGCTATGCTCTTGGTAACAAGAGCTTCCGCTATACCTTCAAACAGATCATATTTGGAAGGTAACGAACAATTTAATTGACTTTTTTTAGATTTTTATTAAAAAGTGCATTAATTTTTAGTCCAATGATCTCATGTATATACAAATATAGTTTTTTGGAAATAATAATTTAGGTTGGAAAGGGTAATAAATCAATTTGCGAAACGTATCTGATAAATGTATTTTTATATTTTAATGTTAATGTTGTGCTATGACATACACATAGTTACAGTAAAATATGTTAATAACGGTCAAACATGAGCCCAATGGAAAGCGCCTGTTGTATTCGGGTCCTACTCGTTTGCAGTTATACTGAATCAGGGTGTTGAAGGGTGATCGGTGAAATTCTACCTAGAAAACGGCTAAGATAGGTTTTACTGTACTTAAAGTAAATAGTTAAAACAAAATATCTAGAGATGGGCATTGTGAAGTTATTATGGTTCTAGCAAGGACGCCCATATTACTTTACTTGTTTTATGGTTGAGTTTTAGATACAATTTAATTTAGGAAAATGTCATATTATTCGCGTGTTATATTTTAATTTAATTTTTAGGCCAATAAATCGGAGAAAAACTAAATGAAAACAGATGCATTCGTCTCAATTCATCCAATCGACACCCAAAAATATTCAAAGCACAATGGAATTTTATTTTTAATCAATAAAAATGTTATTACTTTTAAACAGATGATGATAATGACATTTTAATTCCAAAGCAGCATATTCATTTCAATTATGCCCATTACAATTTCAACTAACTAGCTAAGTAATCAGTTGCTAATCGTTTAGAATCTTGTTTAATTAGTTTATCCTTCATAAAATGCGGGATAGTGTATATTTTAATTATATAAAACTGGAATGGGATTAGCTTACTTCGTTCAAAAAGAAGAAACCCCATTTAAAATCGATCGAAAACATTTGATTTAAAAAAGCACATATTTGAGAGGCTAATACACAGTAGATCCATTATAACGCTCGAGAGGTCTTGGTTCCCGTCTTTTCATAACACCTGTTCCAGTAGATGTGTTATAACGCAGGCGATTTATAATGCGGGTTCGTTGCTTGGATCCCGGCATCCGCGTTATAAAGGATCTACAGTGTATCCATAATCTGAAAGAATTCGGTATGATAATAATTGAACAAAGAACTACCTAGCCTTTCTGCAACTTTTTTTATCGCGCATGTTAAAATAAAAAACGTATAAAATTTTATTACAAAATTCATCCTTATTTAGGAATAAAGAGGTTAAATCACCTTTTTATAAAATGAAATTGTGGCCATATTTAAAGAGTTATGCGAATATTTCAGGGCAGTTCTTTTTTATACCATTTATTATATTTTCAAATTCTTGGAATGAAGGAGAAAATTTATTTATTTCTTTTATAATTTCGTCTTCTGTAAGGGAATTGTATTGCTCTTCACCTAAAAATATTTTATAAACAAAAATATATTTGTTGAAATAATTTTAAAAAAACTAGCATTTTAATTTTGAAAGAGTTTTTGGATCTACAATGAACTCGAATACCATGAAAAATTGGGCTAAAGCTTTCGCACCCAAATTTACGAAGGCAATATTTTATTATATTTGATGCATTATTCAAAAAGAAATTCCCTTCCCCCCCTTTTTAGTATTTTTGAGCAAACACATGTTGATGATCCACTAGATTTTCTCATCTTCTGTCACAGTGATTCTATTTCTCTTTCTTTTCCTCCTCTGTTTTTCTCTTCCGCTTTCTCTGCTAAAACTCAATCACTGAAGCTCTCTTCTCTCACTCAAGCTCTCTTCTCTTGTTTAAGCTCTCCTATATCATCCAGCTCCCTTCTCTCTAATTTGTATTTAAAGTTAAATTAAAAATAATTCTATTTTATCTCATTAGAAACTAGTTTTTAGCGAAATATAAGTTCAATATTTTCATAATCTTTTTTCATGATACCAAAGTTCAGCTATTCAAATTAATCACAGATTTTTGGTAAAAATTTAGTTTCATCAATACACCAAACATTTTGCAAAAATGAAAATTTGTTTGTTTTTAAATGAAAGAAAAATAGTTTTCAGTCGTTACAATTTTATATCAATGAATATTGTCAGACTCGCAATAAAAAATTTTATCAATAAAGGTCACTTAATTTTTATCAGTACGTTTGTTACATTTTGTAACATTTTAAAACTAGTTTTTTCAAGTAAGAAATTTTTTTCAATAGCTATTTGCAGGGTTGTCAACTCACCAGCAAATTGAGTTGAAATCCCGCATTACCAAAATCACCCGTATAAACAGAAAAAATATCTAGTATGCTGATAATTAAAATGGCAACCTCTGAAGAAGTTTCAAAATGTTTTAATTTCCAACCCCCAACCTCAGTTATTATCGAGTCAAAAAAGCGACTTATCAATGAATTTTAATCAAAAATATAATTATTAATTTTTTTTAATTAAAAATCATGTTTCATCAGGTACAATTAGCTTTGTAATTATACTTATGATGCGAAAAAAATTATACTTCAACTTAATTTTTTAATGCGATCAGGCACAATCATTTACTCTGACTTATGGAAACCTATCTACTTATGGAATGTAATTTGATATTTTAACTTTTAGACATAGTAACTCCTCTCACATTCAATATAGCTATGAAAACATGTAGTTCAAAAATGATAATTTCCATAGAGTGTCACATAAAACACGTTTAGTTTCACTCTTATGCATAGTTTATTAATTTGAAGATATAGAAATCAATAAAAAGTATCCACGAACTCAAAAATAACGTTTTATAACAGATCTTTTAGGTTTTGCTGTAAGGCCCAGTACTTCTTTTTTTATTTTTTTGCTTGTTTTAGAGTTTTTTGGTATATTAGTGACTCTTATTAAAAATAATTTTTTAAGGAATTTATTGAGTTTCAAGTAGAATCGACAACAAATAACATAAATTCTTGTCATTTAAAATATTGCAAGGGTCAAAATGTTTGGATGTTCTAGTGTTAAAACGGTGACTAAATGATGTAGAAACCTAACCATATCCTAACCTAATGGAGTGCCCCCTCCCCCAACTGAAATTTTTTTCTGGCTAGGGGCCTGCGTACATAGATATGAAGTCTATTGGCTAATCATCTCAAAGGCATTTTTATTGGCTGATTTTTTTTGTGAAAAAAATTGAATTTTCTCCAAGGCTTGACGAAAAATTTTCACCCGCATTAAATTTCTGAAACTTGACAGCCCCGTATTTGGGAATGAATATTTTGACTAGCTATTCAGTTTAAAAGCAAAAATACTCTATTTGTTTAATATTTGAGCAGAGATATTTTATAATGTTCGATTGTTAAATTTTGTAAGATTAATTCATTTTTTAAAGAAAATTTGTTGATTATTATAATAAAAATATAATATCGAAACAAAATGTTTCAGTTGTTAAAAATGTACTTGATCTATTTATGACAGCTGTCAGAATTTTATTTGTAGACAGAAATAGTCAAAAAAACGCAATGATTTTCTTGTTCTCGTATACTATGATTTTTATGATTTATGTTTGTTTAAATAGTTTTTTTATGATTTTGTGTTCTTAGACTTAAATAATTTTATGAAAAGTGATTAAACTACCATTTTTGTATACTATGATTCCTTACAAAATGTAAAAAATACAGGCGTTAACAAATCACCCTATAAGGGTTAGCTACTTCAACGTTGGCTTTTGTTGCTTATAAAAACTGGAAAATATCAAATAAACTCTCATTTTTTATGCCTCCTATTATTTTGAAATTATTCTGGGAACAGACAGTTTCATTTTAAAATAATGAAAATTGCTTTATTAGTTTATTTTGTCTCCTTTCTCTCCTATGTTAATTATGTAGCAAATTTTTCAATTTTGAGTAAAAGATAAGGTAAAGCAACGCAAAAAGAAACTAATTATGAACTTTTACGGTGTAGAAAACCTATATACTATAGTATAATATACAAAGTATAATAGAACTAAAAACTAAGAAAAATAGTAAAGCATGAAAAATATTCTAAATAATAGTTTAAAAAAGAAAGAAAAAAAATTACATAGGGTTAGAGAAAAACAGGTAAAAAATGTATAAAATTATCAATCTCTATCTAACTAACATTCTGTCAAAATTATCATTTGTTTCTTTTTATTAAAAAATATAATGCGTATAATAATAAAAAATGGAATTATTTATGCATTCAACGCAATTTGTAAAACCAAATTATAATTGTCGGCCATTTGTCCATCCGGGAGTTGAGCTAGAACCAGAAGAGATCGAGATTATCACATGAAACATTGAAGGGATTAAATCGAATAGACTTACTCTTTATTGGAAAGTGTCCTGATATCTCGCAAGCAGCGACATTAAACTTATCTTCTTCTTTGATGCCTTTTTAGTAAAAGCGGGATTAGCGTTTATCACAAAGAGGCGAACTAAAATACCATATAAAGCGTGTCTCGGCCACAAGTACACTCTGGTGATCCATTGCTTTCTTTGGGTGAGGAGCGGATGCGAGCCTCTTGTCACAAACAAGTTATAGGCTACGTTCACGCGTGAAAGCAGATGACAAATCTTGGAAAATACGACGCTACACTCTATCAAATCATCTTCCTTCTCTACAACGAATAAGATACCAGGAAAAGGATAGGCATCTTTGCTGGTAGTGTACAAATTCTTTTCGCCCATCTTCGTAACATCCTTAGAGGAAGAAATACTTTGATATCATCATTCCATATACAGGAACTTGGAGAGATTACATTTACAGAATGCAACTATTTTTGGCGAACTCAAAAACTTTAAATTATAGCCTAAATCGCATATTCTACATTTTTTATTATTTGGATTTTAGCTTTAAGCTTATTAAACCCATTTTGCATAACTTGTGCAGATAAACTTCTAATTTATACACTTTTAGAGAAATCGCTTATGTAAAAGGGCTTTTTCTGTTTTGAGTCGAAATGGTTGGAAATAATAAGTAGTTGGAAGGATTATTTTTTCCTTGGAAATTTGCAATACAAAAAAATCAAAATTCATTTACATATATATTTCGGAGATTTTCTCTTTATATTTCTATCCGCAGTGTGATAACACATTGAGGTATAACATGTCAAATACCTTTGCTATTCCTTTTGTTTAGAAATATTTATTTGCAGTATCAAGCTTTAGGATTGACTACTCTTAGCACTTTGATTCCTTTATGAGTATGGGGCTAAAGTTTTCGCTCTCGCTGCAAATTTCTGTTTACAAAGATCAAAAATACCATTGTTTCGATCGCAAGACTGGCATTCAAGTAGTACCCATGAAAATGGAGGTGATTGACAGATGCAGATCCACATAAACTGTTGAACAGCATCCTCAACTTCCTGCGCAAAAGATTTCATTCATTTTAGCATGATTTGAAACATATAAAAGTTACTTGGACTTTGAAGATAAAAAAACTTTCAAGGCTAATGAAAAAGCATCACTCCTTAAAACCTTGATAAAATGGGCATGCATTTCGTGAAAGAAGTATAAATATTTGTTACCTGGTTTTTGAAAAAGTTGGCGTAAGGTAGGAATAAAAAGTTATAATGTGATAATGGACTACTATTTACTATGACTTGATGATGAGCTTGTTCAACTATAGCAAATATAGAAAATATGAATTCATTTTCATCAGATAACTAACTACCGCCATTAGGTTCAAGTGAAGAACTTCTTTTTCTATCCACGATTTCGAACAAGATCTAAAAATATTTTCTAATACTTTACCTTTCAGCTTAAATTGAAATTTTTTACTTCTTCCTGTTTGATTTTTGAAAAGTTGAAAGAGTCGTTGTCGAAAGCTTGGTCAATCGATCGGAAAAAATGCGGCTTTCGCCTCAACTGAGATCTTAGTGTATTTAACTGCAAAAGAAATGTTTAAAAATAAACTCAAGGGTAAAAATGAAAAAAAAAACAGTAAATCGCAATTATCCGAAAATAAAAGTAAAGTTTAACCATTTAAGTATCTATTTAAATTTTAAATTCATTTAAAATTTCACTTAAAATTTAATATTAAATGTATATTTTGAAAAACAAATAAAAAAGATATATTTTGGTAAATTAAAATTAGTTATCGACTGAACTCTAATAAAAATTAGATAAAATATTTAATATTAGGTTACAAGTTATGGAAGTAAAATTGAAAAGATGAAAACCTCTAAGTAGAATTTAAACTTGCCAGATAAAATCTTGGATTGAATGTTGATTAGATGAAAGTTAAAAACACCAGGAATCTTGGAAGCTTCTTTATATGAGCAAATAATTTTTTCATCCAACTAAATTTAGAAAAATGGACACGTTTAAAATGTAACCTGACACAAATAAACGTTACCTGAGAAGATTGTAATTTTAAAGGACAAATTTGAAAGTACAGATCATTTATTTGATGATTCATGGAGAAAAGTATTAATCTAAAAATAAATAATAAAAGTTGCACTGGACACTAATTGAATTTAATATTCAATGAATCGGGGTATAAATTGTGTAAGGAAGAAATAACTTTTTTTTGAATTTCATCAACTTGATGGGGAGGGCAGTAATTATCGAGGGAAGATCTTGAAATTATGACTAAAATGGGATGGGAAAAGAATTTCAAAGCGTTGCTAACTTCAGTGACTGCGGAATAAATGTCATCAAGGGAGTTGATTTGATGAGGAAGAGGATTTTTAGCATTTAAAGCTAAGCCCGCATTGAATATAAGTTCTCGATCGAAGTCTGTTTGAAAAGAAAATTGTTGAAATAAGTTGGACAGGTGCAAGCACTTTCTTTGAACTTCTGAGGGAGGGTGAAGGAGTAATGTTTTTTCTTTGCTTACACCAAGCAGACTACTCTTGATAGACTTCAATTGAAGACGACGTTCTTCTAGTTTGGCTTCATAGACGGTATCACTAGCACCAATTTCCGGTTCTTCATACTCAAACAAATTGATTATGCAATCGAGTATTGGCTTTGGAAAAAGCGATAGAAAGGGGTTAAGCGTAGAAAAATAATCCAAATCAAAGTCTAGAATGAATTTCTTATCTCGCAGGAAAGCTTTTAAAGATAAGAAACTAAGACTCGCAACAGTCATGCTGGAAGGAGGAAGTTTATTGTATAGGGAATAAGGAACTAGTATGCAAGAGTGGCAATTTTTCAAAAACCGCTTTGGAGAATAAGATACATCACTGAAGTAGTAATCATCTTTGAGAGTAGATTTTAAGGAAGCGTCCAATATGGATTCGCCAATTTCAAAAACATGACTACATCTGGAGGAGAGCGTATTCACATAGCTTGGCTTGATCCATACCACTACACTGATATGCTTGGCAAAGATGGCGGGCGTGATCCAGTCTTCAATGCTGATTTTATCATACACGAGGCCACGATCTAGTGATAAAACATTCTTCGCTGTTAACACAGGGGAAATAGCTAAATCTGGATGTGCATCAAAGTGAATCAAGATGTTATCGAACAAGGGTAGCTTTTTGCCACCCAATGCACGATGTATATGATAAAGCGCTTCCCCGTGGCTTTCAATAACTTCAACATTAATCTTTTTCATCTTTTAGTCGGTAAGAACTTCAGTGAAAAAACTTCTCAAAAAATTTAACATAAGATAAATCAAGTAGCAAAGAAAATCTTCTCATAAGCATTATATCACAGACATGTATGACGGTGCAAAAATATGGGATTTACAAAACTTCTGAATTCCTTTCAATCTTGAAGTATCTCATCTAATAAACTATTGAAATCCCATAAGCCACATTTCACGGAGTATGCAAGCATACTACCATAACCTTTGTATGTTATATCACTTAACTCTTTTGTTACCAAGTGACTTCACAATTTTGTCCATAAAATTTGCCACTGTTGCGAAAACGCAACATAAGTTTTGAATCGTTTATTTTCCTAAAAAATTGTTTCATTTTTTTGACTTAAAATTAAAATATAAATACTTTTTATTATTACTTTATTTTTTTTATGAATTCATTTTTAAGATACAAAAACATTAAAAGATAATATTGCATAAAAATAGACTAAAAACTCTATATTTTTACAGGCAATAGTGATAGTTAAGTGTTTTTTCTAAGCATCAATGGGTTAACTATTTTTAAATTGATCTTTCTCTATATGCTTATGTTAACTAGCAAATGATACAGATGAATGTTATTTCCGAAAACGTATATCCTATTTTGAATGGTAATGTATAATCAATAATAATGGGTTGATAGATAAGGCGACGTAGTGTTGATAATAATTGATATAGAGTAGTATTTGATCTACGTCATTATTGATACAATGAAACTTCACAACGTCGTGTACATGGCACAGGACTCTCGAAAGTCGAAATTACGATATGACCAGAGGCTCACATCCTCAAAATTATGGGGGGGGGGGGGGGGATTTTTTGTTGCAATTTTCAAAATTAGTGGTCTGGAAATACCACGGGAGACCAAATATTCAAGCAATCCTTTAAAATAGAGTGTATTCAGCGCATACCTAAAGTCCTAAATTTATAAGACATTTTTTTAACTTTTCATTTGAAAAATAAAGTAGTCTACCAGGCACATTACAGGAATTAATGAAAGGATATTTGATTCATAGAGAAAACAAATAACTGAAGGTTGGATAGTTTTATATGAGTGAATGTAGTCTAAAGGCAAAGAGTCTACTAGACACCCGGCGATGTTTCTATGAAAAAATGTAATTGATTCAGGGGCAAGGGTATAAAATGAAGTTATAATTGTGCAACCAAAAAATTAAGATCGCATTATTTCATTTTACCCAGCATCATTCAAAATTAGTTGAAAAGCTAAATTGATACAAGCTACAAAAATCGACAAAAAGTAAAATAACTTTTAACATTTTGCAATGATGTGCCTTTTATAAAAACTTTAAGGAAAAAAAGTCTATCAGAAAAAGTTATTGAGCTTCAACAAAAATTAAAAAATTTTAGAGCATAACTTAAGTTTTTTGAAAACTAATTTGACGTATCCCCTACAGTAGAGATGTATCGGATGTGAATTTTTTCAGATCCGCGGATGCGGGTATTAGATTTGACATCCGAGCGGATGCGAATGAAAAAAATATTCTTTATGCGGATGCGGATATTAAATGTTTCAAAAATTACATGTTTTCAAATTTTTTCACTATTCGATTTCATTCATTTTTCTATTTTTTTTAATTATAGATAAAGAAAAATATAAATCACACTAAATAAAAAAATTTATTTACAATAATTATAGTTTAAGACGGGTAAGTTTTTTTTAATAAATAAAAGTTTTTCAACTTTTTCTCCTAGTAGCCTTTTTCTTTTGTTATTATAAATATTTCCAGGCGTACTGAGAAGCTGTTCGCTTTGAACAGTGCTAGGAGGACAAGTGAGATATTGACATGCAATTTTGGATAAAAAGGGAAATTGTTCTTCTTTGATTTTCCACCAATCCAAGCTTTGAATTGTTGTGCCATTGATTCTTTTTTCTTTTTGATACCTCATTATTTCTTCATTACAAACCACTTTATCTTCATTTTCTTGCTCGTTTTCTTCTTCACTGTTAGAATTTAAAATAGAATCCATAACTTGGTTCAAAGAAGTATAAACTTCATCAGCACTTTTCCTCATTTTTTTGCAGCTTGGCACTTTACTTTCATTGCCATTGTTATCGAGTTTATTCTCATCATATAAATTTAAAAGAAAATTTTTCACTTATTTGTTACTTCAAAATCGGTAAAAAATTTACTTTTAAATGTTGGATCAAGAAAAGTTTCATTGAGCATTATATTTTTAAACAGTGTGTTGTCTATGACTTATACAATGTGCTTCTGTTTCTGTCTTCCCCTCTCTCTCTCTCTTCAGAATGCATATCAGACGTATGAAGCTTTTATGCTTTTTCGTATCTCTCTGTTATCTCCTCTTTCCTATCTTGTAATTACTGCAATATGATGTGGAATCGTATGCATTGCTCGTGTGCGACTCATTTTGACGACATCTCTCAAATGGAGCACAGTTCTAGTGGAATTGATATATTATATTATAGCTTGAATAGTTTTAATGGAATAATTTAAGATAGATATTAGAGAAAAAGTGCGGATGGAGATTTTGAGATAATAAAAATTCGCGGATGAAGAAGCGAAGCGGATGTGAATTTTTTTGTGGATGATCCGCATATGCGGATATCCGATACATCACTACCCTAAAGCATACTCTATGGGTGGCATGACAGGTTGGTTGAGATGATGGACTGAGCACGGAAGCCTCTGGATTCGATTCCTCACCGATACGAATTTGTTCATAGTTTGACATAAGCGGTACATCAATGCCTTGTCAATGAAAATACACCCGCTGCACCTTACCTTTTACTCAAAATTGGAAAATTTGCTACATAATTAACATAAGAGAGAAAGAAAACAAAATAAACTAATAAAGCAATTTTCACTATTTTAAAATGGAAGCGTCTGTTCTTAGAATAATTTCAAAATAATAGGAGGCATAAAGAATTAGAGTTTATTTGATATTTTCAAGTTTTTATAAGCAGCAAAAGCCAACGTTTAAGTAGCTAACCCTTATAATTAAAAAATTATTTAAACTAATGGTCGAAAGACATTTCGACCCATAGATCATTCGCCCCATAGACAATTTGGGCAAATTGTCTCATAGGCTATTTGTTTCATCCATCTTTGCTTATATGTGTAAAATTATTAAAAAATTTTATATTCTTGTTTATTTTATCTCTAAATTTTTTAAAATTGTCCATGAGACAAAATGTCTTATGAAAATAACGGGGCGAATTGTCTATGAAACAAAATGTCTTATGAAAATAATGGGGCGAATTGTCCATAGTACGAACTGTCTTATGAAAATAATGGGGCGAATTGTCCATGGGACGAACTGTCTTATGAAAATAATGGGGCGAATTTGTCCATGGGACGAACTGTCTTATTAAAATAATGGGGCGAAATGTCCAAGGACCAAACTAACATAAATCAGAGTATACGAGAAAAGAAAATCATTGCGTTTTTTTGAATATTTGTCTACAAATAAAATTCTGACAGCTGTCATAAATAGATCAAGCACATTTTAAACAACTGAAACTTTTGTTTCGATATAATATTTTTATTATAATAATCAACAAATTTTCTTTAAAAAAAAGATTTAATTATGTAGATAACAACAATTTATTTATAAATTTAAATAATTAAATTTTTTTTTTTTTTTTTTATTAAAAAACGGGGCCAGGGGGACGCCCCCCCCCCCCCCCCCCCCCACCCACAGAGAAAGGAGAAGAAGAAAAAGAGGAGAGAAAGAGAGAGGGGAAAAGGGGAGGGAGAGGGTGGGAGGGGAGGGGGGAGGGGGAGAGAGGAGGGGGGAGAGAAAATGAAGAAAAAAAAGAAAACGGTTTGCCGAAAATATTATATTATCCCCCCCCCCCCACACATAAAAAATAATTATTAAAACGGGCGAGGGGGGTGGGTTGAGTTCCCTCCCCCCCCCCCATCCCCACCACCATCATCAATCAAAAACCAACACCAACCCCAAATTATTAGAGAGGGGGGGGGGGGGGGGGGGGGCCCCCCCCCCCACCGGATGTGCGCCCCTGGTTCATTGTTCAATTACAGAAAGTTGTCAAGGTTCTTCATCTAAATGATTCTCTCTTTGACGCAAAAGGAAAAAGATTTACAAATTCAATTTAAAAAAAAATATCTTGATAGTGACTAAATTCTCCCTTATTGGCATCTGTACCATTTTTGATAAATCTAACGTATTCTAAATTTTCAGATTTTCTACCCATCTTAGCTAAATGTTAATTGTAATCCTAGATGATAAGCTATAGATTTAAATATTTTTCATTTGTAAAAGAGGAACTCCTTTTTCACAGTCAAAATCTTTTTTGAAGCACCTAATATTATATAAAACCACTCACTAGTTGATCAGAACATGGTAGATCTTTCATTTAGTCAAAATACATATTTTTTTAAATGATTTGTTTTGAACACATGTTCACTTCTCAATTAGTTTTCAACTTGGTTCCTTCTCTCATACAAATTTTCAAAAGATTTTATAATACGTTTTGTTTGTTTTAGATAAATATTTCATACTCAAGATGATTGTAGAAAGTATTATAAGCCAAAATATCCAAAAAAAAAGTATATTTTTACTATATACCTAATATGTAGCGATTTTTTGAAATTTGTTTATTTTTTATAAAAAAAATATTTTATAGATAGATAAGACCAACTTTCTAAATTTATGAAACAAACGTCCAAACGCATCTTATATAACATTGAAAAAAGTTGTAGAAATATATGATGATACTTATACGCAAACTGAGTTTAGTTAAGAAAATAAGAACTATTAATACTTTTCAAAAATCTTTAATAATATTTATTTTACACTATTCATTAATGGTTCGCCATACTATTTTATAGACTTTAAAGTAAACTAAAATTAAAAAAAGAAAGAAAATAATTGTGATATAAAAGTTTAATGTTAATATATGTTCTTTTAAAAATGTTAACTTTTAGTTAAATCAACCAAAGAATCACAAATTTATAAAGTTTTAAATTTTTCTAAGATTAACAGTTATAGTAGGGCGAGCAAGTTCATTAGTCAAATAGTAGTTAACCTCTCTAGTACTGAACAATCTGCTAGGAAAAAAGAATAAAAGATAAATACAGAAAAATATATTTAAAGTAATGGTTAAAATTCTTTTAAGAACTGGCATCATCTCGCGGCATCTATCTATTTTAGAAGAGTTCTCCTCTCCATTATTGAATTTTTTTTCAACCTCTTTCCAAAAATTTTGTGGGTGCATTGACAAAAAAGATAAGCGTAGGCTAACTTTATTTATAATACAATCAAACTAACACTCCTCGAAGATTGAAAGTTTGAGCGATGCATGATATTTCTTACACACAATGTTATGATAATCTGGCTACGAAACCTGTTCAAACTACGGCATTACTAAAAAACGAGCAATACTGGGCAATTATCGACACATGTTAAGAGAGCTAATACATTTAGTGAGTACTTTAGTTCTTGTTTTTCGAAACCATGCATTTATAAATACCAATTTTTGGCCACTTGTAACGTTACAATTGACTCTATTAATTTTGATATAGGCACAATATGTAATAAATTGAAAAGCTTAGACAAGTTCAACTCACCTGGGATTGATAACTTACATCCCTACATTATCAGTAAATTACATGATGTTATAACAGTTCTAGGTAAAATGCATTTTGAAAAATCTTTAGAAGAAAAATTTTTTTTAGATTTATGGAAAACAGCTTTAGTCATACCTGTATTCAAAACTGGAGATAGTAAATTTTACAATTATTGACCTATAATTCTCAACCCAATTCTCTGTAAGATTTTTGAGTCGTTTATAGCTGAGAATATTGTGAGCCACATAAAAAGTCTTCAGTTTTTTAATTTAAATCAGCATGGATTTATGAATGGTAAATCTACTATAACGAACTTATTAGAGTTTCAAAACGAATTCGTTCATCTACTTGAGCTGAATGATACAATTAATGTGATTTACCTTGATTTTCACAAAGCTTTTTACTCCATTCCACATAAATATTTGATTGATAAGCTAGAATCATTTGGCATAAAAAGAAACCTGCTGTCATTATTAGCCGATTTCTTTAAAGATAGAAAACAAATTATTGTTGTAAATGGGAGTTATTCTCAAGAAAACCCAGTTAAAAGTAGTGTGCCGCAAGGATCTGTTCTGGATCCCTTGCTATTTAATATTTTCCTAAATGACCTCTTGAACATAGTTAGCTGCAAACTAAAAGTGTTTGCCGATGATATTAAAATTTTCAACATCTCTAATTCTGCTGGTAAAGCTAGTAACCCTCGCATGGTCGTATAGGGCCTGAGAAGCCATTACATTTTTTACTTCATAAATTTTATGGACAACCCTTGAAATGACTGAAAAAGAAGGTCTTGAACATTACAAATTATTAGTATAAAACAACTTTTCAGAATAAACAAAAAAAAAGTATGTTGAATATAAAAAAACTAATAATAAGTGAACATGGCAAATTTTGTAATGATTTTTCTCCTTTGCATGGTCGTATAAGGCCTGAGAGGCCATTATATTTCTACTTATATTTATATCTTACGAGTATAAAATAATCAGTTTATATTTCTAACAAGAGAGCGTTCTTTTATTTTTACATTGTTCTTTATCTGCATCGCCATGAGATGAAACGAAAATTAGAAAATCATATCATTCTTTCGATCTCTTTAGAATGGAAAAATGTTTTCCTAGCTCAGCCGTCATTTGACACTCTTCACTCGCATATTTCTTACCATATGCTCATATATTATATATATACAGGAAAAATATTAAAGAAAACCAGAATCTATCTATATATAAAGATGAAAAGATAAATTTGTGTAGGATATACTTTACCGCTATGACGCATGTACTCAGATACATATTATATCATAGATGTGCCATGTATAAAGATGAGGCATTCACATAATACGTTTTATAACTATAGACTATTTCATATCTCTTCTTTTACGCTATTGCTCGAAAAGTTTACAAGATGGAAAGTTCTAATTTTGAAGAAAGTACAGATGAAGAGTCTTCATTTTCTTTTTCAGCCGATCTAACTTCTTCATATTCAAGTAATCATGATCCGAGTGACATAAATGATATTGATATTATTGCACCTGACTCTACGTTGTATACTTTTGATGCCCAACAAGAAGTGGAAGGCTAAGAAATATAAATATTAGAAATATTTCAAGTGTTCCTGATGGTCCCAAACGCGCTGCAAAGCATGTTACAAATCCTTTATTTATCTGGAAGTTATTTTTACCTCAAGAATTTATTCGTCAAGTTTTCGTTTTTACAAAAAAAAACTTGGAAGAATACATGAAAAATACCGAAAATGTTCCGAATGAAGTAAAATCTTTCTACGATAACTTTAACGTGGAAAAAATTCTTGGCTATATTTCTATTCTTAATATGCTTGGAATTGATTGTGATCAAACAATCCCATTTGATATCCTATACAGCAGTCAAAGAGCACACTTTATGAAAGCGGTTATGAGTATAAATGATCTTAAGCTTATTATCAGATTTCTGAGGTTTGATGTTCTACAAGAAAGAAATCAAAATGTCGATAAAATAGTGGCAGTTCACTTATTGAATGACCACTTCTACAATGTCTTCCATAAGTAATTTTAATTTTAATATTTTTTAAAAATACTGAAAGTAATTTTTTAGGTATTGGATACCTAAAGACTTTGTAACTGTTGATGAGCAATTGGTTAAGTTTAGAGGGGAGTGCCCGATAAAGATTTATGAACCTAGCAAGCCCGGTAAATGGGGTATCAAATTGTATCACATCAATGATTCTAGAACTTTTTATTATCTGGCTTCCTAAATATATGTCAGCAAATTAGCGGATAAAAATTATTTCAGTGGAACCCAAATAGTCAAGAGGTTAGCAGAGAAAATCGAACTACCTCAAGGTACAGGTATTTGCGTTGATAGGTTTTTTATGGACCATGAATTGTGTGATTGGGCGAAAAGTTACAACTTTTCTATTTTAGGTCCAGTCAATTATAATAGGAGGTGTGTGCCTTTTATTTTCAAAAAAAAACATTTGCAGAGCCTAAATCTTCAAGAATGCGAGTCTAGAACTATATACTCAACTAGTTCATCATTGGCAGCGTATATACCTAGAAAACATTCTATGAAAAATTTTAAAACGGTCCTGATGATGAGTAGTCAGCATTACAGAGAAATGGAGCTAGTCGGACCGAAAAGATAACCAGAATCTATATATATTTATAATAGTGTAAAATCAGGGGTAGACAAAGGTAACCAAATGGTTAAATATTATACTACATATAAGACATCTAGGCGATGGCCAATGGTCGTTTGGTCTAACTATTTAGATATTGCTGCTTTGAATACTTATATTATAGTAGCACATAATTTACAAACTGAGTGCTCATCAACAGCTACGTCTATCAGCTTTTTGAAAAAATCAAGTGGAAGAAAAGTAATTCTTTCTCAATTGTGTTTTTTGTTGGATGAAAACTCAATGAAAATTTATCTTCAAAATGAAGAATCCCTAGTTCGTCTCATACTGAAATCATATGGAATCTGCAATGAAGGTACCGACTTGGAAACACCAAATAAAAAAAGAGGACCCTGCCAAATTTGCAAAGGCAACAAAAAAAGAATTTTTCAAAGATGCTTCAGATGCAAAGAAAACTGTTGTGATGAGCCTAAAGTTTTTCTATGTAAAAATTATTTCAAAAATATTTGAAAATTATTCAATAAAGTGCATATTTCTGTGATATTTTTTTTACGATTATTTCTACTTATTTTTGAGCGCGTGGCGATTGGTTAAAGTGTTGGTCTTCGAATCCAATCATTTTAGATTCGAATACCGCCTTTATCAAAATACTGATAGCTCAATGTCAGTTGCCCTAAGTTAACCACCTTTAACCTTGTTTATACATAAAATATAGATAAATAATAAGTTAAACAATTTTGCTGTTAACAATCAGGGCTGCGGAGTCGGAGACGTATAGAGTCGGAGATTTTATCTAGTATGAGTAGGAGTCAGATTTTTATTTTTGAAAACAAGGAGTCGGAGTTTCTTTTTCCGACTCGGACTCCGAAAATTCATTTGATTCAACTTCAAAATGTTTTCAAACAACTTTTGTTTGTTTTTTTAACTTGTTTACTGTTTTGATGTAATGTAATGAAGCACAATAACAAAAACTTGCTTGTTGCTAGCAAGGGCATGAGTGATGCTAAATTTTCTTACCAAATGTTGATGTAATGAAAAATCCTTTACCAAATGTTGATGATGTAATGAAAAATCCTTCACCAAGTGTTGAGCATACATTTTCTCTCACACGTTTCTCATTAATTCAATCTTATTTCTTGAATTGTTTTGGCATTCATTTTTTCGTGAAAACTTCCGCTCTTTCGATTTTCAACTTGCAACGTTTTCGCCTGTTAAATTTTGCTAAAAGTAAGTTTCTTATTTTTAATTTTTATGATTTTCAGTTTTTAACTCCAAAATAAAAGACTGATAACTGACATATAACTGATTTTCTTGGAATATTCTTTGTATTTCTGTGTTTATAAGTGTTAAACTAAAGTGTTAAGGAGTCGGAGTTAAGGGAGGTATCATAAAAGGAGTGGAAGTCGAAGTCAGAGTCAGCATTCAAAAATTTAGGGGTCGGAGTCGGACCTTATATTATCCGACTCCGCACCCCTGTTAACAACACATTGTAAGGTAAAAAAATACAAAACTTATCCAATACACACCATTTTTTTAAATAATCTACAGGATTACTTTATCCGAAGCGTAAATAAAAGACTTGAAAGTGAGCAGCTCATGTGTTTCTCCTTCTTATTATTTTAGCGTGAGTATGGTTGGTTAGATGATGGATTCGATAACTCAAGGTCTTGGGTTCGATCCTACATCAAGCTTGCGTTCCTCATAGTTCGATACAAGAAGCGCAATTGTGCCTTTTCGATGAAAACACCCTACGGTACCATTACCATTATTATTTTTATTTTTTCTATTATTATTTACGTTATATAAAATAAAACATAAAAATACGTGTAAACAAAAAATGGAAGAATACAAGAAAAGTGAAATTTATAATGCGAAAAAAATATTTGAATAAATGTATTAAAATTTTTTTAATAAAGTTTGTTTTTGACAAACACAATGATCAAATATTTTATTTAAATTTGAAAAAATTGTAATCAGTTATTTTCATAGATAAATAGATGGCGTTAATACTTTTTGTTTGAAAATAAGAATATTTCGAATTTTTGACATTTTTCTCTTTAAATTTCAATTATTCAACATGTTTTAAAATCAAATGAAGCTATTTTTTCTAATTTTAATGAAGAAAAATAAAAAATGGCCTTCGAGGCGACTCACGGCCAGCTAAGGTAATAAAATTGTTCGACCATGCGAAGGTTAATGAGCATCTCTCATTGGTGTAATAGATGGGGAATGAAACTGAATCTAGACAAGTGTGTGTACCCACCTACAAATTGGATTACAAAATGATAAATCATTCTTCATTGGAGGACATAAACTGAAAAAAGTAGATACAGAAAAAGATCTTGGTGTAATTGTAAACACTAATCTTGATTCTAGAGAAAATATCTCATTGAGGGTGTCAAAGGCTTTCTAAGTTTTTCATAAAGTGCACAAATGCTTCACTTTGTTTAATGCCAACACAGCTCCACTTCTATATAAAACACTTATTAGACAGATTTTAGAGTATGGAAACGCCATTGCTTATCCTTTTTATTCATGTGATGCTGCAAACATTGAAGGAGTCCAAAGAACAATCACTAAAAAGGTTCTTGAAATGAAACATCTGAAATATAAGGAAAGACTAAAAAGGTTGAATTTTCCCTCAATGATGTACAGATTTAAAAGAAATGACATGATTACTGTATTCAATATTGTAAATGGTAATTTGAGAACAATTTCTTTTACCAGAATTCTCCTTAAGATTGCAAAGATTTCACTCTTACAAATTTAGAAAGAGTCATTGCAAAAAGTCATTTTTGAAAAGATTTTTTTACAACGTATTGTAAATGATTGGAATTCTTTGCCTGATTTTGTTGTTAATTCTCCGTCAAGAACAGGCTCGATAATTTTTGGAAAGAGAAAATGTTTTATCACGGTTAAATTTTTTTTCTATAAAAAATGTTGCGAATATTTTTATAGGCTTTTTTTGCCTCCTTTTTCGCTAAAAAAATATGTTATATAAGTTTACTTTAACCTTTTTGGAGTATTTCTAGGAACATTGTTTTCAAATGTTTATTGGATAAACAAAGAATAAAGGGGAAATCTCTGTATACCAAGTGATCTATTTTTGACAATAACTGTGCTAAAAATTTGAATTTTAAAAATCAAATTTTATCTAAAAATATTATTTTATAACATCATATAAACCAATAAGGGAAAATACCTTAACAGATGTGGACACAATTTTTTACTGAATATATATTTACAGTTTATACATATACTTTACCAATTACCTGCATATGCTATCAGACAAAAATAATATAAACTTGAAAGTTTCTTTATAAAAAAATCCAAACTTTTATGAGAATTATTTAGCTTTAAAGTTATCAAATTTACTTATACAATATAAACACTGCTCTAATAATTTTTTACCCCTTGTATCTGAAAAAACAACTCAAAATTGCTATTTAGAAATCAAAAATATTCACATTTCGGGAATAATCAATAATTTAGTGAAAGAAAAAAATGAGGAAAATTTGAATTTTATATAAACTTTGAATGGTTACTAACTTTTTTTCTATGAAACATTATATATTGCCGAATTTTTTGGAATTTCTAAATGCACATAAATATCATTTCAAAATCTTGAAAGATAATTTGAATTTATATTAACATCAGTTACTGCTATTGTATACAAAACCTTATTTGTATTGGAAATTTAAAAAAAAAATTACATACTCCTAAAAGTATTAGTGACCTTAATTCAAAATCAGCGTTGGCCTTTACATAAAGATTAATTTTTAGGCTATAAACCAGAGAAGATTCATTATAACCATTGGTCTACATTCTAAGAATCTAAGGTATAAAATGAAAGCAAATAAGATTTAGATAAAAAAAAAGTTGGTGTTTTTGTAATAGTGATGGTTATTTGCAAATTTTAGCAAAGAAGGGTAGTTTTTGAAACGAAAAATATAATTTGATCATTTTAGAGAATAACAAGCATACATTGATAATTTTTTTTAGTTATTTTCTTCCTTACCAATTAATCGAATAGGGAGTGTTATATCTCACTATATCACTAACAAAATATAGGGAAAAAGAACCTTTTGATTTTTGCCCTATTTATATTTCAAAACGGCATGATAATTCGCTAAGTTTTATTCCTAGTATTTGGCAAACACATAATACGATTTCTATAAATATGATTTTACAAATGGAAGCATCACTTGAATTGCTTTACTTGACAAAATTTTATATTCCTCACTTGTTTATAAGAAAAATTAAATATGTTTTGACTCTTAAATTTTTGTTCCAATGATAATACTAATAGTTTTTCCTTTTTTTATAATTGCCATCCTCTTCATTGATAAAATTAATTTTTGTGTTCAACTTTTAGAGCCTTCCCGTTTGGATATGGCAGATACAGAGCAAAGAGATGAATGCATTTTGTCAACAAAACGTTGATATTTATCTTGCAATGTGTCCTGTTATGCGAGATTAGCATCCCTTGGATTCAAAAAGAATAAAACTAAACAAGAAAATAATTGAGGGCAAAATTTTAAGATCATTAAAGTAAAGCGAAAAAGGAGAATTAAATCTCCCAAGCATCCAAAAATATATTCAGAAATTCTACAAGTGTTATAATTTAATACAAAATTCATCACCAAAGAAGCTGTGCGTGCACGTTCTGATGCATACCTGTTCATAATTTGCAGCTTTTCATAATTTTAAGCATGTGCAAATTTGGGTGAAGGTATTTCTTTAAGGATATATTATAAGCAGGGGCGCACATCCTCAAAATTATTGGGGAGGGGGAAATTTTTTTCTTGCAATTTTCAAAATTAGTGGTCTGGAAATACCACGGGAGACCAAATATTCAAGCAATCCTTTAAAATAGAGTGTACTCAGCGCATACCTAAATTCCTAAATTTATAAGACAACTTTATTTTTTTTTTACAAAATTGGTGAATTTAAATACTATACTTCCAGCGAAAATATTTTAATTAAATTTGCATATCGAATATAGTGCGCAGAAAAAATGCCCCCAATTAAAAAGTAGGAAAAAATGCCCTAATTTAAAATTATGAAAAAATGCCCCAACACAAAAAATTATTAATTAAAATTTTTAAAAAAGATATGTCAAATAAAGATTTTTTGTAAAAAAAAAGTCAACTTTTCATCTAAAACATTTAAAATTTAATTAAAGTAACCTAAAAAACTCAGCATACGACAATTTTTTAAATACAAAATTTTTTTTATAAAACAGCAAATATTTTTGGACTTTGTGTGTATCATAACACTTTCTAAATATAATTTGTATTTTAACTGATTTTAAGAACACATTCCCACAAATCTGCACCTTTGCTATTGTTTTCAAGAACTTTATAAAGAAAAAACCCTATAGATTAAGAAATTTTAGAAATTTAGCCTTTCAAAAATGGTACCAAATAAAAATATTTATATAATTAAAAAAAATCCTGAAAATCAAAAATTATGAGGCATTTTTTCCTACTTTTTAATTGGGGGCATTTTTACATACAACCTTCGAATATACATTAGTTTAAAAAAATCCAAAAATGTTAGGGGGTGGAATAGGATTTTTCATTTGAAAAATGAAGTAGTCTACCAGGCACATTACAGGAATTGATGAAAGGATATTTGATTCATAGAGAAAACAAATAACTGAAGGTTTGGCAGTTTTATATGAGTGAATGTAGTCTAAAGGCAGTCTACTAGACACCCTGCGATGTTTATATGAAAAAAATGTGATTGATTCAGGGGCAAGGGTATAAAACGAAGTTATAATTGTGCAAACAAAAAATTAAGATCGCATTATTTTAATTTACTCAGCATCATTCAAAAATAGTTTAAAAGCTAAATTGATACAAGCTACAAAAATCTACATAAAGTAAAATAACTGTTAACATTTTGCAATGATTTGCCTTTTATAATAACTTTTAAGGAAAAAAAGTCTATCAGAAAAAGTTATAGAGCTTCAACAAAAACTAAAAAATTTTAGAGCATAACTTAAGTTTTTTGAAAACTAATTTGACGTATCCCCTACAGTATAATCTATGGGTGGCATGGTAGGTTGGTTGAGATGATGGACATAGCACGGAAGCCTATGGATTCGATTCCTCATCGATACGAATTTGTTCATAGTTTGACATAAGCGGTACATCAATGCCTTGTCAATGAAAATACACCCGCTGCACCTTACCTTTTACTCAAAATTGAAAAATTTGCTACATAATTGACATAAGAGAGAAAGGAAACAAAATAAACTAATAAAGCAATTTTCACTATTTTAAAATGGAAACATCTGTTCTCAGAATAATTTCAAAATAATAGGAGGCATAAATAATTAGAGTTTATTTGATATTTTCAAGTTTTTATAAGCAGCAAAAGCCAACCTTTAAGTAGCTAGCCCTTATAATTAAAAAATTATTTAAATAACGGTCGACAGACATTTCGCCCCATAGACAATTTACCCCCTGACAAATTGTCTTATAGGCTATTAGTTTCATCCATCTTTGCTTATTATGTGTAAAATTATTAAAAAATTTTATATTCTTGTTTATTTTATCTCTATTAAATTATTTCAAATTAATCAATTTATCTCTTAATTTTTTAGAATTGTCCATGAGACAAAATGTCTTATGAAAATAACTGGGCGAATCGTCCTTGAAACAAAATGTCTTATAAAAATAATGGGGCGAATTGTCCATGGGACGAACTGTCTTATGAAAATAATGGGGCGAATTGTCCATGGGACGAACTGTCTTATGAAAATAATGGGGCGAATTGTCCATGGGACGAACTGTCTTATGAAAATAATGGGGCGAAATGTCCGAGTACCAAACTAACATAAATTAAGTATACGAGAAAAGAAAATCATTGCGTTTTTTTGAATATTTCTGTCTACAAATGAAATTCTGACAGCTGTCATAAATAGATCAAGTACATTTTTAACAACTGAAACATTTTGTTTCGATATTATATTTTTATTATAATAATAATCAACAAATTTTCTTAAAAAAAGTGATTTGATTATGTACAGTGTTATTTATAAAATTTAACAATCGAACATTATAAAAAATATCTCTGCTCAAATATTAAGCAAATAGAGTATTCTTGCTTTTAAAGTGAATAGATAATCAAAATATTCATACCCAAATAACTCTTTAAAAAATTTGACTTGAAAATTTCAAATGTTACAAAATGTAGCAAACGTAGTGATAAAGATTAATTAATGGAATTTTGTTGAAAAAAATTCTTAGCGCGAGTCTAACAAATTCATTGATATAAAATTGTAACAATTGGAAACTATTTTAATTTAACTCTAAATGCAAATTAGATAGAAGCAGTGGTGTAACCAGAAAAAAAGTTAATGGGGGAGGGGAGGGGGGGACAATTTAAAAACAAAAAACGTGAGCAACATTTTGTATACTTTCTTGATCCTTTCATTGGAGAAATTTTCAAAAACTGATATAGCATAAGTTGCATGGGGCACCATGCGGTACATAGGAGTGTGGGCACGGCCCCTCATGCCCCAGCCTAGCTACGTCACTGGAGAGAAGAGAGCTGAATGAGATAGGAGAGCTTAACAAGAGAAGAGGGCTTGAACGAAAGAAGAGAGCTTGAGTGAATGATTGAGTTTTAGCAGAGAAAGCGGAAGGGAAAAACAGAGGAGAGAGAAAGAGAAACACTTGACAAAAGATGAGAAAATCTAGTGGATCATCAACATGTGTTTGCTCAAAAATACAACGAGACACTGTGATAAACATTGGTTACTTATTGTCTGCACATTGAAGCAATGGATTATTATTATATAGCTCTCACGCATCGTCTGTAAAATATGTTCGATAGGAATTTCAGAGCAACTTGGCATAATGTTTGATTGATTCGAAAGTCGGCATACATGTTTTATAAACAAGCAGCAACTCTTACTTATAGAAAATTATTGGGAGGGGGGGGGGGCGAAGGTCATTTTCGCCCCCCCCCCCCCCCCCCCTGAAAAAACATTGGGGGGGGGGGGGGGGGGGGGGCGGTAGCCCCCCGGATGTGCGCCCCAGATTATAGGATATTTTCTACTATAAGTTATTTTTTTGTTTTGTACATTTTTTATGAACCTAAAGAATCTACTACAATTGAACAGCATGATGTACGAAATCAAAAGACATTAATAAATAAATATGAAAAAGATTCGATTTTTTTGTTTTAGTTATTTATTACACTTTCTATGTTCTCTCATATCTTGAGGTCTTGATTTTTCGAATTAAATTGGTAACAAGAATTCGTTTATTATATAAACCTAGAAGGCATACAAGGTTGGTTAGATAGTATACTTCGATGCCATAGGATCTTGTGTTGCTATCCCGGTTTCGATCCTGACCCTGATATTCCTTTCATCTGCCAAGTTATGGAATAATATTTTTCCCTTGTATCTTTGGAGAAATATAAAAAATTAATTTATTGATTAGTTTGTCATTGTTTCACGAAAAATAGCTCAAAAGAATATATATCTGTATATAAGTAAATAGCATGTTATATTCAGAGACAATTACTCTCAAAATAAGCACACTTTATTAAATGATTTCCATTGAATTATCAGAAATAATTTGGTGAAGACTTTCATTCGAAGAGGAGGAAACGCAAGACAAGGCATCACCGTTTTTATTTTTGGATCTATTATCATTGCCATTGCTCACAATATTTTCTTTTCCATTAATTTGGTTGTGAAAATGTGGAGTTTGTTCAGGTGATGGGTCTTCCTGAGAAGGATTTTTATCATTTGAAACTTCTTGTACTAAAGTATCGCCCCAATCTATAGGAAATTTTGTAACTCTAGGAGATGAGGCAAGAATATTTCTTTGCATCTAAAAATTAAAAAGTAATTGTTTGAAAGAGCAAGAATATTTCTAAAACTTAGTTTGAACTAGGGTGGGCATTCGGCGAAAATTCATCGATAATAATTAACCGGTGACTAATCCAAAGGTTAATCTAACTCACAAAACATTTAGGAAATATTAACGCATTAAGTTCCAATGTTCCCATTTGGGAACATAAGTAATTTCATCTTCGTCTGCTTTTTTCAATGACTTTGAATATAAATCGTCTGCGTTTTTTTAAATATCGTCTGATTTCTATGGTACTTAATGGGTTAATAAATTCACATATATAACTATTGTTTTTCAAACTGGTTTTCATTTTTATAATATAATGTCTTGTGAAATGATTATATCTTGTTTTAAAAGCAGTATTAGTTAACCTTCATTTCATGTTTTGGTACTTGTTGTAAATAGAGTGCCTCACAACATAATTGGAATGTTGTAGATAAAGTGATGCCTCACAACATAGATTTAAAGCTCACAATTCACTGGCAATTTACAACTAACCCTCTAACCACAATCACTCTATTTCAATAGTATATAAGCCTTCACATTTCTTTATCTTCGTTGAAAGTAAAGCCTACTTTTCTTCAAATAAATTTATTTCTTACTTTACAACAATTTACTTTCAACCTGTCACCTCAATGGACAAGTTTCTGCGTCCAGAAAGACTTGACATAGATCCCAACTCTGCCACTGCTACTGACGAGTGGAAACACTGGTACTCAACCTTTAAGAACTTTCTTTCCTCGATCTCAGCTCTCCATCCTGAAAAGCTCTCTGTTCTCACTAACTACATTTCTGCCTCCGTCTTCAAATACATTGAGAACGTGGAAGAGTACGATAATGCCATCTCTAAACTCGAAAGCATCTATGTGAAAAAGAAGAATCAAGTCTTTGCTCGGCACTTGCTAGCAATCCGGAAACAACTACCTGGCGAAAGTGTCGACGCTTTTGTACAGCAACTGCAAAGATTGAGTCTTGAGTGCGAGTATTCCTTGGTCTCTGCTGAACAGCACCGAGATGAACAGATAAGAGATGCCTTGATCAATGGACTTGCTTCAGACACGATACGTCTACGCCTACTAGAAAACAAAAACTTGGACTTGCAGAGTGCCTACGATCAAGCTCGCGCACTGGAGATAGCTCAGAGCAACTCGCATGCCTACAAAACAGACACAACTTCTTTCACTGCTTCCACCAGAAAGGATCCTACAGAACCACGTTCTAGCTACAAGTCTAAGCATTTATGCTTTTTCTGCGGTAACGCCTTCCACATAAGAAAAATGTGTCCTGCTAAAAACAAGTGCTACAAGTGCAGCAAAATGGGTCACTTTTCTAAAGCTTGTAGATCGTCTTGTATTAATACAGATAAAGATGTTGAAACTGATAATGATGAATCAATCCTTGCAACTATAATTGATGCTAACAATAAATCTTGTACTTGTTTTGGTAGGGAGGTACCTGCTAAGTCTGATTCTGTGATAGCTGCTACTAGTGGTAAATTCGATTCTAAGGTTTTAATTATGAGAAAAGTAGGTCAAGTTGAAGCCAACTGTTTGATTGATACAGGATCCACTGAAAGCTTTGTTTCTTCGGTATTTGTAAACAAGGTAAGATTAAGGGTGTTTCCACTTAATAGAGTTGTGAGTATGGCTTCATCTGATCTTACTGTGCCAATATTAGGCTATTGTATAGAAAGTTTGGTATTCAAAGAGAGCACATATCATAACATTAAATTAAACGTTTTAGAGAATCTCGTAAGTGACATAGTTCTTGGGCAAGATTTTATTTGTGCTCACAAATTTCTTAAGTTCAATTTAGGAGGAAAACTTCCTGGCATTCAGGTGTGTTCCCTTTCGGAATTACAATCACCGTCACCGTCGTTATTCCGCTATTTAACTAAAGATTGCCGTCCTATAGCAACCAAATCTAGGCAGTATAGCTATTCAGATAGTGAATTCATCGAGAAGGAGGTGGAAAGATTACTTAAGGATGGCATTATAGAAGAAAGTCTTTCTCCGTGGAGAGCACAGCCATTTGTTAGTAAGAGCGAAAACCACAAACCGCGCATGGTTATAGACTACAGTAAAACCATAAATTCCAGTGGAAACATAAGTTGTATCAGTTCACACGAATTCCTTTTGGTCTTACGAATGCTGTGCCATGTTTTCAGAGAATTATTGATAGAATCATAGACGCTGAAAAATTAAAGGGTGTGTATGCGTATCTAGATAACATAACGATCGCAGGCAGTGGTATTATTGAACATAACAAAAACCTAGAAGCCTTCATGAATGCTGCTAGAAAAGCTAACATTACTTTCAATAAAGCTAAATCGCAAATAGCTAAAAACGAAATTTGTCTTCTTGGCTACAAGATTAGTCATAATGTGGTAAATCCTGACCCTAATAGAGTTGCACCGCTACTTGAAATGAGGCCTCCCGATAATCTGAAATCATTAAAGAGGGTCATAGGTCTTTTCGCATACTATGCGCGCTGGATTCCTCATTATTCAGATCATATAAGACCTTTGATTACAGCTGCGTCATTTCCACTCTGCGACGAGGCAACTGCTGCGTTTGGAAAACTTAAAAGATTACTTAGTAAAGCTAGTCTGCGAGTGATAGATCCTAACCAACCTCTAGTTGTGGAAACGGATGCTAGTAATTTTGCAATAGCGGCTTCACTTAATCAAAACGGGCAACCAATCGCCTTTCACGCTAGAACGTTGCAAAAAAATGAGAAACCACACTCGTCTTTAGAAAAGGAAGCATGCGCAATAGTGGAAGCTATAAGGAAATGGAAACACTACTTATTAGGACGCCATTTTACATTAATCACAGATCAAGAAGCTCTATCATACATGTTTAATAAGAGACATTCAGGTAAAATAAAAAACGATAAACTTTTGAGATGGCGAATAGAACTGGCATCTTATGATTATGATGTAAAATATAGAAAGGGGAGTCTGAATATCGTTGCCGATACGCTTTCAAGGGCTGTTTTGGCTGCCACAGACAGTTCTACCCTTTATGATATACATAACCAGCTTTCCATCCAGGAGTAACAAGGATGCCCCATTTTATACGGAATAAAAATGTGCCCTTTTCAATTCTGGAAATCAAAGAAATGATTAAAGGTTGCAAAATTTGTAATGAAACGAAGCCAAGGTTTTATAATCCACCACATACTCCTTTAGTTAAAGCTACTAGACCATAGGAGAGACTGAATATAGACTTCAAATGCGGACTCCCCCTTTCCAATGGGTATACAATCTGCCTAACAATCATAGACGAGTGGTCACGCTTTCCGTTTGTATTTCCTTGTAAGGACATGAGTGCCAAAACAGTTATGCGTTGTTTGAGCTCTTTGTTTTCTATTTGCGGCTTACCTGAGTACATCCACAGTGACCGAGGCTCTTCCTTTTGTCACAAGAACTTCAACAATATTTGCTCAATCTAGGAGTGGCAACAAGTCGCACAACCCGCTACAATCCAACTGGCAACTCACAGTGTGAAAGATACAATGGAATTGTTTGGAAGAGCATTTGCCTAGCTCTAAAAGCACGTAATCTTGACGTAAAAGCTTGGCAAGATGTTTTGGGAGACGCCTTACACTCAATTCGATCTTTGCTGTGTACTGCAACTGGATGTACTCCTCACGAAAGATTCATGGCTTTTCCAAGAAGGTCTACATACGGAGCTCTTTACCATCTTGGATTATGTCTCCTGGCAACGTACTTCTGAAAAAAAGCCAAGAAATGACAAGTACAGCGCTGAAGTTGAAGAGGTTGAACTATTACAAGCAACACCCTCTTACGCTCACGTTCGTTTACCCAACGGAAACGAAACCACCGTAAACTTAAAAGACTTGGCTCCTCTTAACGACAGTTCTACGAAACACTTGACACCAAACCGACACTAACTAATCAAGCTGAAAATTTAGAACAACAAAATAATGGTTCTAGAGATTCTCCAACTTCATCGCACTTCCACAGTGAAAACATCGTAGAAAACCGCTACCCAAAAAGAGAAAGGCGTGCTCCAGATAGATGGAAATATTAAAGAGGGGGTGAATGTTGTAAATAGAGTGCCTCACAACATAATTGGAATGTTGTAGATAAAGTGATGCCTCACAACATAGATTTAAAGCTCACAATTCACTGGCAATTTACAACTAACCCTCTAACCACAATCACTCTATTTCAATAGTATATAAGACTTCACATTTCTTTATCTTCGTTGAAAGTAAAGCCTACTTTTCTTCAAATAAATTTATTTCTTACTTTACAACAGTACTTGTAATTATGTTCTAATAAATTTTGTTTGTTTTTTCCGATTCCTTGACGCACGATTTTTGTATCTTATGTATATCCATGCACTCAAAATTTGCTCGAAATTAACATGTTAATAGTATGGTTAAAATATATTAAGCAATAAATTAACTGGTTAACGAAAGCACCGTAAATTACCATTACTAATCTGATTCTTTTTAATCGTAGAGTCTTGTCGGGCGTTATATTTATAAGATATAACAAAGAGATGAATCACGGAAAAAATAGAATGCCCAATTTTAAAAACCCGTACATAATTGAAGAATTTCAGCGATTTAGATTCTTGACATAACTGATTTACATTGTTTTGATGTAAATCAAGTTTTGTTGGTCTCTGTCATTGCTTGAGGGTCAAAAATATAATAAAGCGTAATTCTGGCATACTTGAAATTTGTTTCTCAAAATAAATAGGAAAAAGTCTGATTTAGAAACACAAAAGCAAATTTTTTCAAATAACAAAAAAAAATATTAAAGGGTTTTCACTATCTTCAAGTGAAGGTTACGATTATGTTTATCATTCACTTGAAGGCAGCAAGAACTTCTTAGTCACTGAAAATTTGCAGTTAAATTTAATATTTAAAACGCTAAATACGTATTTTCGTAATAATAATAAATGTTCCAATGGAACCTTTATCCTTGTATAACAAAGAAACATCGAAATAAAAAAGTGTATTCACACCCATGATAACAGGGGAAAACTCATTACAATCGTTTCACGAAAATATATAAATATGCTATATATGTATATGTATTCAAAAATAATAAAACATATGCTTGGAAAATATTTATGAATAAGCTAAATAAATCGATGAATTAATTAATATAAAATTACCTTATTTACTAGTGTTGGTGGGATTAGATCGGTGTCAGCTCAATCGGTTTTTTGATCGGTATAGGTAAATTTTCTTTTTTTCAGAGAATTAAAAGTTTAAAACGGTTTTATTGAATATAAAATGGAGTGTTCAATTGATCTCCTAACCCCACTTGTCACACCTTAATGAGTTGTAATATGCAATGCTACTTTACAAAGAAAAGCAGTTGTTATCCGTGAGAAAGCTAGGATTCCTCAAATGCATTTTGCCACATCGAAAACATGATCATATGCAAAAAAGAAACAGCCCTGTTGCGTTATGTATAGACATGAAAAAAGCTTTTTGTTGGACTTCATCTTCAAAAATTCTTCATTTATCATTCAAGGTGATATCTTTTTTAACGCGGATTACTATACATTCCAACATGGCCGAGATAGTCGCTGTTTTAGCCATTTGTCCCACTGTCTCATTCCAAAATTGGAAAGTAGCTGTTTTAAAATTTGTTTGTTTGTTAAAAAATTCAAGTATATCTTGAATAAAAATATTTATAAAATTTTTTATCTTTAAAAGTTATGAAAGTAAAATAAGAGTAAACTTTTTTTAAATAATTTGAGGCATAAAATCAAAATCAAATATTTTTTATTAAATTTTATACATTAAACACGACCATAAAATTGACAACTTTTAATAGCTTGAACTTGGGATAAATTCCTTTTTCGCTCTGAGTCAAAAATTATGGTAAGCATATTTTTAACACAATGTTTAAAATTTTCAAAATTTCGGTTCTCATAGGATAAAATGAAATTATGTATTTAAATATTTTTTACTTAAAATTTCTCATTTCCTTTGTCAATATATTGATGTATATCATTCGGAACAGTTTCATTGGTTAATGCTTTGAGGACCATAATTTTAAAGACTAATCGCCAGCTTTCTGTTGCAATAAATTTTATATTAAAGTAGATATTTTGATTTAATTTTTAATTGTATCTAGTTTCAATTTTCTAAATTATCTAATAAACTACCTGATATTTTACATAAAATTTTATAATGGGCACTCAAACATGCATTATCTAATTTCGTCTTCTAACATCTCTATTACAAGGAGAGCGTTTCAGATCATATAATGTTTTTCGCAAATGATTACCTGATTATAAAGAGGTTGTAGTGGTACCTGGACATTTGGTCAAACAAAAATTTTAGCAAACGGGCATTTAGCTGAATGGAACATTTGTCATGTAGCTTCTAGTAGATAAAATTATTCATCACATAATTTGTGTATAGAAGTTATGAATAATAAAATAAAAATTACGCTGAAGATTTTTGTATAGAGCACAAGCATGCAAATTTTCCAGAAAAAGACTGAATAAAGAAACGTGAGTAAGTTAGAAAACTTTTTTTAGAAAATCAGAAAACATTTGTTCCCCTAAGCAAAGCAAGTGCTTGATGAATAGTTTTGTAGATCCTGTCTGAGTTGTATTCGGCATAGTTTTGTCTAATCCGACTCAAACACAATCTTAACTTTAACTACACAATACCCGGACATTTGGCCGAATGGACATTTAGCCGAACAAAATTTTTACCAAACCGACATTTGGCAAAATAGAACATTTGTGATGTAACTTCTAGTAGATAAAATTATTCATCGCATATTTGTGTATGAAAAAAAATTGAAAATTACGATGCAGATTTGTGATCAGTGATGTCATATCATAACACATTTGGCAATGTCGCTTCAAGTAGATGAGTTATTCATCACATACTCTGTGCATAGAAGAATAATAAAAGAAAACAAAAATGATTTGTATAAAGCACAAGGTTGCAAACATCAGGGTTGCGGAGTCGGAGATTTCCGCTGGGAGTCGGAATTTTTTATCTGACTCCGACTCCTTAAGTGCAATAAAATTATTTTTTTAACAGGACTTCCCTGTTTGGTTTTACCAATTGCACAAATTAGCATTTTTTGTATGGTTTTGTTTTTATTTTTGGAGGCTATAGTAAGTGTGTGCAGTGTATATGCACACTATGTGGTCTCTCCAAATGGAAACAAAAAACAATCTTTTTTTGCTTGCAGAAACAATGTGTGAGTCAATGCGTCAAAGAAAAGTACAACTGCTTAATAATAAAATTCTACTGGGTGGAGTATATGTAGACCCAATGAATAAAGTGTTGTTATCTGAAATGGAGAAAGATGAAACAAAATAAGCACTTTGTGACCTTGTCGTCAGGATTTTGGGCTTAAATGCAAGGATAATCTACTTAGGATTCAGAAACTATTTCAACCACAGACTCAGAGGGAACCTGCGATGAAGAGGATTTTGAAAAGTTACTGGATCAACAAGATCATAAAGAAAGGTCAAAGCGGCGTAAGCTAGAGGAAACAGCTAAAACTCTACCTTCAGTGAATAAAGACTTAGCAAGTTTCAAGCTAAGACTTCCATGCTGCATTACAATAAGTAGAACAAATAGATAGAAAGTCAAAGTTGAATGTTCATGAAGCTATAGTCTGCTCTGTTGGCAGCAGCACTTCCTCCAACACAAGTAAGCGTTGAACGTCTGTTTTCAGCGCTAAGGTTAATTAGGACAGACCAAATAGCTTCAATGAAAGAGAAACTCACTGAAGCCATCTTTTTTTTGAAAGCAAATTATTAAATTTTTATTTGCAAATTTCAATTAAGTAGTCTATAAGTTCTTTAATTATGAATAAAGCCTATTTTTTAATGTTTACAAATAAAAAATTTGTATAGATTTGAGCTTTAACCCATTAACGACCAATGTTCCTATTTTGGAACATAAGTAATTTCATCTTCGTCTGCTTTTTTCAATGACTTTGAATATAAATCGTCTGCGTTTTTTTAGATATCGTCTGCTTTGCTTGGTCTTAAATGGGTTAATCTTGTTATTAACGTAATAGTAGATTTCTACATAGGGGTAAAGGAGTCGGGAGTCAGAGGAATCAAAGGAGTCGGACCTTATACCACCCGACTCTGCAGCCCTGGCAAACATACTGTGTAAAGCAACGTCTACAAAAATTGTCAAATTGAATGCACATTTTCGAAGAAATATCGGTTCGGTCAAATGTGCCGTCACGGTTGTAGCATGGTTTCTTCAATTTCAGACCTTGGTGCTAGAAGTGGAACTACAAAATTTAATCACAGACAAGTAGCCTTTTATTTTCAGTAGCTTGAAGGTGTAAAAAAATATACTTTTGTGAAATCTGGAATAGTGGGCGGATTTTCTTTCAGTTCGGAATCCACGTACTCATTGTTAACGTAGTATCCGATTCTCACAAACTCTTTCGTGCGGTAGGAACACGTGATTAGAATGACTGTTACTCCCAAAGCATCATTTTCTGGAATTTTAGAACTGTTAGGCGCAGGCGTCTTAAAAATAAATTTAATAAGCTTGAATACCTTTTAAAAATATAAATATCTTTTATTCCCCAAAGAGACAAGAATAAGGAAGAAATTTCTTGTTATGTGTTCTTTATGGGATCACGGTATCGAGAGAGAATTCCCCCATTTCTTCGCCTCCCTCGCCAAGTACAATAGTTTAATTATTATTCATCAAATATACATAAAAAATCGTTTTAAAGATAATAATGCAATGAACCATCTATACGTAGGCCTTCGCATGAGAGAAGTGAAAAGATTAATCGCATCATGATGAGTTTTTTCACATCGTGTTGAATTCGCGTGTGAAGGAGGGTTGGATCAAATACATTGGCATTTGTAATTAAATACAAATGTGATGTAATTATTTCTAAATCCTAAGTTTGGTTTATTTGTATTGGATAAAATGTAATGATAAATAAGTGCAATATTATGAAGTATCATATCATACATGACAGGATAGGAGTAAAAGCAATTCAAAACTCTTTTCGGGGAATTTCCATTTTTCAGTGAAGCTGAGCTATAAAAATTGTATTTTAATTTCTTGGGGCACAGGTATCACGCTGGTGCTCAATAGATTAAAGGTCATAATAGAAGGAACAACTAACCATTTTTAAGGCTAAATGTCTTTATATATTCAAATTTTGGTCAAAAATAAATTCGAAATATTGTCATTGGAATAATTCCCAATATAATTGTGTTTATCGACATTGTTCTAGATTTTGCATTAAATATACAATTAAGTAATCGTAGCCGGGAGAAAGGGATATAAATCAGTGGTTCTTAACCTAGGTTACATGGACCCCTGATGAGTACATGGCTGAGTCTCAGGGGGTTCGTAAACTGTTTTTCATTTTTGTAAAATAACTTAAAATGAGTGAAAAGAATCAATCAATTTGTACTTGTAAATTTAACTGAAACAAAAAGCTAACTTTTAAAATTTGAATAAATAGCAAGCGGCGTTTTTTTTTGTCTTTTCTCCTTGAATTTAAGTAAAAAGATCGAATAATTCATGTCAATAAAATAAAGTACCAATATTAATTGCATGCGAAGTAGTTTTTATGACTTTTTATGCGGAAATTTCCTTGTAGAAGGTCCATAGCTTTCGTCAATTTCTTAAAGGGTTCCATGCCTGAATAAAGGTTAAGAAAGCCTGATTTTATAACTAAAGCAGGGTCTCTTAAATCTTTTTGATAAAATAGTCGACTAAGATTCTAAAAAATTTAAATATCGCCTAAAACGAAGCAAAAAAAATTGAGAAAATCTTCCAAACTTAAATTTGAATTCTGCCTTACATTTAGGTTCAATAAACTATTCCCTAAAGATTTGATGATACAAGAAAGAGGATTTATCACTCATTCTTCTATTTTGAATTCAAACAAATACCCAATTCTGAACAATAAAGCATTTTTCAGTTGAGATTTATGATTACAAAAAATTTTGAATTTGATCGAAATCCTTACTATATTAAATTCATGTGTAAAAAGAAAGTTTCCGAAAAAATATTTAAATATTTGTTTACGCAATGCTGAGCTATTTCATAAAAAATCTCTACTTGATTTTCATCTTCTCCGAGAATGCCTAAGAAACCCTTATAACATTGCAATGTTAATATGCAAATAGATTCAATGTACGCACAAGGACACACTCAAAAAGACGCGATACGACCAAAAGAAAAAGTTTACAAAGGAGGGGTACTACTTTTTGGATCTTCACCTTCTTTTTCACCAGGTTAATAAGGAGCTAAAGTTAAAAGCTATCTCTAAAATCTCTAATGTGAAGATCAAAGAAACCTACTAACTATCTGTTCAGAATAAATTGTCATCAAAGCTGTTCTTAATAAATCTCATCTGTTAAAGTTGTTCGGAAAAAATATACAATTGAATAGGATAGAAGAAGTTGTTAAAGCGTCGAACGAGCCCGTGTGTATATTGCGAGTATTAAAAATAGTTGAAAAGAAGGAGATTTATGCAAATTAAATAAAATAATTGAGTTTTTAACAAAAAATTAATCCAAATTTAAATCCAATGTTCCTGGTTAATTGCATGATAATGCCCGAATTTCGTCAGCGACCGTCGATATGCGTGAATCAGCTTTGGGAGGAATCAGAGTTAGTTATCAATTAAACTTTGCACGTTACTGTCCAAATCAAATTAAAATAAAATTTTAACTAGAATAATAGGATGCGTGTTTGGTATAATCAAGGAACGATAAAAAGATAGTGGAATGACAAAATGGAAAGAGAGAATTCTATACAGAAATGATATTTTTCTGTTATTCTTTTAAAAAAAAATAACTGTACAACATCGGGGTAATCGACTGGATTTCAAAAATAAATCTGAAGTAATACAAGATGGCAAATGTATGGCCGGATATCCTGTGTATTCCAAGTTTGAATCGAGAGGAATACAATCAAAAACACAGATGAAACGGAGAAAAGATTTACAAGATATTTGTAAGCAATACTCCGCTGGCTTTTCACCGTATACACATTAGAAAACCTTTTGACCGCAAGATCAGCTTTCAATTACCTTTCTAAAGCTAGCACTTAAAAAATTAATATTGGTTCAAAAATCTTCACAAGTTTAGGAAAAACATCGCCATCTCTAGAAGAATCGTATTGATGGCAGGTAACGTACCTGAAATAAAAATTTATGACATCCAGAGGAAACAGGCCCCACAAGGACGGAATCAAGAAACTGATCATGGCTTTCATCTTCGGCAGAGCCAACGTAAATAACTTTCCACTCCAAATCTATGGGTAAAAAATGCTTTATTTTACAATCAAATTTCATAATAATCGGTAATGTTGCGCAACTACCCGTAGGTGTTTTGGTGTAAAAATGTTCAACAAAGAGTTTTGAACAGCTGTTATTTTCTAGATAAAGAACAAATTTACACACAAAAGCAAATGCTCTTTGATTTGCATTTTCTATATTTATAAATGTTCTTTACAAATTAAATTCATCGATAATTTGTTGCTACTGTTAAGCTGAATAGTATATCCTAACAAATATTGAGGCTCTAAAAAATAAGGTGAAGATAAAATAGTTTGTTGGTGTTGCTTTGAAAGTTAGATTATGTAAAAGACTAAGTCTTAACATTAAAAAAAAACCCTAATCCGTTAGCGCTTCATTTCCCAAATGCGATCTGACGATCATAATCAAAAAATTCTGGTTAACATACTGGAAATGTACACATAATACGTTTCTTTCATTAATTCCTTTGTCTTAATAAATTTTTTCTTTCATTGACATCTAAAATATTATTTAGTAATCTATTCAGTTAGTTACAAAATATTATATAAAATATTTTATAGTTGTCAATAAAAGGACAAGACTTCGTCAAAAATAAAAATAATATTTGGTCAAGGGCTAAAAGAGTTTTTTCGAAATATAAATTATAGATTTTTTTAGTTGTCGACATGAAAACAAGATTTCGTCGACAATAAAAATAATATTTTATGAAGAGACAAAAGAGTTTATTCGAAATACAAATGTAATATTGATAAAATATTGAAAATTTTAAGTTTTTGATTTGTCGACAAAATCTCGTGTTCCAGAGACTAGTTGACTCCTCTTTATAAGATTTTGAGAACTTAGAAATGATGCTTTTGACAAAAATGCCAATAAGCCCTTAGAGAAACATAAATTTCATTCTCACAATGATAGCTGCATAAAAATTGAAATGAAAATGGGGAGATTATAACAAAATGAGCAAATTTTAAAATTTTCAAAAAAAGGTTACGAAGTGGGAGAGAAAACATCTAAATCCGACTTACGAAAATCCAACTCCGCCTCTAAATACTTAAAAACTTAATAAAGCCAACACCAACCCTTTACTTCCGAATTCGCCCAAAGCAAAGTTCGGGAAACTTTAGTGTAGTGGGCTTAAAATTTCAAAAATCAAGGTCCGCAGACGGATCACAGATATCAACTCTTGAACCTGTGAAAATCTTGTATATCACATCTAAAGTAAGCCAATCAAGAAGATTCATTCCCTTTACAAAATTAGAAATATTTTCTCATTGGAGACGCTATATAATCTTATTCTTGTTTGTGTTTAACCCTTATCCGGTGTATTTTTTTGTGAGCATAAACGTTGTGTTGAGTCCAATAGACTCATATGTGAAATACATATATAATATTGAAAAGAACAAATGGGAAATATAAGAATATTGAATTTATTAGTAATTATAAACAATTATCACAGATTATTTCCAATCTACTGTGTTCTTTGCATACATTTTTTTACATTTTGAACAGCATTGTTTTGCATTCTGCCTTTCTTGGATGGGCAAATGTAGAATCTTTTTTTTGCACCTTTTTCACTGGAACTAGACAAAATTGAAGATTCAGTAAAATATGTTATGCTATTCCGAATCGATTTTAGAAGATTGAAGGTTTTTTTTTTTTTTTTTTTTTATATCTTAAGAATCCAAACACATATCCCCCTGAGAAAAAAAAAAAAATCAACGGCCACCTATTTTTTTCGCTTGCAACTATTTGTGTAAAGTGGTCTAAAGAATCAACCCCTCCTTTGGTAGCATTATAGTATTCAACAATTTCTGGTTTTTTATTTTCATGAACAGTGGCATCATGATGCATCGAAGAAAGAAGTACATTGTTTTTTTTCGAAACATATGAAACAAGTGTATAAAAATTATCAAATCCAATGATACTCGAGTTTTCTTTTCTTCCACGTGTGATCAAGAATTCCTTAGGGATTTATGATTTATTTTTATGAAGAGTGCCAACAACTGTTATACCTTTACTAAATAATTCTTTAGTAGTGAACAAATTATCAAAAGTCACATTTCCATTTATTTTTTCAAAATTGCTTGTAAGTTCTAAGACAACACCCATTGAAATATTTTTCTTTCTTTTATTCTTCTTCCCCCAAAAAAGTTCTCAGAATCACAAATCCAAAATAATTTCATCGCATACTAATCTGGCTTGGACGGTATGTATTGTCTAAAAGGACATCTGCCATAAAATAAAATCAATTGCTCATCAATTGTCAAATTTTTACCGGGAAGATAATACTTTTGAAAGTTTTTGTTGAACATATTCCATACATCTCTGATCGGCGCCAATTTATCTTTTTTTCTTCGCTCATTTCTAAACACTTTATCACCAAATCTTATACAGCAAAATAAAAGTTTAAATCTTTCCAAACTCATTGTTGCTCTGAAAATTGGCGAACCATAAACCTTATTCCAAAGAACTTCATAATTTGTGTTATTTTGTTTTAAATGTCCAGCACAAAGAAGTAATCCAACAAAAGCTTTAACTTCCTAGTCATCACATTTTTCAAATTTTCTTTTTTTTGCTAAAGTTCGCACACGAGTCACTTCAATGTTGGTACATACTACACAAGATAGAATATTATCATCTAAAAACAATAAGAAAGCTTCTAAAGGCGCGCCTAATAACGTTCCAGGTGGCAGACAAACTTTATTTATTTTATCTTTTATAATATTGCAATTTCTTGTTTTTGATAAATTCAATGGAATCTTTGACCAAACTGTATTGTCTTTGCTAGTATAATTATCATTTTGTATCAATGATTCTTCATAAAAAAATTGATATTTTACTTTCTGCTGTTGATACATGATCAACTTCTGAATCAGAAGAATCTTGCATAACGCATTCAGGATCAACACTTTCATCATCTATCACATTTATAAAAAAAAATATCCTTTTCACAAATTCTAGAACTTTTCATTTCAAGTAAAATTCAAAAATTTAGATATAAAACACAAATTTCAAAAAACTGAAATTAGAATTGAAAAAAAATAAAAATTAAAAAAATTGTTAAAAAATATACTTAAAAAAAATATTTCTTAATACTTTAAAAATCCCACTCAAACTCCGAATGCTAAATTTTATTGGATACCGACTTCGACTCTCACCCCTTTAAAATCTCCGCACCAGCACTTTTAATTCAACTCCCTAACCCTAATATGAATACAAATTTATTTTAACTTGTAATTGTAAAATTCTTAAACTTAACACTTTAGGCCCAGGTTTTTGAAAATTACTTATATGCTTATTTTTTTTATATAACTTAAAACACAATTTTTATTTTATGGAACACTGGTACTCAGATGGAAATATTACCTTTATGCAAAAATAAGGAAGAATTTTTGAAAGAAATTCTATTCTCAAATGGCTAACTGGAGCAAATGAACTGCCAGCACGAGGAAATAAATTACCCTCTTGAAGATATAATAAGTTGAGTAAAGTGATAGACAGATAAGTTCCACCCCTCACCTCTTTTGGAAACAAAACCAATAATTTTAAGACTTGAAGCTTTTTTGAATAACAATAAAAAATTCGATTTCAAAACAAAAACATAGATTAAATAGGATTTGTATAAAAAAATTAAACAAAATAACCATCTTTCAAATCTTCATAGGACTCGAATGTAATCTCAAACTGAAATGGATTGTTGAAAGAACATGGATTATCCATTACAATAACACTCAGAACATTTACTCTTGCCATGACGGAAAGTTTGATGTGTTTTTTAAGTCTAAAATAACATATGAAAATGAATATGGCAAATTACAAACACATTATTTTAGGTTCCGCCCTCGAATCATAGTTATGTGAATTTAGGTTTATAAAACTTCTATGTGTAAACTCTAGTAGAGCCACAAATAGAAATAGGTTGTTAGTTTGCATTTTTCTTTCTTAGAATTGAAACCTTTATTATATAAAAAATTTACATTATATCTATAATTATATTGCCGTAGCATTTATATAAAAAATGCTTCATTTTAGAACAAATATACATTGAGAGTTATTTATAGCTTCACTACGAAGCGAGCATTCCATAAGAAATATTTATCAGGACAAAAATTATATTACAAATTTTTTTGAAATTTGCTTAAAATTTTTTGAACTTAAAATGGCTCAACACCAAAAATATAAAATGATTAACCCCAATCACAGAGAATAAATGCGCTATCACTTCAATGTATTTTATGAGCATACATCTCGAAAAAGTATTATATTATATGGATTTTTATTTATTCACACAAAAATCAATAATTTCATCATTATTTATTCAAGCTTGCCGCCTTTCGATGAGTTGAACAAAAATAGAGAGAAAGATATCCTTTCAGGGTTTCTCAATCGAGCGAAAATCGCCAACTTCTTGGCGAAAGTGGAATTCAAGAGAGCAATTTTTTCAAAAAGTTATTTTTAGAAAAAAATGTAATTAGTTGAATTTTTTCTAATCATAAATCTCAGCTAAAAAGATCACGTATTGACAGTATCATGGATTTGTTTGAACTCAAGCAAGATATAAGAATGGGTGATAAATCGCTTTTCTTGTAAAATAGAATATGTAGAAGAATTTATTGAATTTAAATGGAACAAAGGAATTAAAGTATAGTGCGAAAAGAGGTGAACAATTTTAGGCATTTTTTAACTGCATAGTGGGTGAATTAAAAATTTTAAAATCTCAGTCGGCGATTCAAACAAAAAGGTTGAAAAAGGCCGCAATTAATGCACACAATTTTGAGCACGTTTAAAAGAATGCTGAGTAAAAAGTAATGGAATGAAAAGTGAGGCTGAAAAGATTCATGAAAACAAAAAAAAATTATTTCCTACAGAAAAAACTAGTATGAAAAATACATGAAAGTAGCAGATAAATTTTTACACTTAAAAATATATCATTAATCGGATATGGAGTTTTTCAAACCTCGTTTCTTGTGTGAAAAGATCAATAAAAAGACGGGATTCCATTTTAACCCTTTCAGGCACAGAAAAAGTTACGCAGTGAAAATGATGTGAAATCTTTTTAAAAAATGTTCCTGTAATATAACTAAGACAAAACTGAAGCATTTTTAAAATTAAATGTCATTGACCCAGGAAATTGATATGGAAAAAAATTTCATTTATTAGAAAATGGATTAAAAGTTTTAATGGTTGTTACTTTTAAACTTTTTTTGGTAATGTTGCACTATGCGTGCATCGATAAACGTCTTTCCTATGAAATTGGCTTTTTATCGATGCACAGATAGTTATTTATTTAGGAGATATTTTTCACAAAGTTATCTTGTTAAATAGCCGTACAAATTTTTTAGTCTTAATATCAAATGAAATTTGGGTACTGTGTTTTACTTTTGATCTAATAAAAAACTTGATAAGGAAAAAATAAAAAATACTTTATTGAAAAAACTTGTTTTTAGTTTATAAAATCATAATTCTAAATGAAAGTTCAAAAAAACAGTTTCTATCTTTTTGTACACAGAGAAACTTTTCACAGGCTCCACAAAAAAATGAATGTTCTGCTTTCTCTTTTATTTTTACAACAAAATTGACATCTTTGTCTTCTCTCACTGAAATTAGGAAGATGAAGGAAATCTTTTTCTTTTGAGGTGGAAGAAGAAGGGTACTTTCTCGATGTAAAGTTGTTTATCAATCGCGTAGCAATTACCTGCTTAAATTCTATAAACGATTGATTATATTCACTATTTAACTTTTTGAAAACCAAATAATAATTTATGAGAGATGTTTCAAACAAATCAAAAAAAATTCTTAGGTAATACTTATGTGTTGATCTTCATCTACACCTTATCCCCTAGTTGGAGGTCGGTGGCTTTAATCCTTTCTCTCCACAATTTTCTGTTGAGTGCATCTTTTTCATCTAGCCCAAGCTTCTGGAGTTTTTCTTTTAGCCCATCTTTCCATCTTTTTCGCTGTCTTACTCGGCTTCTTTTGCCATCCACTCCTTTTTCCATCACTTGACGTACTGGATCTTCTTCTTTTTTCCTTAAAATATGCCCGTACCATCGCAACTTACTTCGCTCTGTTACCGCCAACACGCTTACCTCAACTCCTGTCCTTCTTCTAATTACTTCATTTCTTATTTTGTCTTTCAGAGTTTTTCCCAGCATCATTCTCAGCATCTTCATTTCTGTGGTCAACAATCTCTTCTTTTCTTTCTTTTTGAGACCCCAGCATTCACACCCATAGGACATTACAGGTCTAACCATTGTGGTATAAATTTTTATTTTTAACTTCATTGGCATTGCTTTATCACATAGTACGGTTTTCACTTCTTTCCATTTCAACCAGCTCGCATTTATTCTTGATTGTATTTCCCTTTCATAGCTTCCATTACACATAACTTGCGCTCCCAAATATTTAAAATAATTCAACTGCTTCAGTTTGTTTCCATGTCTATCTTCCACATTCACTTTGATATCCTCATTCTTGCTACACATCATTGTTTCTGTTTTTCTAGCATTCATCTTTAATCCAAACTTTTCTAAACTTTCTTGCCATTTTATCAGTCTCTTCTGTAGCTCCGCTTCGCTATCCGCTAATATTGCCAAGTCATCTGCGAATAAAATTTCCCATAGTTCTTCTTTCCTTAAATGCTTTGAAAGCTCATCGATAACCAGCGCAAACAATAATGGACTTAATGCTGAACCTTGATGTAAACCTGTTTTTATTTCAAATTCCCTTGACAATCCTTCAGTCGTTTTGATGCATGTCTTTGAGTTTTTATACATTTCTTTGATTGATCTCACTAATTTTTCTGATACTCCCTTTCTACGCAAACACCAAAAAACTACTTTTCTGGGAACAGTATCATAAGCTTTTTCTAAATCTACAAAACCACAAAAAACTGATTGATTGCCTTCAATCTTCTTTTCTATGATTTGCTTCGTAATGAAAATCGCATCTATTGCACTCTTTCCAGGCATGAAACCAAACTGTTTTTTGTCTATCTTAATCACCGATCTAATTCGTTTATCTATGATTCTCTCTAAAATTTTCAGTCCGTGTTCTAGTAGCTTCACTCCCCTATAACAGCCACATTGCAAGATATCTCCTTTCTTCTTCCAAATAGGCACTAACACACTTTTTCTCCAATCCTCCGGTATTTTTTCCTCTGACCATATCTTCTTCAGCAATTTCATTGTCTATGGTTTCACGTCCTCCTGCTTTAATCATATCGCTGCTAACTTCACTTAATCCTGGTGCTTTGAAATTCTTCATATTTTGTATTTGTTCCAAAATTTCATCTTCATCAATTTCCTTTTCTGGACCCTCAACCTTCAAAGCTTTCTCTAGATCATCCTTTTTATTTTCTTTATTCATAAGTTCTTCAAAATATTCTGCCCATCTATTCTTAACTCCTTCAGCACTAAATATTATTTTTCTCTCTTCATCCTTAATAATATTCACTTTTCCAATTTCTTGAGTTTCTTTCTGTTTTGTTTTTGCAATTTTGTATATCTGATTTACGCATTCTTTTGTATTCAAGTCCTTATAAAGTTTTTGGCTTTCTTTAAATTTTGCACTCGCGACACACTTTTTTGCTTCTCTTTTCTTTACTCCATAAAACTCCTTGTCTTCTATCGATTTTGATTTTTTCCATTTTTTGTAAGCCGCTTTTTTCTCTTTCAGTACCTTTCTTAATTCTTCTTTCCACCACCATGTTTCCTTTCGTTTACTTCCTTCAGCCTTAATTCGTCCTAAGACTACTTCGCTCACTGAAATTAAATTCGTCTTTATTTTTCTCCACATTTCCTCCACATCATCTCTCAGAATGTGTTGATCTATGATCATAATTGTAATAGCTTTTGTATTGATTGGACAAGTCTACTCCTGCCATATAACTATTGTAATTTGAGATCATAGTAGGTATTGCTTGAATAAAGCCATCTCTTTCTCCACGCTTTCTTTTTTTTCTGAGCTTCATACCTATTGGCTTCATAAAGTTTGATAGCACTGTGATTCTACGAGTGTCGAACCATTTACGAACATTGATTTTACGATCAGTTGTTTGATGACAGTCAGCTTCGCCTTTTTTCATATCTTTATCATTTTTCAAATCGCTTGGGAGTAGTTTTCTATTTTCACGTATAATGCCAGTCGCCATAATACCTTTATCATGCAACATTTTCATAAGATTGACAGTAGTAAAAAAAACTGTCGAAATACAAATGACAACCCATGTGCAAAACTTTCTGTGATAACCACATTACAACATTTTCGCCTAAAGAATGCTCGATGTCTTTTTCTCTACCAACGTAGGGTCCTATTTGATAAACGAAACCTGTAATACCAGCTCTGACCCAACATTTGAAACCCCACTTAATAGGTTTTGCTTTAACATACTGTTTCATACTACATTTTCCTTTAAATTTTATCATTCTTTCATCAATTGACTGATTTTTTTCTGGATAAAATATCTTTCCAAAAACAGCATTATAATGTTTGAAAATCTTTAATTTAGTAAAATTATTGAATGATTATATCCAATTAACAAATTATCTTCTTGAAGGATTAGAAATTAAAAGTCTCACATAAATGAAGAACTAATGAGTCTTTATATCTTGCAAGAAAAACTAACAAAACACCTAAAACAAAAAGAAATGCTCAAAAATTGTCTACACCCAGTAGAATCAGTACAAATTCTAATGTTTAACCCTTTAATACTTTATGAGCCCTATCACCATCCATTTTATCATTGTTATTGAAATGAAAATAACGATTGATTTCAGTAAATTTACTATATGTCATGATATTTGAAATATAGCTTACATTTAAACTTTTGTTCTTAGACCAATAGTTTCTTATGGTCGGAAGCCTATTAAAAATAAACACAAAATGCATTCCAATAAAAGCAGAAATTTCATGCTCATTTGTTGAAAAAACATGACCTTTCTGCTCAGCGTATCTTTGAGTTTCTACTAAAATTATATCTTTTAATAACACTGGTCAACACAATATTTTTGGCAGGCAAAGTGAGACTGGTTTCTGGGGTTTTCAAGGGCGCTGAATCCGAATCTGACATTTGTTTTTTCAAGTTGGCTCTAGTTTTGGAGATATCACAGGGGGGTCGTTCGTCTGAAATCACCCATTCGCGACCATAACTAAACGTACAAAAAACGGCTAAATAGTGCAAAAATGTCAGATATTGATTTTTATGATAATCTAAAACCACAAAGACAGTGTAAAATCTCAATCTAACAAGTTAAGTTAGATATAACATCATTTCATTTATCCTATAATAACTGAACACTTTTCATAGATTTCGAGAATATACAAAAAATTTGCTAAAAATTTACTGAATTTTAATGCAAAGCATTTATTATACACTAGATTCTTAGTTACAATGAACACACAAAACAATATTTTATTCACAAAAGTGAAATTGACGTTTATACGATTTTCGCTTGTGAGCAACTTTCGGACAGTCTCTCAAAAGGTTCCAGCAGTAGTCTGCCATCATGTGCTCATCCCATTTGCCTTGATACCTCTCTTCCATTGTTTTGATGTCTTGATGGAATCTCTCTCCTTGCTCCTCACTGTAATCACCAAGATTACCAGGAAATCTGTCGAGGTGGCTAAACAAGAAATGAACTTTAATGCTCACATTTGCCCCTAGTTTTTCGTATGCAGTAAGCATCTTACGGACCAATTGCTTGTAATTATCAGCTTTGTGATTTCCCAAAAGTTTGTCACTACATCTGTGAAGGACACCCAAGCATTTAACTCAACCCTGTTCATATGATTAGTGAAGTCAGAATCCCTCATGAGCGTTCGAATCTGAGGTCCATCGAAGATGCCACCTTTAGCTTTTTCGATGGAAAGACCTGGAAATTGCCTGCATATGTACTTGAAGCAATCCCCATCTTTGTTCAACGCCTTAACAAACTGCTTCATGAGCCCTAGTTTTATGTGCAATGGAGGGAAGATGATTCTATCCCTGGGTACCAAAGGCTCATTGATGACGTTGGCTGTGCCGACTTCGAGACTTTCTCGTTCTGGCCAGTTCTCCCTTCTCCAGTGCTGGTTTCTTGCTCTGCTATCCCACAAACAAAGAAAGCAGGGATACTTTGTGTACCCACTTTGCTGACCAAGCAGAAAATTCACCATTTTCAAGTCCACACAAATCAGCCATTTATGAGTGTTGTAATTTAGTTTTTCAAGAACAAATTGGATACCATCATACTCTTCTTTCATCTTGGTAGAATGGCCAATTGGTACAGGAGCAAACTTATTGCCATTATGCAAAAGTACAACTTTTAGACTTGATTTCGAGCTATCTATAAAGAGACGCCAATCTGCTGGGTCATATGACGAGATCCCCATGCAGTTAAGAAGTGCAGAAACGTCATTACAAAAGACCAGGTCATCTTCTTTAGAAAAGAAACGAAGCAAGCTGCCTTCCCTTGTCCTATAGTATGTTACTTTTGTGCCAGAATCAAGAATGTTTTTCTCTTGGAGTCGTGATGCAAGAACTTCAGACTGCTCCTTCGACAAACAAAGGTCTCGCACTAGGTCATTAAGTTCAGATTGATTGAAAAGCTGAGGGCCATTTGAGGGTTCTTCATAGTCACTACAGCTATCACCACTTGATATTGAAAGATCAGCTGGAATCTCTTCGGTTTCATCGATTTCAGGCAGACTGGTGAAAACAGGCACAGGTAGATCCTCAGAGTGCGCAACAGGACGGATAGCAGAATCCAGGCTCGGATACTGCCAATTTGCTTTCTTGTGCTTGTTAAACCCCGTCATATCATTGATACAGAAGTAGCAGTCATCAAAATGATTCTTGGGCTCTCTCCACACCATTGGTACAGCAAACTTCAACTTCAGCTTACCATTGGTCCAACCGCGGAGACTTTCTACACAGGTTTTGCACACCATATGTGGGGCCCAAGACTTATCTTGGTCACCTAGTTTCATATCGAAGTATGCTTTGTACGCCCTCTTGACAAAGTCTGTAATATTCCTCTTTTGTTGTGCCATCATATACTGTCCACAGATGTAACAAAAGACATCCGGTTCATATCTACAACGTCTTTTAGAAGAACTCATTTTCTCTCTGGAACTCATTTTCAACTCTGGAATAAAAAAGGAAAAGAATTAAAAAGAAAATTCTTAAATACTGTTTTAAAAACACTACATACATAATAATTATTATGTATTTTCTGATATTATTATTTACTGCTTCTATATTGAAGTATTTCAGGGAGAATTTTAGCAGTTTAGGCTTATTTGAGGCTATCAGTATCTTCTAAACTAGAGCCAATCAGACAAAACCAATGTTATATTCGTAATCAGCGACCTTCAAAACCCCAGAAAACACTCCTAGATGGTCTGCCAAAGAAAAAAAATAAAAATTTGTTGACCAGTGTAATATATCAAAATTTGTTACTTTTTTGAACACAAAAAATTCGTCATTTATATGAGAAGAATCTAAGAGTTGTGAAAATGTTCCAAAAATTTACCGTATTCAATAGGATTTTCTACAGATGGAGCACACGCATTTCGAATTATTGAAGTCCATTCTATTTCAGGATTTTTCTCTTCTTCTTGGAGAAACGCTTCATTATTGGAAATTCTTACTGAGCTACATCCTGCTTCATCACCAGATATCAGAGCTTGAATATCATCATTGTCCAACTTTAAAAATTCATCTTCTGAGTTTTCGGTGTATATAATTTCAGTTATATCTTTTTTACTTATTGTCAATTCTCTTCCATTATGGTATATTTTACTTTCAGAGACATAAGAAAGGATAAAAAGTAAAACTTGGTGATGAAGTTAAAAAATATGAACACTTCAGTTTTATCTACTCCCTTTTTTAGAGTTGCGAAAATTAGTCTACTATAAATGATAGATTCTCTTCTGCATTAACATCTGTGATGTGTGTTGCTAACAAGTCGTGCAGGTTCCACGGGATTCAATACAGAGACACAAAATATAGAAAACACATATATCAGCACATTTGACAGCTAAAATTTTTTAAACTGCTGATATCTACTCTCACACAGGCAAGAGAGAAAAAGATTATGATAGCTGTCAAATTATTGAAATATGTATCTGTTGCTTTTTGTGTCTTTAGGTGTAATCTCTAATTATCGTCATTCACATCTTATAAAAATTTGTATTTATGTATCTTATTATATGGACATTTATAATTGTTCCACAAAGGCATAATGGGACACTGAAGTCCCAAACAAAAAAGTAAAAAAATAGCTAATTAAAAAAGAATTTTCAGGTAAAATTGATGATTCTATAAAGAATACATTTGAAAAAACTTGATTTAAAAAATTTTCATCAAAATACCGAATACTTACCGTGTTGTATAAATTTAATGGTATCACTTAATAGTTCATATTTTTTTCCACTTTGTAAACAATTTTGACAGAAACATTTGAAAAAAAATTTAAAATTTTGATATAATTAAATTGAAATAAAGGTTATATTACTAAAAAGTTGAGTTGTAATTTGCTCATTTTTTTTCATTTTAATTTTTTTGTTTGGGACACCAGTGTTCCATTAGGCCTGAAAGGGTCGTACATTAAAATCGGAACATTCCTAGAAAGGCGACATCTCTAACAGACCCATACCAGGAGCGCATTCAACTTCAAGAACTTACAAAAATACATCACCGACTCCTACTCCAAATATTTTAAAAAAATCCCACTACGACTAAAAATACTTTAAAATTTTAAATATTTAAAGACCTCTCTTACATCCGATTTCGACCAATGAACGGCCACTCCATATGCTTCTCACACTCAGAGTTCGCAACGCCCATTTTAACAGTGGAAAATCTTTGATCAATGTATTCATTTTTAACATAAGTAATCTAAAAATAATTCCCAAAATCTTTTCAAAGAAGAAATTATTATTTTGATAGGGGTGTTGATGATAAGATGGTGAAAGAGAAGAGCAACAATTAATAGTTAAAACTCCACGTAATGATCAACTTATTAGGTCACCCCTTCCCTTCTGGCCCATTTGGAAGTACGCCTCTACCCTACAATAAGATCTGGTAAATACTAGTCTTTGTAGTTTTCATTTCAAATATATAACTATATAAGGAGCGCACATCCTCAAAATTATTGGGGGCGAAATTTTTTTGTTGCAATTTTCAAAATTAGTGGTCTGGAAATACCACGGGAGACCAAATATTCAAGCAATCCTTTAAAATAGAGTGTATTCAGCGCATACCTAATGTCCTAAATTTATAAGACTACTTTATATTTTTTTACAAATTTGGTGAATTTAAATACTATACTCCAGCGAAAATATTTTAATTAAATTTGCATATCGAATATACACCAGTTTAAAAAAATCCAAAATTGTTAGGGGGTGGAATAGGCTTTTCATTTTAAAAATGAAGTAGTCTACCAGGCACATTACAGGAATTGATGAAAGAATATTTGATTCATAGAGAAAACAAATAACTGAAGGTTGGATAGTTTTATATGAGTGAATGTAGTCTGAAGGCAAAGAGTCTACTAGACACCCTGTGATGTTTATATGAAAAAATGTGATTGTCATTCAGGGGCAAGGGTATAAAATGAAGTTCTAATTGTGCAAACAAAAATAAAACAAAAAATTAAAATGGCATTATTTCATTTTACACCATCATTCAAAAATAGTTTAAAAGCTAAATTGATACAAGCTACAAAAAGTAAAATAACTTAACATTTTGCAATGATTTGCCTTTTATAATAACTTTTAAGGAAAAAAGTCAATCAGAAAAAGTTATAGAGCTTCAACAAAAACTAGAAATTCTTACAGCATAACTTAAGTTTTATGAAAACTAACTTGACGTACCCCCTACAGCATACTCTATGGGTGGCATGGCAGGTTGGTTGAGATGATGGACTCAGCACGGAAGCCTCTGGATTCGATTCCTCATCGATACGAATTTGTTCATAGTTTGACATAGGCGGTTCATCAGTGCCTTGTCAATGAAAATACACCCGCTGCACGTTACCTTTTACTCAAAATTGAAAAATTTGCTACATAATTAACATAAGAGAGAAAGGAAACAAAATAGTTACTTGGTTAATTTGAAAGCATTTTAATAAAAATATGAGTGAGTAGGAAAAATTTTTTAAATAAAATACTATGTTCTTTCGTCTGAACGACTTTCGAATTTAAAAGTGTAATTAGCAAATAAGATCCCAGCCCCTTCTAAGAAATGTAAAATAGATGAACCTATAAAACTTTTATAGTAGTGCCAAAAAATTATAAGTCTTAGCACTAAGCACGCGTCCGGGATCATATTTAAGTTCAAAATGCGTTTTATCTTTGTATGGAATTATAGCATTCAAGATTCATTAAGAATTTGACGCACAGAGCTGGGAGTCGGGATCTAAACTTTCGACTCCAACTCAGAAACCTAAAAAGTTGAATTTTGGTATATATCAAACAAATAGCACATTACTGCCACATTAATCGTTGAGTTAGTTTCGAGGTTTCTAAATTCTCAATGACTATTATGTATATTGATAATAGATAAGTTAATTATTATTTATATATTATAATAGATATTACCAATTTGTATAAAAATCTTAACAAATCATAATAAAAATAGAAAAAAAAATTTAAAGCAAAAATCTGAAAAATCTAGTACACATCTTCAATTGCATCCACATAAAAAACTACATTTAACAATATATATTAAAATAAAAGTCAATAGACAAAGATATTTCTCTTATGACTACAGGATAACCCGATCCAGAAAGTGTTTTTACGATTGTTATTACGTAGCAAAAAGTTTTTTTTTAATTTTGAATTGCTTCATTTATAAATTATTAATGCATTTTTTGATAAAATTGAGAAGTTGATCAATTTTAACGATCCGAATCAAAAAACTCAGAAATTTTATGACTCCTCGACTCCAACTTCCCAGCACTAGGAGCAAGTAAAAATTCTGCTCAAACAATTTAAATACTAAATTATACTTTTAACATTTCATATTTTAGAGAAAAATATGATAAAATTACTTTATTTTATTAGACAAAAATGTGAATCAGCGCCAGCAGGTTTTTGTACCTACATCTCGATCCAAGGTTCTACTTACATCGAGCATCTTCAAACTCTCAATTACGATTCTCTGCGTCCAAGGTTGTCTAAATTTACAGCCTGCTTGCTGCCTCACAGGAACCATTTCCTTGATTAACACAGAAGGACACACCACTATATATACTCGCGCTAATCTCACGCATTCATTCTTTCCCTCTTCTTCTTACAATAAACTTTCTCTTTACTGGCGATGAGATAAAAAAAATGTAAATTCTTCTGCAAAAAAATTTATATTCTTCTGCAAACCGATAAAAATTGTTAATTTATATTTTCATCAAAAGTTTATTATGTGTCCTATATGTAATCATTCGATATGGGATGTAAAAATAAAACAAAATTGGCCTGTTAGATACGCACATTTTCAATAAGTAGGATTTTACTAATTTTCAATAGGTAAAGGAACATTAGTGTTTTCATGGTCAAGATGCAATTACAACGCGTGTTTCGAACTAACAGATTTAGAGAAATAATTGCAATTTAAAACTAAAAAATCTCATCTATTTTATCGTAAATTCTATAAATTCAAAGTCTTATTCAATGTTATGTTATATCCGAACTATCAACCTACCTTTTATGTCTAATATAGGGTAAAAAATGTATTTATTCTTGCTTTTAAACCGCGATATTAAACAGATGAACAGACTATCAAACTCACCAAACTTGTTTATATTTAGCTAAGTTGTGTATGTAAATGGGCCCTGAAAATATAAAAATTATCACATATAAAAAAAGCTTTTGAAACCTAATTTATGTTTTAAGTTGTAAGATGTATAACATATAAAAATAGTATTCATGAAATTAGCTTTAGAAAGAGGGATATCAGCAGATAAATTTTGAGTTTTTTTTTTATAATTTTAGATCATTCTTCGAGTTTTTTTTGCCTAACTCCATCATTGAAATAAAAAACATAACAATATTATATATTGAATAAAGATAATATACCTAAAAAATTTCAAAATTCGATTTATAAAAAATTAAAAAATTGTTTTAAGAGAGCCAAAAATTGGATCCTATAAGAGAACAAAAAAATTATATTTTTTTAATTTTCCATCGAGTGTTTAATTCTAAATATTATAATCAAGTCGAATTTGTTTATACGATTCTTCTTTTTTAACTTTTTTTAATTTTTTTTCCTTGTGATCCATAATTATTTTTAGTTGCACAAAATGTTTGTTAATTTCATTAGTGGAATTCAGATTTTTTGTCAGCCGGGATGTCACATCACTTTATTTAGCAAAAAAAGTACAAATTTGAATAGTTAAATAAGCATATATAAATAAAAACAAAAAATAGAACCATTTCTTATCCAGAAAAAGTAATTTTTGTTTCAAACTAAAAAAGTTTTGGAATAAAAAATTTTGAAGCAAAATTTAGAAATTTGAGTTTTTAGGTATAAACTAAAAAAAATGAAATCTAGGAATATAAAATAAATAAATAATTGTTTGTTTTAGTAAAGTATTAACTTTATATAAAAATTATTTAAAAAAACCCTTTTATATTTAAGATTGATTTATTATGACATATATCTGTGGACATATTTTATATCTTATTTAATTTGTTTATTTCCATTGATTATATTCCAATAAATAAAAGACTTTTTTGATATGTTTTTAATTTATTTTTTAATTTTTTATCCAAAAGAAAGAAAAGGCCTCAATGGTTGTTAGGGTGTACCTTTCAGCTTAACATTTGAAGATCAGGGGTTCGATCTCCAAGGCTCCCAACTCTAAACAAATTCACAAAAACTGTGATTAAACATCTTAAGCATAATGCGAGCATATAGCCTTACGGCTGAAAGTGCTTTGATATCTCCAACCAACCAACCAACTTTTATTTAAATTTGTTTATTTTTAGTTTTTTTATAAGAATTTTTTAAATGCTGGAATTGAGAAAAAGATTGTTCAATTTTACCGGTGATTCGATAGAATATTTGTTGAATGCTGATAATAAGATATAAATTTTTTAGAAGAGAAAAATAATTAATATATTGGAAAAGAGGGGAACACCAAACTTTTTATTCTTCTGGTCTCTCTTGTGTAAAATGGAAAGATAATCGTGGTATTTTTTTTTATTTCTAATTTTTTTGATGGCAAAAATTAGGAAACGATCGAAAGAAAAATTAAAGAAAGGTTCGGCTAAAAAAATTTCAATCATTTCTCCTGAAATTGTTTTAAAATACAATAAACATAAGGGTAGTGTAGATTTAATGGATCAAAGACTTTCTTATAATTCTTGTCATAGAAGAATTTCAAAAAAATATTACTGAAATTTTTTTTTGACTTACTTTGTATAAGCAACTTAGATGTGATATATTCTAGTTTGAATAAAAAAGATTCAAATGTAGTAACCTTGCTAGAGTTTACTTCAATTATTGCTAAATCTTTTAAATAATTATTCTTCAAGACAAACAGCTTCTAAAGCTGCTTCTTTAAAAAGGCTTTCTTCAAATTTGCAGCCAAATACGTCTGACCACCAGAACATCAAACAGCTAAAAAGACAGATGATTTTTTGCTCAAGAAAAAAATTTTCATTTATAACTGTGTTTATACTTTTTAAATATAATTTTAGATTATCACATAATATAAAAAGATATATACACAAAAACGTTTTTGACTGAAACTGAAACGTTTATAAAAACGTTTTTCAGTTGTTTCAAGAAACTAAAATAGTATTAAGAAGTAAAAAACTATTTCCAAACCTTATGGTGCTGAAAGGGTTAAACAAGCATCATTATGATGATGTTGTGGGTGCTTATTTTACTGTACTGTAGTGTGTCTTTTTATCAAGCGTATCATAAAAGATAGTCAAAATCTAGGTATTATATAAGATACATTGGTCATTAACCGGTTAATAACACAAATGTACAAAGAAATCAAGACACTACTTGTATAAATAAATTATGCACTAAATCACAAACGAAACGTACGGTCCCAACGATTCCAGTTCTTTTTGGATGAGAGGGAGAAGACTACTGACAGCGACTAGTCGGTTCGCCGAACTCACAAAATTCCCTGAGACGGTTCTAACAAAACTGTGCAAATCGACTAAATCCCACTACTGTATATAATCAAATTTTAAGTTTAATGGTTGAACAATGAACCAAATACTCCAGATCTCATTATAAACTCAACCAAAAGCTTGTATACACAAAATCCTGTAAGACAAGCTCGAAAATGTTTAAGATTTTTTTTTTTTTTTTTTTTTTTTTTAAAAAACAAAATTAAAATCTTTCACAACCCTCCTAAAAACCCAAAAAACAAAAAACACTTAAAATTTTTTTTTGTCTTATTTTCGTAATACATATTATATTGCATGTAAATAAAATATATATTAAAACTTATATAAATGTATAGATATTTGAATATATTGAAAGGAGGCTTAGTTGGTGTCAAATTCTGCTTAATAGTCTCGTTGTTGCTTATATTGCAAGTCAGTTTTATTAACTAAATCATATGAATGTGAACACTAGTTGACTTTTATAGAATCTAGATTTAAAAAACAAAGTTTAAAATAACATGTCATAAGATTAATAAATGTTTTAAATAGCTAAGTTTAATAAAATTTCTTCAAATATTCAGTCAAAATGACAGAATGTTACTCTCTTGAAGCTTTAATAGCTTGGCAAAAGTTCGTCTTAATAGTCTGCGTAGAACGTGGCGATAATTTTTTTATCTATCAGCTCTAAGAGTGATGCCATGTTTGAAGTGAGAAAACAATTCTTAATATTTATATCCTATTCAGTATTTGAATCAGTTCATCAAAATTAAATATTTTACCCTCTGTGTTGCCAAATTTATCAATTAGTTCTTTGAATTTTTGAGAAATAATTCTGCAGTTTTAGAGAAGGTATTTGCGTTCGGTCTGACTTTTTACCCAAACTCACCCAAATTCCAATAAATTGATGCGTAGATTATTCACATTCTTATTAAAAATATTTAAAAATAAAAATTTGAATCAATTTATGTGTTTATGTGAAGTTTTTTATATTTGTTTTCTACATTTTAAAAATTTTCGATTTGTTTTTAAGTTTTTTATATTTTTTTTTTTGTTAAACTACTCCAGTCTTATCCAATTTTTATATAAATTATAAATTTTTCGGTCGAACTATTTAAACGTGGGAAGCAATTGTTCAGAACACTAGGGTGATATAATTTTTGTATTTTAGTAATTTTTCCTACGAATTCTGATTCTAAGTTTTTACAAAGAATTAGAATATTAAATTCTGATTACCTTGATAAAAAAATTTTTAAAGCTAAAAATCATATATTCATTTTCAATTTATCTCTCTGAAGCAGAAAGCACCATTTTCAAGTACGCTGAATGGATTGATGGCATTAATTTTTTATAAAATCCAGTCAATATGTCATTAATCAATCATTTTTGACAAGTCCTGTCAAAAAAGTAAAATTATATCTACATCATGAAACATTTCTAAACTACCTTTTTCAACTACGCTGAATTGATTGATGACACTAATTTTTTATGAAATCTAGCCAATATGTCATTAATCAATCATTTTGAAAAGACATTTCAAAAAAGAAAAATTATATCTATATCATGAAACAAGTATAAACTACCCTTTTCAAGTACGCTGAATTGATTGATGGCATTATTTTTTTTAATGAAATGAATAATGGTATAAATTTTTTCTACGAAATTCGGTCAATGTCATAAATCAATCATTTTTGACAAAATCTGTCTAAAAATTTATGTTTCTATAATGAAATAAGTCAAAACTATCATTTTCTAGTACACTGAATTGAATGATGACATGAAATTTAGTTGATCTCGTTAATCAATCACATTTAACAAAGCCTATCAAAAAAGAAAATTATATTTCTATTACAAAATTAGTTGAAACTAGCATTTTCAAGTATACTGAATTCAATGACGATATTCAATCTGTTTCAAATTCAGTTGAAATGTTTATAATCGATGAACTGTAATAAACTAATCAAAAGACTAAATTCTATTTTTAATTCACTCTACTTTTAAAGCAGGTGTTGAAAATATTTAATAACAACAGCTATACCAAAAAAAGCATAGTTACTGATAATAATTTATCCCATATCTAAAAAAGTTAATTTCACAAACTAAAAGATAAAACTGTTTTTCTCAACTTTTCTACTTTACCCTGCAATACTCATGATATCTGGCATATGACCCAATGGCGTAACTAGCATAGGGACAAGGGGGCTGCTGCCCTCTCTGACTTACTTCTAGCAGGTCAAAATAAGTCAAAACTTTAATAAATAAATGTTTTATGTTATTAGACATTTTTGTTTATTGAGTGGACAAGTTCTCGGCCAATTGGTAGAAAACCTAGTTACGCCACTGAATATCTAATTTGAATTGTAAATAATTTGAAAAAACATTTAAAGCATATTTTTATTATAGACAAAAAAATCAGATTTTGTTATAGCAGTCAAAACACAGGTTTACAGAATGCAAGGAACAACAACATTTTTCCCATTTTTGACATTGTTGCTTTACTTTCTTGATTTTATCCTTTTTCTCTTTATAATTTGGTTCAAAATGAGCTTTCGACATTGGCTACAGCGTCTATTTGCTCCATTTTTGTCTTTCAAACTCGTAAATGACGGAGAAGGTGAGTTCAAAGAGAAGTTAATTTTTGCTTTTAATGTGTTGCTGAGCCCTGTGAGGGATCTCGATTGTATGAAAGGGATAATCAGTGATTTAACTATTTCCATACCAAAGGAAAATGAGTCTATCTTTCTTAGTTCCAAGCTTTTTTTAGGGAAAAGGCAGTTCCTGCATTGATTCTTGCAGTGTCCTATAAAAAACACCATGCTTTAACTGGCCATTTTTTACTTTTTCTAACAAAAGAACCATATGAAATTCGCTGGTCAAATATATCGATTCCAACTTTGATATAGTCGAAAAGTTTATATATTGCTGTTTTTTGATTGCATCTTTTGTCACCCCATAAATCGGAGGTAATTATGAAGCAATCAAAATATTCTTAAAACTTGATTTCTGCTTTACTAGGTAGCATCTCTACCACTCACATTCTTTTTTCCTTCTCGAACTCTTTCTTGACGGCATGATTGCGCCAATGCATGTAATTTTCTCTTTATAAAGGCATTCAATGAGAGGAAGCGATGTATAAAATCTATCGATCGTAATGTTGCGACCTTCTAAAGAAGTGTGACCTTTAACCTTCTCTATTTACTGCTTAACAGCTTCTAAGGTAATATTACATTAAATGGGCCTGCCTCATCAATCGGTTTGCCTGGATATACAATCGATTGAAAAGTGTAGAGAAACTCAACAGAACATAGAGAGCGGAACAAAAGCCCATATTTCTAAGGTTTGAGTGGATTGTAAACTTTAAAATTGATAGCAGTTTTTGATGGATAGAGGGACTCATTAATTGTTAAAAAAGCACTAGATCTCATGTACTTACAACAATTAACGTTAAAAATTTCAAAAATTTCGAGAAAAGCAGCAAATCTATCTTTTTTCCATCTTTCATCCCTTGTTGATGGATCATCAAAACATTAGCTTTTGTTTTAAAAATAAAATCTTTTCATACTCATAACACTTGAAAAAGTGGACAGCCCAAATCGGACAAAAGAAAATTCACTCTTAAAAAGTTCTTCCTTAAAATTCCTCTCAAATATGTCAATCCTATATATGCAAGCATTTCAGGCATATCAACAAGTTTAATGTGCTCACTGCGCGAATCGCTTGAATGCATTCTATCATTATTTTCAATGTAAATGTTTGTAAATTTCAAAACATTTTGAATCAAATATTGTATATAGTAAACGAAGTTGCTTGAATCCATAAAAAGTTAAAGAATTTATTTTTGTTGGGCAAAATAATAAATCATTTAAAAAATTTTATAGAAAAAAATTTAATTCATCTATTTGTTTCATGAAATTCGTTTATATTTGATCACTGAGATAATTGTTCCCCGATCCGCTCGTTCTCCCCGGGGAAAGCATCTTCCCGGATCTACGGCCCGACCTAAAAATTCACTCCCCGCTGGATTTTGATCTAAAGTTTCAATATTATACAAATAAAATTGTGTAAAATTTTATTACATTTACGATTATTTTTAATTATATGTAACATTTAAACAATTTTCAATGTTAAACGTATCGCACTTCATCAAAACTTATTGCGACCTCACATGATTTGCATCATTCGAAATTTCAAACAATTGTAACCTCACGAAACATTTAACTTTTAGTTTTACTTTTCTATAATTACAACCTGACGATATAATTAACCGCATCACACACACACATCTATATATAAACTAATAACATACCACAACAACCAAAACCCAACCACTTCATCAAAGAAAACAACCAAGAGGTGAAACCTTTCCGAGATCTTTACCACCTCCCAAAGCTTTCAATCAGCTAATATATAAAGGCGACCCAATAAGCCAAAGAATCCCTTTAAGATTGAGGTCAACCCTATTCTCTCTTTCAATAAAGTTGTTTTTTCTTTCAAATTGTCGATATATTGCTGGTTCAGAAATACAATTTACTAATACTGAAAATATATAAAATCTAAAATTGAAGATTTTAATTAAAAAAATGTTCTTCGTAAAATAAATAATTAAAATCATTTAAAAATATACATAATTAAATTTTAAAACGTTTGATGAAGAGCTTATATTCAAACTTGTTCTAGGAATATGAAGTAAACAAAAAAATTTATTGCATTCTCAAAAATACACTTCCAATCAAACAATAAAAACAAAGTTGTCACACTGACGAACGTTTGAGTATTATAATATAAAAATATTTAAAAATTATAGAGTTATAGTTTATTTTTAAATGTTTAATTTAAAGTTATTAAGTAGGAGTGAAAGAATTTATTTTTAAACAAAAAAGGATAAAAACGGATTTTTTTTATTCATGCAAAATATAAAGTGGGAATAAGCTTGTAAGAACTTCACCTTTAAGTGAAGTCTTGTTGGCATACCGATGAATAGGTTCTTCAAAATTTTAATTTAATCACAACATTTATATATGTAAGAAACATTGAATAAAATAAAACATAGATGTACAGCACGTAGGCAACTATGGGGCACTTAGGGCCACCATCAAAAAATTTAAATTTAAAAATTTTAATAAAATTATGAATTAATTTTTGACAGTATGCTTATACAAATAATATAAAGCAAATGAAATCAAAATATAAAAAATCATAAACACAAAGAAAATAGTTGTTTTGAGCAGTATTTATATATATTTTCTCTATATATTAGTGCCCTTTTGTTTTTCCAAATATAATTTTTTGTCTACGTTACCGGATATATATTTTGAAATTAACAATACAATTAAAAGTTTATTTTTTGGTTGTTTGATGTGCCATCCATATAAGTTTTAAATTGAAAGTTAATCATAATAGTAATTTCAATGCTATTGGTGATTTTATCTAAATATTATATTGTTCGTACAGAGATAACATAAATCTATATTAGTATAGAGAGAGAGAGAGAGAGAGAGAGAGAGAGAGAGAGAGAGAGAGAGAGAGAGAGAGAGAGAGAGAGAGAGAGAGAGAGAGAGAGAGAGAGAGAGAGAGAGAGAGAGAGAGAGAGAGAGAGAGAGAGAGAGAGAGAGAGAGAGAGAGAGAGAGAGAGAGAGAGAGAGAGAGAGAGAGAGAGAGAGAGAGAGAGAGAGAGAGAGAGAGAGAGAGAGAGAGAGAGAGAGAGAGAGAGAGAGAGAGAGAGGAGTCAGGAGGTGATTTTTTTTTAATGAAAGTAATGACATGGATTCATTTTCAAAGAGATGCACATTATCATTATAAAATTCATTAACTTTTTTTATTAAAGAATTCACTTGATCCTTTTAGTCTATAGGTAATTTTTAAAGATTTATGAGAGTTCCTGTGTTATACTTATTAGAAATATATAAATATCTAAAAAATAAACAATTTAAAATCTTCTAATATACTTTTTGTATATTAGTTAATACAAGCTAATTTTAATTCGTACACTTTACCGAGACGTTTTATTAGTTTTCTTTACTTTACTTTTTAGGTACCTTTACCTTTACCTTACTCCTCCTTATTCAATCAGTATCTATTGTGAAGATAGTAACTAAAATCATATTGTGGCAGTTATGTTATCTAAACAAATATTTATTAACTGTAAAACAAAATAAAACAAAAAAAAACAAATATTTATTTTTAATTTTTAAATCATTTAAGTTCTAGTTTCTTTAAAATGGTGTTAGTTTAAATTTATAAATTTATTAAAATCTTAATAATTATAATTATTGAGTCATTCTCAGTTTTCAAAGTCATTTATCAATTGATTGTAGGTGCAATGTTAAACAATTTGCCTTTGAAAATCTTAAAAATTACAAGCATTTTTTGAATAAATATGTTTTCTTTTATAAATATATTTAATTTTATATCAGTTTTATATTTAAATGTAAAATAGGGGCGTATATCCTTCAAATTTAGCGTACAGAGGCAGGGAGAGAGGAGGGCTCTTGTAGGTGGCTTATTATTTTTTTAAATTTATTTTATGAAATATAAAATCTATTTATTAAATGATATTATTTAATAAAAATGAAAATAAATAAAATTCTTTATCCGCTCTTGAGACACATATAAAGTATAAATGTAGGCATGATAAAAAAATTTTATAAACGTTTTTAACAAAATTAGAAAACTATTCTATTCCCTAAGTGAACTCGATAATTATATAATAATTAAATTGTATGCACAGAAAATAATACAAGAAGTGCAAAATAAATTCAAAATTTAACTCATATGATCTGGATTTAAATTTTAGTATGTCATGTGTTAACCCTTGAGATACTTGAAATTTTTTTATTTCCTGAAATTGAAATAAAGTATCATGAAGGGTAGTAACCTAAAAAACATCATTGTAACGACCCCCGATTTTGAATTTTCATTCTATCACTATTTGTTATCCATAAAGAAAATAGATTTAAAACCTCTAAAAAGTGAGGAAAATTGAAAAATGTTTATAATACTTTTCAAACGTGTTCATAAAATAAAAAACAAATGCTCTTATAATTTTTTTTTCTTTTGTGTATAGTTTCAGAAAGCAAATATTCCTACAAAGTTAAAAAATATAAACTTCAAATGCAGATACTTGTGTGTATTTGAAATGCCAAAATTATTGTTTATAGCGCTTGAAAATGTCAAAATAGTACTTTAATGTTTGAGACACATTTCAACAATACTCTTAAAGATTATACTCCACATCGCAACTATGTGTACAAGAGGGATGATTTTATTTGGCCAGAATTAAAGTCTTTGACTTTTTATCACACTATCGCCTCTCGAATTTCTCCCGAAGAGTTCAAAACTTTGTTCAACCACTCAAAGGTGATTTTGTTTATTAATATAATTATTTCACACTTTTTAATCATTTTTATTTGTTATAATTTATTCCAGTATTATTTTTATAAAGAAAAGACAGTACTTTTTTTGAAAATATTTAGTTGCAATATTTTAATTAAAATTCACTTTCATAGAAGAATTTATGTTTTTTTAATAAATTGCTAAATTTGGATAGCCATACATACAGTAACATAATTCATACATTTTTATTTGGCGGGACACCAAGCGGTATGACTATGTGTGTATGTTTACTAACACAATTACTCTAAATTAACCGATTATCTACCACAGTCGACATATGTCGACTTTACAAAAATAAAATTTATCAATGCTTTTTAAGCCAGTTACGACCAATGTTCCCAAAGGGAACGCAGACTAATTCCTACTTTAAATGGAATAAATAGGAATTACTAAAGTCGTCTGCTTTGCTTGGTCGTAAATGGGTTAATACGAATCTTGTGCTTTACATTAGATATCATCTGATTATTGTGACCGATAATGGGTTAAAGTAACACATGTCGCTTATAACATCACTCTTTGTGAATATGAGCTCCTATATCTTTCTGTCTGTTTTTATTTTTTTATCATTTCGGAATTTATCATGGTTTATATTTCTTATTTCTTTTCTCATACTCCACTTTACGCGTAATTTCTCATTATAAATTTGCTTTCTTATTACCCGTTGGAAGCCCATCTTAACAAAATCAAACCATTTGTTCTTCACCGCCTTGATATCCATGCTTTTTATAAATTTTCATTCATTTTTTGCCTTATATTCTAAAGTTTTAGATAAAAAGTAGTTGATATATTTAACTAATAGAATGTTTCCAAGAGCCACTAAAGATGTTATTTCAAATTTTGATAAAACAATTCAATTTATAAATTTAATTGCGGATGTGGAGCATCCTATATTGGAAGAACATCCCAACGGCTCAAGGATAGAATTGAAGAGCATGTTCCATTAATAGTGAGAGATAAAAATAGAGCGCGTATTTAGGACATTGCAAAAATAAGCAGCAACTCCTCTATAGGCAAACATTTGCCCTCTAATGAAGTATGTAGAAATTTATATAATATAAAAAATTTCATCATTATAAAAAGATGTATTAATAGGAGGCAATTACATATATTAAGAAAGAAAGATTTATTGTACATAAAAAGCATATTTGAAGAAATAAAACAGTAAGAGAAAAAATCCATGAGTATACTCAAGACTAATTAAAGTCGCTCTCAGTATTGCTCAAATTAAATGTAGGAAACATGAAGTTAAATAAGTTACAAATTGTGTTGGTATGATGGTTGATATGAAATGTAGATCGAATGAAAAATCATGTAAATATGAACATAAAAATATATATAATATATATATATATAGACAAATAGGTAGATATTAATTTGTAATATTACAATAATTTGGATAAATTAAATAGTGTGTTTGGTAAAATGTGTTTCATAAGTATATGTTATATAATTGAAATTAACATAAAAGTAGGGCTGATATATATATATATATAAATCTTCATATAAATAGATCTATATATGGACTCAGTTTTATACAGAAAAAAAAATCGATAGTTATACATTATTTAAGACCTATTACAGATATAGCAAGTTGGACTACAAGAGATTACGTAATGACTAAGTAAGTAATTTTTGATCTTAAGCAAAAGTTTCGAATATGAATCCTCAATATTTTCCTCTATTAATCGAATCAAAGTATTCCAGTATTTGGGAACTTTAAAGACAATGGCTTGTTCATATTTTTTAACTACTGATCTGTACAACATGATCTTTGCCCTTAGTGGCAGATACTTAATTCCTGAGAATAGAGAGTACAGTGCATTCATCTTAATTGAGACATGACTTTTTTGTAGTTTCCAATCAAGCTTATCTATGATAATTCCTAAAAAATTCTAGGAATTCGAAAAAGCTATCTCATTCCCATTAATGTTTATCAAAGATCTTTCTAAATTACAAGATGGTTTAGAGAATAACATTGCTTTGCTTTTTTCAAAATTTATTATTAGATTATGGTAAGAAAGCATACGTGTAAACTTATTTAAGCGCTCATTTATTTTTGTATAATCCAAATTTTTACCTTTAAAGAGCAATGTAATATCGTCTGCATATGTATAGCACGAAGTAGTTTTATTTGTGAAAGAATCCAAAATTTCATTCAAGTAAATAATGAACAACAAAGGACCTAAGACGGATCCTTGTGGTACTCCTATATTGCAGTCAACCCTTATCTTCGAACTAAACTCATTAACATGCACGTATGATCTTCTGTTCGATACAAAAGAACGAATAAGTGACACACTTTTTGTATTGAAACCATAATTATAGAGCTTATTACACAATAGCTCAATTGATATGGAATCAAAAGCATTTTTCAAGTCGAAAAATATAGCCAGACACACTTCTCCTTTAGACCAGGAGGAAACAATATCATTAACAAAGACTGTGTGCAAGTATTCTATAAAATGGAATGTGCGAAAACCAAATTGTGATATAGATAAAAGATTATGACTTTCAAAATATGAGTATATTTTTTTGTATAATATTTTCTCAAACACTTTAGATATAATGGGAACAATTGTTACAGGTCTATAATTTGTAACAGACATTTTGTTACCCTTTTTATAAATAGGGCAAATTTTCGAGATTTTCAAAATATCTGGAAATGTTCCTTCGGCTAAACACTTATTGAAAATAATTCGTAAAGGGTTACAGATAGTTAATCTGATGCATTTGATAATTCGTGCTGTATGGCCCATATAATCAGAAGAACAGCTATTTTTAAGAGAATTTATAGCAAGAAGATCATTATTTGAGATATAGGTACAATCAAAGTCATACTTTTCACAATAACTCGTTATCGCATACTCTTTTTCAAGGCATTTTATACTTTGATGTTTTTCTCTAAAGAAGTCATCAAAAACGAAAGGTATTAGATGTTTATCAACAAATTTTTCATTTTGCTTAATTTTTATTTCAAAGACTTTTTCCTTGCTTCTAAAACTGTTAAGTTCCTTCCACATAGCTTTGTTATTACTAGCATTCTTTTTAAAATAATTTTCATAAAAACTTTGTTTTGCTTGCCATACGGATTTTTTGAACAACTTATTTAGATTATGGAAATTCTCCTTAAAAATCCCAAAAGTAGATTTTCCATAGGAATTCAGCATTTTTTGTATAGAGAATCTTTATATTTCAATATTTTCAAAATTTCATCTGTCATCCACTTATTGAGTTTAATTTTATATTTATTCTTCTTATTTTGAGTTGATGTTGATCTTTCTTTACAAGTATTGATAATATCAATAAAAAAACTAGAAGAATCATTTGTCTTCATATTTGAACTACTTAAAATGTTCAAATCCACTTTGTTTAAATTATCAAGCAATTGACAATAATTAACAAACTCTAACTTTGATGGAGCTTTCTTATTTAAAGACTTACTATTTTTCAAAGATATAAAAATCGGAAAGTGGTCAGACAAAGAAGTACTGAAAATGCCAAGAGTTAGTTAGTGGTGAGATAAAAATATTATCGATTAAAGTGTTAGAAATTGGCCTAGTTGGTAGATTTATTGTTGGAAAATAACCAAAAGAAACCAGAGATTCAGAAAAAGACTTTGAAGGAGCATAAGTTGAGATTTTCAAAAGATTTAAGTTGAAATCTCCTAGAATAACATTTTTTTTATGTTTCTGTATTATATTTAGAAAAGAATTGAATTCACTGATAAATGTTGAAATAGAATCTTTTGAATAAGTAGTTGCTCTATATATATCATGTATATATGTAAAATCAGATGAATTTTTATCATATATTTTGATAGTTAAAAACTCCCAATCAGTACAAGAAATATTAATATCAAGAACTTCAAATTCTACTTTTGAAATTAATAAGTAATTTTTCAAAGAAAAATTTTTATATGTATGATAATCGTGAATCCAGGTCTCTTGTTGTAATCCAATAACATGAAAAAAATTATTTTCTTTATTAACAATATCAAGAAAACAGCACAAATTATCATATTTAGAAGAGTACGATTGAACATTGAGAGATAAAATATTAAAGTTCGATAAAACGTCAGACGTCTCATCAACCTCATACTTTCTACAATTAAAATGATTAAAAACTCTACTAAATTCATTAAAGTCGTTAGAAAAAGAAGAAACTTGAGATGGTTCAAAAATTGAATCGAAAAGCTGTGAATGACTATATTTCATTCATGAGATTAAAATAGTTATTATATTCACGATTCTTGATTTTCTTAAAAACTTCATTGAATGACAAGCAGTTTTTATTGAAAAACTGAGATTTACACCCAATACCTTTACATTTAAGACAACTATTACTCTTCTGAAGAGTACATTTATCAAAAGTGTGCTCCTTAGAAGAACACAAACTACAACATATTTTTTTTCTACATTCTGATGTCCAGTGGCCATAATCAATACAATTATTACAGCACTTAATCTTAGGTAAAAAAATCGAAATTTCAAAAGAAAGTGGTCCAAAAAAGAGAATTTTTTTCTGACAGACAGTTTTAACAAACTTTTTATTTAATGTCAATATTAAATTAAAACTTTCTGAAGTTTTTGAATTAAACTTTATTATTTTATCAAAAGCTTCTTCTGGCAAATCGTTTTTCTTTGATAGATGTAGCTTAAAATTTTCTTGATCTAAAAAATTGGGAATGTTTTTCAAAATCAATCGAGGAGGTCTTTTTTCACTACTGAAAACTTTGTTTTCTATTTTTTTTGAAGTAAGTTTATCCGAAGCTACTACAAGTTCATTTTGGTCTTTAAAATTTACATTCAATTTATTTTTCAAAATATTACCCCCCACAATCCTAGAGTCTGATAAATTTTCTTGTAAAAAACTAACTTTACTATACGAAGGGTCTTTAAATTTCTCACTCAAATTTTTGGGCAAATTTACCACCAATGTATTGTCTGATTTTCTATTTTTAAATGTATCATCTGGTTTCGATGTGACTGCCTCGGAATAGCTCATTTTTTTTAGATATGATTGATGTTTCAATATTTTTCAGTTTATCATCTAAGTTTATGACTCTATTAAAGTTTTGAATGAAACAGTCAATTTTATTTTTAATTTCTTTTTTACTAAGAGAATCTATCGAGTCTTTGAGTGTAATGATATCCTTGATCAAAATATCTGAATCCATATATAAATGTTAAGAGCAGTTTTATATTTTATATAAATTTTATACTATATATGCAATTAAAAATTTGGAAAAAACTTTCTGCGTTATTGTTACAAATAAAATATACAAGTTGGTGAAAATACTAAATATCGACTTGCTTTAGGAGTAAGGATTAGCTGGTAGTCTAGGAGGAGAGATTGAGTTTGATTACTTCTTTTAATTAGCTTCTGATTCAATTTTGGCTTGTTCAGGAACAAATATTAGTTAATATGATGAAGATGAGAATATATTTTTATTGGAGGAGAGATTGAGCTTGATTACTTCTTTTAATTCGCTTCTGATTCAATTTTAGCTTGTTCAGGAACAAATATTAGTTAATATGATGAAGATGAGAATACTAGATAAAAGCAGACGATAGAAAATAAAAAAAGTAAAATAGAATCAAAATTTAAATTAGAATCACTTTTTATTAAAGAACACACTACAAATTTATGTAAACAGAAAGAATATTTATACCACATAAAATTATTTATATAATATATTTTTTATATTAATTAAAGATAATTTAATTGTTATTTTCAAGATTCTTTGTATTTAGCTGATGAGAAAAGATGAAAAACATGTTTTATAATAATTCCTCCTAATAAAGTGTATTATAACTTTAAACTCCTTGTTCCTTATAATTCTAAAATAAGCATATTGTCAAAACTCAAAAGATTCCATATTTTGTGTTTTAATTTGTAACTTTCAATTTTTTCACATGGTTACATGCCTGCACACATATGTGAGTTAGATTTGTAATGAAACCCTGAGCTTACTTTTTTTGTAAAAGATTTATTTCACCTATAAATCTTATTTTTTTGTTTTTCAACGCTTTGAAAGATTATAAAATTGAAAACGAGGTTTTTTATTACAATTTTTTGGCTCCCAGAAATTAGAATTAAGATTTAGAATTTACAGCGAATAATCATTGGGGGGGGGGGTATCTTTAGTGTTTATTTCTTGATAGTGTCTTTCTATTCTTTTTGAGATTTGATCTATCCATATAACTTTTGTTAACCCTTTTCACAAAAGTGTACTTAATTGAAATTTTGATCTTTCTACTTTACTTTCAGTGAGTGCCACTTTTTTTTACTTGATTTTCTTTATTTAAAAATATACATTTGTATCCAACTTATACAAGAAAATAGTAACTCTCTAAATTCTTTGGCAAGTGATATCTTCAAGTAGAGTTCATATAGGAAAATTTAAGTGTCGCACAAATGCACCGATGGTACCTAGAATGATATAAGTTCAAAGTATTCGGTATAACAGCCTTTTTCAAATCAAGATAATTTAAGGCTTTTTACGCCATAAATTATTGAGCAAATATTTAGCTTTAAAGATGCTCTTGTTGATGATTCAAAATAAAGTATTGATCTAGTCAAATTTTCAAGAAAGTTTGAGAGGACGATAAAAATTTCTTAACTCTTCTAGCTCTTTATTCACTTTAAAAAGTGAATACGTGAGAAATTGAAGATAACGCGTTTGCGGTAGCCATTATTTTTTTCAAGTTAGCATCGTCAAAAAGTGATGTTATAAAGTTAGACATTTACACACTCTACCCCTTATAGACATAACCGCGATTTGCTAGGTACTTGTTGGTTCGATGCAGCATCTAACCTTCCTTGTTCATTAAGACAAAAGTACCTTGGAGTATTTCCATCGAGAAGGCACTGATGAAGCCGCTTATATCGTAATTTGAAATGTTGAACCAACCAAAATTCGAAACTGCGACTTCCTTAGAGTTTATTGCTTATAAAAGTATATAAAAATGTTAAATAAAAATTGTTAAAGCTCCGCCACCATTCCAGCAAATAGTAAGAAGTTAAATTTGAAAATTTCCACTATAACCCAATAATATAATTTAAGGCCCACTGTTATGTTTTTACAGAGCAAAATGGTAAAGAAAACAATTTATTGAGGAAAGGAAGAAAGAAGTGATGCTATATAGGAAAATCTGCACCTATTTATACTATCGACAAATTATCTTGTAAAATAGGTATACAAATGAAGAGCCTTTCGTATAAAACAGTGTTCCACTGAAAGAATAGGAGCCTATGTAAATATATTATTTGCATAGGCCATTGTAGAGAAAGTGACTTTTAACATTGTTGTTGAGGGAATGTGAAAGAATGCGTGTTTTGCATAAGACCACAACAGATACCATCTAATTGGAAAAATAATCTATCAGAATCTTTAAATAATGTTCTCAAGTTGTCAATAAATTGGGAACCAAGGAGTTTGATTGATTTAATTACCTGTTTACATGATCAAGCAATTTTTGCAGAAAAAATTATCAAAGAATCGATACATGGTATGGCTTTTGATCATTCGGGATCAGGAAAACGTTCGGGTGGAATTCTTTTGTTAGTTCTCTGTGATCTTCTAAGTGTTTCAGGGACGGGTAAAAGTTCATCTTGCTTTTTTTCTCAGATAAAGTTTCTTTTGAGAGGTATTCAAAAGATATATCTTCTCCGGGTTCACTATCTTCCGAAGTAGAAGAACGCGGTTGTAATTGTTCAATGTGGCGCTCCATGTAGGATCGTTTGGGTAGACTTTAACGTTGTATGTTCGTTGACCCTTGATTTTTATGATAACCGCTGCAACCCAACGTGGATTTGTTTTATTTCCATAATATTTAGCGTAGACCTTATCTCCAACTTTGTACTTTTTGAAAGCTTTAGAGCGACGTAGGTTTATTTCTGTTTGTTTGCTTTGTGCTATGTGAGGCGGCGACGGAATCCAAATGTCTATTTTTGTCATCTGACGAGAATTTAGTAGCTCACTTGGCGAGTAGCCTGTAAAGTTTGGTGTTCTTCGATATTGCATTAAAAACTCTTGTAAGCCTCTTTTCGGCGATAGAGAAGATTTCTTCAAGGATTGCTTCAACGTTTGAACCATTCTCTCCGCTTCCCTTTCGTAGCAGGGTGATATGGAGCTCCAGTGAGATGAACTATTCCTCTCTCCTTGCACCAACACTTGAATTCTTGAGACATAAAAGTAGTAGCATTGTCTCTCACGATTGTGTGTGGATAGCCGAAGTGAGCAAAGTCTTCTTCAAGTATATCAATTGTTGACCTTGTTGTAATCTATCAATACAAGCCAATTTGTTCCAAGGAAATTGATTGCATGATCTAGGTGAAGCCTGCTCCAAGGCTTTTCTGGAAGCATCCATGGATGGTTTGAGCTTTTAGGAGGATTTCTTTGATTCTCTCCACAAGAACTACAGTTTCGGCACGTACTTTCAATATCTTCGGTAATGTTAGGCCAATACACTGACGTCCGTGTTAATTTCTTCATCCTTTCCATGCCAAAATGTCCCGCATGTAGTTCATTCAACACTTGACATTGCAAAGACTTTGGGATCACTCTGGAACCATACGTTAGACAGCCGTTTATGATTCCTAATGAATCAGCAATTTGTCTAAAACGTCCGATATCACTCCCTTCATTGTTTTTCTTTGTAGGCCAACCTTCTCGTGTAAAACGTATAATCATTGAAATGAGGGGATCTTTGGATGACTCTGCTTGCAAGTTACTATGCTTCATCTTTTTATTAAATGTCTCAATATAACATACAATTTCCGTGTCATCTTCCTTCTCTTCGTCATCAAAATTATGATCTTCGGAAGATGGTAATCGACTAAGTGCGTCTGCATTTGTATGATTAGCGTTTTTGCCTCTTGTTTTCAAAAAATGTTTGCTCGCAGATTCGTAATGAGGAGTTGACTGATCTAAAATAGTTTGCCCATATCTTTCCAAAGTTGTTGTGTCATGAAGTTTCCCGTTGTTGCAGTGTCCAACTCCAATATGCATCTGTGGCCTTTAATAGAAAGAGGTATTTCCATCTTTGGAAGTTCATGTGAGCTGACAGACGCAACTGTACCCAGAGTTTTGATGGAATCCTTCGTGCATTTCTTTCTACATACCACTTCTAAGTGACCTTTTAAATGACAAAAATTACACATTGTTTGCCTAAAGCGACACTCTTCTGGTTTGTGGTTTGCTTTTCCACAGCGATAGCAGCGAAACTTTGAGTCCTTTTCTTTAGAAACTCTTTTGGTGCTTTTGTTTCAGTCTTTTTCTTTAGAAACTCTTTTGGTGCTGCATGTAAATGATTTACTTCTGTATCTTTGGTGTGATATCCAAAAACCGTTTCTTTCGCAATCTTGGCTGCGTTTTCCGTTTCAATTGCTATTTCCACAGCTCTAGCAAAATCCAATGTCTCATACTTTACTTTAAAAATTGCCTTTAAAACCCCTTCGTTTCTAATTGAGCAAATAAATCTTGTGCGCAGTGCTTCATCTTGAGGATCTTTTATTGAGGAAAAGGCACAAGTTGCTGCATCCTGGCGATTTTCTCCGGGTTTACGTTGAAGATCACTCCAGAATTTGAAGCGTTCCCTCACAACAAATCTTTTAGGATCGTATTGATCATTCATGAAATCTAGAATTTCTTGCATGCTCAAGTTATTGATGTCTTTAGGCAGCGAGCTTTGGGCTGCAAGATTGGAAAGTAACTTGTAGATGCAGGGTGATTGATTTGTCAGAAAAACTTGCGCTTTTCGATGTTCCGGGATAGAATTTGCTCCAAGAAATGTGCAAAAACGAGCGAAGTAATCTTTCCAAAGTTCAGAAGTAGAATCAAATGGTGCAAACTGACAAAATCCTCCTTGAGAAGAAGAGACCTCAATAGGTTTTGAAGAAATATCTTCCCTAAGTTGATCTATCCTTTTTGCATCTTCTCCACTTTGCGCGTTTAATATTTCGATCATAGTCTTCTGCTGTTCCATCTGCTTTTGCATTAGCACAACCAGGTCTTTAATTTCTGTCATTGTCTTGCCAATTCCGAAGATGTTCTTTGTCGAGAAGTTTTGTGCAAGATCCTACTGACTGCGCCAGAAAGTCTCTGTTATGTTTTTACAGAGCAAAATGGTAAAGAAAACTTTACTGAAGGAGATGCCACTCCTTCAGTATAAGCATGGCTTAGGAAAAATCATAGTGCTGGTGATAACAGAGTGAAACAAAAATAAGTCAAAGACTATGATGACAATCAAGTTGCTATCTGGAAATTTTTAAAGTGAAAGATCACCAATGTCAATAAAAGTTTTGTATTTTTATTATTTTTCATTGTCAAAATGACAATATTCAATGAAAACGAATCATTCAAACAAATCCAAATAAAGTATAATATATTTATTTTTTCCTTAGAAAATTAAAGTGTTCACAAAATCATAGTCGAAATTTATTAACAGTGATATGTAATATCAGTAATAACAAATAATAGGCCTACTATGGTTAAAAATCCAATATACTACATAGTAAACATTATCGATAAAAGGGAGCAGATGTACAAACTTATATTTTCTATCATGATTGTTACTTAAATATACAGCAAAATGTAAAAAAATAATTAAATAAACATACTAATAAGTGCCAGTAAACTAAAAAAATTTTTTTTTTTAAAAAAAGTAGATTAAAAATAATATAAATTGTATACTACATATAATATAATAGAAATATATTTTACATATTATCTTTGGTCTCTATCGGGTCAATATGGCATGCTGCTAAAAATATTTGAATCCCACAATATTTTATATCATCTCACAATACCTATTTTAATCAGTTTTCAAATACATAATATAACTTGATTGTGCTCATAATATTACTGCATGCCTCCAATATTCCAACCTTTTCAATCTTACGTATGTAAATATATCATGCTGTATTCATTATTTTTTCCTTGGACCAAATCTAACGCTTGATTTAAATTAAGATCAATGTTTCTTTCCATGGAAAATAAAATATGCGAACTGTTCTGAATATGAAAACGATTGCTTTAATATCCTGTTGAACAGGAAATAGAAGTAGGCGATCAAATGTCTAATGATCAACCTCCTGATTAAAATTCAGAAAACATCATAAACAAAATATTTAGGGAGAATAATTAAACGTAATACATAGTGTCTGACTAATGACCGGTGTTGCATAAATGAAACTTTTGTGATTTACATCCAAATTTAAAAAAAAATACTTGATAAATAATTTGCTATATTATAAAATCAGTGTGTACTAGAGCTTCTGTCTCGAGATTTTTCGAGAATTTTAGAATTTTTTTATTTCTTGATTCTAGAGAAATTTTTCTTGAGGCTCAATAAATAAAAAAAAAATTTTATTACTGAAAACATGTTAAATTTTGAATAAATATTAATAAAAAATAAATAATTATGTGTAATGCACGATCAACTTTTGAATATTCAAATTTTGAAGAAATTTTAGAATGTGCAAAAAATATTTTTGATAAAATTTTTTCCCATTATTCGGAGCATGGAACTGTTATACAAGAACGCCAAATTCAAGTCGAATCTGTTGATGAGTTTGAAGAAGAATCTCTAACTCAAAGTTTTAATAGAGAAATTAAAGAATTCATGTATGATAAAAAAGAAGAAAAAGTTAGTACAATAGAAGAAGAACTACAGATGTTCAAACAAAACAAAAATTTTGATTTATCAGAATCGATGCAATTGTTAAAAAAAATTCTCTTTTATGCATCCAACCAACTTCTTATCAATGCCGAAGAATTTTATCTCCAAAACGATTGAGTTTGAAAAACGAAACTTTAAATGCTCTTGTTTTTTAAAAAGTTATTTTACTAATAAAACAAAATATTTTTTTCGTAAAATATTTTTTAACTTCTCGAAACTTTTCTTGAGAATCATATATTTTTTTTCTCGTTTCTCGAGAATTAAATTTTATCGAGAAATCAGAAGCTCTAGTGTGTACTTCAATGTTTTTGTAATTTTTTTATTTGAAAACATGCAATTTTTCAACGATTTTTTCCTACTTTTTAGGAAAAACTGGAGCCCTCTTAATTTTTGAAAAGTTTCATTTTTTCACCTTTATAGTATTTTTATTAACTTTAGCTACAATACTATATGAATTTTCTAAAAAAAAATAATCAGTTTTCTGACCTATTATTATGAAATGAAATGGGTCTTGAACTTTTACAACACTGAAAGATTTTGTAGCTATTTTGTGCTCATTTGTCTTTTGTTTTGGCTGCTGATTTACATGTTCAAAGTGTTTTTTCAGTTCAATCAAATCGATCCAGATCTTCTTTCCGCTTTTTCCTCCAAATACACTGAGCATGATACATCAAGCGGGGAACGTGATTTATCCATGGATGCTCTCCAACTCGAAGTCTCCACCCTACTCCTCTCGTACTTGGATCTTTTTTTGTGCGTCCGCAAACTCGAAGATAGGAAGAGGTTCGTTAGTTTGTATTGTCTGCACACCCTCAATCATATTCTTCTCACCAAACAAAGCATCATTCAGCATAATGAGGAATTAAAGAAAGACCCTTCCAAGTAATTTTAGTTGATTTTTTTCCCCCAACTTTTAGGTTTCTGAATTAAAACTATTTATGCTTCCTCTAGAGCAGCGGCTTTCTAACTGTGGGTGCCGACCCTCAGTGGGTCGTGTGAGAAATAAAATGGGTCGTGACAAAAAAGAAAGGAAATCAAAAATACGTAAGTGAGAGCAAAGTCAAGAATATAAACAACTTTAAATATTGCACAGCACTCATAAATCGTCGGTAGGTTTTCACTGATTTATCCCATGACAATGCAGTCTTTATGAATCAAACTTCAAAAGAGTTTGTCTTATTACACCTAAGTATTATGAGTCTCGATTCAAACTCTAGTTCTTGCTATGGGTCGCAGTAAAAAAAATTTGAAAAACGCTGCTTTAGAGCTCAGTAGTTCCCCACCCCAAATGAGGTCAGTAGTTGTTTTTATTGGCTCACGATGACAAAATATTTCTAAGATTATTTAGCAGTCATCATAATCTCTTTTTTTCTAGATTAATAATGTATATACCACTCATGCTCACTGTTTTATCGTTGCTGATTTTTCTCAGTAATTCTATTCAAATCTCTGTGTAACATGTCAAAATTGGATATATTTCTGCATGATAGTTTAAAAAGATTTTCTAGAAAGTATTTTTCATGTCTTATCTGTTTATTAGTCATGACCATGAGTATCCAGATAGCATTTTTATTTCACCATTTTAGATTAAATACCTAGACTAAGTTTTATATTAAAAAGAATTCTCTTCACCTTATGTTAGATTGTATAGAAAATCAATATTATTTATGATGTGAACTTATGATTTGCATAAAACATGCAATAAAAATCTGTTTTCATTTTCAGAATGGTTTAACTTCGATCTCTTTAGCCATCTTAGTTTTCAATTCTGTTTTTTCTCTGGAATTTAATTAATTATTTTCATTTTTTATTTTGAAGGCAATTCCAAGATCAAGGTTTTACCAGGCCAAAAGTTTTGATTGTGCTTCCATACAGAAATTCAGTTTTTCGCGTTGTTGAAACATTCAAAAATCTAATGACATCCTCCTTACAGAGTAATCAAAAGGTATTCTATATATGATCCATAATTTTTACACAAATATTCAAACAAATAATTTGATTGTAAAAACTCGTTAAAAATGATTAAAATGAAAACCTGTAAAGTCTTCAATACGGTAGAAAGAAGCTTTGCGATGAGGATTCTTTAAAAATGATTTTTAGAACTACTTTCACTCTAAATGTCAATAAGCATAGGAATTTAGCTTTTTTGGAATCGAGATCTTGTGTAGTTTTAGGGTTAATATTTGAAAAATCCATATCAAAATCACTTAGTCTTTGAAATTGCATACTTTTTCAGAAGACATTTCAGTAGTAAATAAGCTTTGACAATCATAATTTCTTTGGATGTAGAATTTTTAAGAAAATTACTTTATTTTAAACCAAACATTCTTGTCTCTTCTTTTTTCAAATTTAAATTATGAGTATGATATCACTGTCAATTTTAAAAACATTTATGTAACTTAAATGATGGGCGTGCAAATAGAGGTCAAGATTAGAACGGGCGGTTTTCAAACATTTTTAAAAGAAACGGCGCGCGTACTGGTGCGTTTAATATATCGTATAAACGCGACGTCAGTACAGGCGGCATTTGAAAATATATTAAGGGTATAACATACTTCAAAAGATGAGTTTTTTCAGATCTATGACTGACAATTTTAAGTTTTCGGCGCTTACCTTCTCAAAAATAGAAGGTACTTTTACTTGTTATACCAATTTTTACTTTGCACTATTTTACATATTTAGGTTTCATTAATCAATAAAAAACGCTTTTACGAAGAATATGCTCCTCAAACAAATAATGAGGATTTTTTTTCATACTCAGGTTTGTTTATACCTAGTTAATAACATTATGAAATAATCTTTTAGTTGATTTATATCTGGTTTGTACTTAGAATTTGTTTATACTCTCTACTTTACTTTGATATTATTTTTTTACCTTTGTTTATGATATAATTTTTACAGAAGAGTTCAAGCACATTTTTTCTGGGAATATTGACGATAAATTTTGCCTTGGACTCAAACTTTCGGAGAAATCTATCAAACTCTTCTCTGAATATCACTTATCCGATATCATATTAGCCTCTCCGCTGGGATTGAGAACGCTTGGCTTCAGAAAAAAACGTAAACAAGGGCCGGGAAAATTAAACGAAAAGTCAAAAGTCAGAAAAGAGTACTATTTTTATTCATAACTATTTCATATAAATATTAAATCGCATCAGAATAAAGGGAAAAAGATAGGAATTTTTAGTGTAGAGCATTAGATTTATACTTTTTAGTAAACATTTCTAGTTTTAGTGTTTTACATTCTCAATGCCCCGTTGAATATGAAAAACTAAGCCTTCCGTTTCAAATGGAAGTGAAACTCGAATCATACTTCTAGATTTTAAAACATCACGATTCAATAAATCTGTGTAATCATATCGTGTTAGTTCAAAGTGCCATTATTTTTTTAATTTTTTGTATCTAAAAATTATGTGAGATAGTTTTCTGTTTTTATCACTTAAAGCATTTTAGCGATAACTTACTTCTTCCTTGAAATAGGTCACACTTCTAAATAGGACTTTGAAGTCAATGGAAAAATGAAGACGACAACTTAAAAATTTTCAAATTCAAAGCTCTAACTTCTTTTTTTCTGAGATTTCAACCCAAACTCTATAAGTCCTAGATAAATATATAGTTAGAACTATATATTCCTTTCCATATATTTCTGAGTCCATGAGTCAAACAAGTGCTTACTTTGTTTAATGGCAGAGAATTTACTGAATTATATGGATTTATTTTCTGCTTTATTGCATTATAATTTTTTTACTTTGACTCATGTACATTTCCTCCTTATATTCAAATAATATATCTTTTTTGTTCATAGTACTTGGTAATTAGTAATTGTGCAAATTGTACCTTTTCAATAAAAATGCTATTCATTCTCATAAATTGACTCTGACCTTTTTTATTATATATATTTTACTTGGAGAATGAACTCCCACAATTTACCTCAACATCCATCATGGGAAAAACACGAATGGTATTTTAACCGTTTTTTGTTTTTCTTAACTATTTTCTAATTTTCGGAATTTATTTTAGCAAGGATTTTTTATTATCTATTTTTCGTGATTAGTGCTCGCCTATTTATTCCACTCTAATTATCTGTGGTATGATATAATTCTTTCTGGGTATAAAAGTATTTTCTTTCTTGATATCTCATTTTTCTTATCTTAAGTCCACGTCACCACTTTTTCATAACATATAAATCGTCTATCTTAAGTTATTTAAAACTAATACTTATACGAATAATACATTTTCTCAACAAATTTCAATTTAATACTCAGACCTTATTAAAAACATTTAATTTTTTAGGGTTAGAGGGATACCTATATATTATTTATTTTTGTGATTTTTTGAACACCTTTTTTCAACTTTATCTACAATGTATTTTCTGATTCTTAGGGAAGATTCTTTCGAATCCCATAATGAAGAAGAAGAAATAAATCTAGATTTTCTCTCATCCATTGAAGTACTGATCATTGATCAAGTTGATGTCATGTATATGCAAAATTGGAAGCATTTATTGGTATTGATATTTCATAACTTATTGAATATAAAGATGCACTTTTTTTAATTTATCAGTGCTTCCGCGCTATCACTGAAATATCCGTTCACTTGTGATATATTTCTTGCCATACTAATATAAAGATTTTAATTTTTTATTTTTCAAAGTATAATGATAAATAAACTTAAAGGTAGGTGATTATCATGTGCGCTACTCAGTATATTGTTCAATTCACCATTAAAAACGTTACGAGTGTATCTAATTGTCAGGTCCCACCCTTGAGTTGTTGTCCTCAATCTAAACTTTTAGCAAAAAGTAATTTAGCAAAATTTAATATTCATCACAACCAATAGCTACTTTTGATACATTTTTTATCACCTTGTTTTAGAAAGCAAAGTTAAGAGAAATTCAAAATTGAATAATATTTTGGTGGTCACAAGTGGACGCCTACGCTTATAGCTTGAACTGAAATAGGGGAGGGGGCGTTTCAATCCTACAAAAAATTTAACAGCTACATATCAGTCATAATTAGAGTTCAATTCTCGAGATCTCGAGAGTTCATCTTTGAGGAGCTAGATTCTCTTAGTACTGCTTTGTCTTCAAAAGTTAAAGATTCTTTTATTTCCAGAATAAGTGTCAGAAGAAACGTAGATCTTATTAGTCTTTTAGAATATCTAAATTCTGGCAAAAATTATTATCAAAGATCAATCAAAAGTTTGACACTTTTAGACCCACACCAAATTCGTGAACTTTTGATCAATTTGTTAAAGAAAGAAGGTAAAAACAAAAACGAAAGCATAAATATAAATGAAGAAATTCAAGTGGAAAGTGAAAAAAAGTACAAAAGTTTGAATGAAAAGCTTGAAAGCACAATTAAAAATAAAATGTATCCAAGAAATGAAATGTTTACTAATAATGGAAATACTAGTTACTCTAAAGATGTAGAAGCGTTTGAAGCAACAGGAAAAATGTCAATTCAACTCGAAAACTTGTTTAATAATTTAAAATGTATTCCACCAACATCAACGGAGTCTGAAAGAATATTTTCTTCTGCTGGGATTTTTGTCACTAAGCTTAGAACAAAGCTTAGTGACAAAAGTATCAATAGCTTGATTTTTTTTAAGAAATTTTTTTAAACTTTCAAAATAAATAAATTTTTCTGAAATTTTTGATAAATTTTAATAAGTTTAAATTATTGATAGTTGTATTTTTCTAGATGGGTTTTAGATTTCTTAAACTTCAAAAAAGTTCGAGAATTCTCGAGAAATCTCGATATATTATTTTTTCTATCGAGAAATCTCGATTCGAAAAAAAGTGCCAAAATATTGAACCCTAGTGATAATACTTGCTTTCTTAGAAAATTTATTTGTAACAATGCGTTTAGAAGCATCAGAAAACAAGTCATATCCTCACATAAATCTTAAAGGAACATGTCTGCTTACTTTTCTCATAGTTTTTTTTACCAAATTAAATATAATAACGAACGATAACTTTCAAATACATCAAAACCAATAGTTCAATCAAGTCCGAGATTTCAAACCTCAAGAAATTATCAATTACATGGTCCCTGAAAGCATGGTAAAGCTTATGATGTCTTTATACAATGATGCCCATATGTGTATGTATTTTCTGAGAGTTTCTCAAGGAGTGTTTGTGTTCATCATGAATCAGTTTTGTCGCCTTTTTTGTTTGCTATAGTAGTTGATGCTGTAAGTTTAATAGTTAAAAAAGAAATGCCAAAAAGTGTCTATATGCAGATGGCTTAGTTATTTTGGCAAATACATTAGAAGAGTTGGAAAAGAATTTTCTTATTTGGAAGAATGTTTTTGAAGCCAAAGGTTTGAAAGTCAATTTGAAGAAAACTAAAGTGTCGCAAAGTGGAGAAAAGCTTGGAACTCAAGCTTCGATAATAATAGATCCCTGTGGTATTTGCAAAAGCGAGTGATGAGAAACTCTGTCAAGTGTATTAAATATTACAATAAATTCGGGCTAGATGTGTATCTGTTAGAAAATTGAATGAAAAAATGTCAAGGAAGTTTTTTGTAAAAATTGTATGGAAGAAGGTGAAATCATTCTGTTGGATAAAGACAACGTTACAATATCAGGTGTGGAGAAGGTAAATCCTTTTTCTTACCTCGGAGATGAATTGAATAGTAGGGAAGAATGTGAAATTGCAGTAACCAAAAGATGCAGATTATGTCGCCTCAAATTCTATGAGCTATCTTCTTTTTTGCTTGGAAAGAATTTTCCGATGAAATTAAAACATAAAATATACAAAGTTTGTATCATAGCAGTAATTGTTTATGGCTCCGAAACTTTAAACATGAAAACACGATTCATAGAACAGAAAGAGATATGCTAAGAAAGATGTGTGGAGTAAACATTTCAATAAAAATTAAATCATGCTATAAGAAGAGAAAATGACTAGCGAATTAAACAAGCTTGGGATTTTGAAATTAGTGGGAAGAGAAATAATGGGGTTCCAAAAGGCACCTCGAAGGAAAAGTTAATGAAAGAAATTATAAGGCTTGGGATAGATGAAGCAGATGCGCCTGTTAGAGAGAAGTAGATATGAGTTTTGTCAATTGGCGCAACAGTCAGAAATGCCTTGCGAAAAAGGAAATTTAACTGACTTAAATAAATGATGATGATGTATCCATGTAAGATAAGAAATCTTTACTCGCGGTTTCCCAAACCCTCACAAACCACGTTAAAATTTAAGTTATTATCCTCTCCTGCGATTAACATTTAATCAGAGTGAACTTTTTTTTAACAGAAAATATTTTAAGAAAATAAAAAAATTCTTATAATCATTCTTAACCGGTTATCGACCACAATCGACACATGTCCACTTTACAAAAATGTGAATCGTCTGTGTTTATTAATGCTTTTTAATACAAATTTTCTACTTTATACTAGATATCGTATGATTATTCTGGTCGTTAATTGGTTAATTCACTATTTATCAATTTTGTTCTCGTGAGAAGGTTTCAATTGTGCCCATCTTTGATAAATTTTTCTAACTGGCTGTATCCATGATACAAAAATCCTTCAAATCAAAATTAGGGAATTATTAATGACTACTGCATATTGATAACTTCGTTATAATGAATTTTTCATCTTTATTTTCTCTTTTTTAATGCTTTCAATTATGTGACCAAAGAGTTAACACTATTCACTTTTACTTTTAAAATGTCATTTGTAATAAAAATTGTCTCAATGAATACTTCATTGGTAAGAAAAAGTGCTTGGGATATTCTGTCGTGCCCGAGCTTTATAATATTTTGTATTCTCTTCGGGGATGAAGATGAGATTTGAAGCAATCATTTTAAACGTAATTCTCAATCAAATAAACTAGAATGCTACAATATAATGTCATAAAAGGCCATTTTATTTATCATTCTTGTTTTTCTTGTAAAATGGCTTGAATTTTTAAAATGTTAATCGATTTTACATTTTTAGAATGCTCTTAAATCCATCAATCATAAGCCAAATGAAACAACACATACCGACTTTTCTAGAGTTCGAGAATGGTGTCTGGATGATTTATCTACTTATTACCGACAAACCATTTTGATAAGCAGTGTTATGTTTCCCTTAGCTAGAAGTCTTTTTGGAGGTTTAAAAAGTAATAGATATAGAAATTTCACCCTTCGCCCTTTCATATTGCATTTTCATATTTAGATTATCAAGGCAAAATCATAGCGTACAATCCACCTGTCATCGGATCAATCGAATCTGTGAATATATCTCTATCTCACGTACTTTTTAAAATTTAATATCACACTTTTTTTCTTTAATTTTTCTCTTATATTTGGATTAAAAAATAATTGCTATTAGTTGTAAGTGTTTCAAACCGTATCTATGTTTAAGAAACAAAATTTTGTAAATATTGTAGATGCTGGGTAAAAAATATATTTCTCATGCGTGTCTTTTTTAGTATGAGCATTCTGCATGGTAAAATATCTTGTGAACATTTCCTCATTGCGTGATATCATTTTATGATTTTTAGCTTTTTTGCGCATTAAAAGTTTTAATTATTCGAATATTTATTTTTATATTCCATTTGTTCTGTGCATGACTATTTTAATATGGTGCCACCTAGTGTTGTGCCAATTTGGCTTTCCACGGGTATTGGCTTAATCGGTTTTTTGTTTAATAGACAATTTAAAATCACTCTACTCATCATTACTCCTAATTTATTCAGGTATCGGCCGCGGTTTACAATCGGCATTTTATAAAGTAATCGGAAATTGAGATCGGTACATCACCACACTCCCACCATATGACTTAGAATGCATATTCTGTTTCTGTAATTAAACTTCTTTTCCATTATTGTACTGATCCTAATAAATATGTTTATCTTTAAGGTTTACTGAGATAAAAAATTTTTATTAAACTTTTTTTAAATTAAATTATGTTTTTTTACTGTTAAAATAAGTTGTTTGTAAATGAATACACAAATTGCTAGTCAAACTTTAGAATTTATTATTTGTGAAATTGAGACGTGGTTCTTACGATGAAGCTCTGACTGCCCATATTTTGCTTTTATTTTGATCTCCTCATTTTTATCAAGTTTTGTTCCTTCCTCGAAACATGATACGAGTGTTAAGTATCAACATATATTTTTATGTTTTCATTTTATTTATTTGATGAGTAAGATTTTTAACCAGCGATATTTTTCTACGTATGTCATAATGATTTTTTAATATCATAATTAAAATCTATAATATTTCTTTTATAGGTATTTTATAGATTTACATTTTCTGAAATTTCTTCCGTCTCAGAAACAAGGTTTACTTTTTTCAAAGCTAAAATTTATCCCGAAATCATCAAGTGGAGTAATCAGTCTTCCTCAGTTCTACTCTTCATTCCGTCTTACTTCGATTACATTCGCATCAGGAATTTTTTAGATGCGCAAGAAATGAAATTCGTCTCGCTGACTGAGTAATTAAATTTTCTATACCCAAATATAAAATCTCTATACCACTTCATTCGTGTATGTGTCAGATAAAGCATGTGGTAGGAGGTTTAGTTGTTAACCTTCGCAGGACACACACGGGCTTTTTACTCCATTCAGCATTTTCAATGCCGTTTTTGATATAATATTTAATATATAACATATCAAAAAAATAGTATGTAAATTTACGTTATTCTCTGGAGTATAAATTGGTGCCAATATCAAAAATATACTGTTCTTTACAGACTCTAATTTTTTGCGGTTTTCATGACCTTAAGAGAAAATTTTCGAAAATTGAGTTTTAAAAAAACATGAAAGAAATTTTTTATGCATAAGGAGTGGAAATCTGTAGAATATAATTATTAGGTTATCTTCTGAATTTCATAAAAAAAAAAAAAAAAATTTTTTTTAACGCCATCTTTAGCAAAAAAAACTTTAAAATATTTATCTAAAAAAACTTTTTGGCTGTTTTTTGTAGCTAAAAAATTTTAGAACTGAAAAAAATTTATAGAATAAGTAAATTTTAGATCTTATAAAGCAATAATTTTGAAAATAAAGCGCCTAAAATTGAACATAAAATGTAAATCTGATGCTGAAGTTGACCCATAAATTAAAGGAAAATTAAAATAAAATTCAAAAAGTAATATAATTTATTGGGCACAGGATTTAAAACGGTGAATTTTCGCCGACAGTCGGCTTTATCAAACCACTATACTAATGAGCAGAAGAACTCTTCTTCGCTAATCCTTCCAATTTTCAACTTCTAGCCTACTCATTAGTATAGTGGTTTGATAAAGCCGACTGTCGGCGAAAATTCACCGTTTTAAATCCTGTGCCCAATAAATTATATTACTTTTTGAATTTTATTTTAATTGAACATAAAAAATTCAAAATATCAAAAAACCTATTTATAAACAATTTGAAATTTATTTCATAAAATATCAAGGGTTATACAAAAAAAATAAAGCATTATAATTATATGTTGAACATGATAAAAAATTAGCAAAATCACAAATTAGAATGGCAAAAAGAACAAATGGATAAGGTGTGTTTTTTGCACATAAATTTTTACAATTTGAACACCTCCTTGTGCCTCGTGTTCTAGGTCTGCATTCTTGAATTGAACAGTATCCCCTGCCCGAACTACTTTCCGCCGTGTCAATTTGCGGAGAAAAACCATAGTAAAAAAGAAGGTTTTTGATGGGTCTTGAAATCTGACTTATGTTAGCCCTAGTTCTCATAGAATTATAACCTAAATTTTTTGATAAAATTTTTAAAAAAAATTTTCTCCCTCCATGGCGAATGGGCAACGCATCGTTAGGGCAGTTGTGCTTGTAGATAATCCATGTGTTGTAGGCAGCTATATCTAAATAATTAGAAAATGCGGCAACTGTCCATCGCCTACTTGTCTTATAACTAGTAAAATCTCTGGCCATTCGATTAAAACAATCCACCCCACTTTTGTATTTATTATAGGAAATTAGGCTTTCGGGTTTTCTTTTATTTGATGTGATAGTAACACTTCTACTATGCTGCGTAGATAAGACATAAACTGCTTTAAAATTCTTTCTAGCATGCTTTTCAGGTATATAAACACAAAGTGATGAAATATTGGAATATACAATTTTGCTCTCAGTTTCACTTAAATTTAACGTGCGTAAAAATTTAGGTTTTAAAATATACGGAACAAATCTACGTATAGGATTTACTGTCCCACAAATTGTCAAATTTTTGGAAAGAGCCCACTCCGCTAAAGCATGAGATGTAAAAAATCTGTCAAGATAAATACCACACCCTGATGGGAGATTGCTACTTTCTACTAGACGCTTACAGATTTCTAGACTTGAAAAATATTCCCGATCAATTAATCCTGAAACATAAATTTCGGGCTTCATAACATAAAATGTGTTAGAATCATTAAGATGGTAGAACCTTTTTAGGGTCGTACACTTTTAGAGAACACCCGCCACGAAATTTCACTAATTGCTCGTCTATAGTTACAGCATCAAGTGGTGTCCAAAATTTATGGCATTTTTCAAAAAAGTTATTATGAATACGCCTAATGGCTGCTAGTTTGTCTGAAGGCTCTCTAGTGGCGGCATCGTCAAAGCGTATAAAAATTTTGATGAATTGGAACATCCTTCTGCCGAGTGCAGCACGTAAGAAAGGATCTCCATCATTGGAAAAAAGGGCTTTAGTCGCAATTCTTTGGTCTTTTGATTGTCCCAAAAAAATTAGACAACCAAAATAGGCAAGCAAATCGCTTATAACAAACTTTTCATGACACGCTTTCAAATCCAACCACTTAGGGGACTCTTTCCTAGAATCATAGAGTTTCTTATATCTCACATAAAGATTTATAGAAAAATAAACTTACTTGTAATTATCATCTGCTTTTTTGTGAGTCATCTCGTATATATGAGAAACCAAAGGAGGGTCAAAAAACAAATCAAAAATTTTATCAATTTCCTTCAAGTTTTTTGCATCATCAGAAGGTCCATATGGACGTGAAGAGATATCTCTACAGTTTCTAGCTTGAGATCTACCTCTTGAAGATTGTTGAGGCTCCCAGAAGAACTGTGTTCCATCTGGAGCGAAATATCTTCGGCGTCAAATACTTCTTCTAATTCCACTGCTTCTAGATTACTCTCACCTGTATAAATATCAGATGCTTCAGAATCTGAAATTGATGAAAATGATTCATTTTCTTCAGAAGAACTTGTTGTCAGAGGTGATGATGATGATGATAAAAATTCCATGCGAAATAAGAACAATAGAGAAAATTATTCAACAACAAATTGTTGGTAAAAGTTATGGATCAATGCATAGATAAGCTTTCATCAATAAATGATAAACATTGAATTCATGCGAAGATTACGGTCAGAAAATATCACAGATGAAGAAAAAAATCAATTATAAGAATGTGCACAGAATGAAGATGGAAAAAAGATAAACAACTTGCATTTATTGGTTTCGATATTTTACGTAACCTGATAGGAAAGTAGAGAAAGAGAGAAAAAATATGGGATAACGTATTATAAAGAGAAAAACACACACACACACACACACACACACACACACACACACACACACACACACACACACACACACACACACACACACACACACACACACACACACACACACACACACACACACACACACACACACACACACACACACACACACACACACACACACACACACACACACACACACACACACACACACACACACACACACACACACACACACACACACACACACACACACACACACACACACACACACACACACACACACACACACACACACACACACACACACACACACACACCCACGCGCGCGCATACAAACTAGCTAAGCTAGTATATATATAATACATTGACACACATATAACATACATATTTTGAAACTATAAATTTGGAGCAAAAACTATTCTTTTGTTCAAGATTGAATTTTTATAAATTTTTCAAATAAAATTTTTAAATTTTGATTTTGATAGGATATAAAAGTAATGAAGAAGAATAGTTTATTAAAAATTCTATAAAAATGCTATTGTACATAACAAAACAAAAACAGAATGGATAGAAAAAGGTGCTGAAAGGTCATTGAACCATAAGAAATATTTATAAAAAAAAGGGGAGAGGTGAAACCCCCCCCGTCAATAACCTACAATTTATAATAAAAATGTATCAAAAAAATTTCAAAAAAAAGTAAAGATACGCTTCTAGATGTTTCAGGAACAGTCAAGAAAATCAAGTGGAATAATGCAATGATTTGAATTTAATTTGAGTTATAGAACAAGAGGAGGTCTTGAAAACCCCCTACCCCTCGTAAATAATAGAGTTGAAATATGTCATAATTCATCATTCAAATGTTAATAGTTTTGTAAATAGTATATTCTATATGAAAAAGCGTATGGGCTTTTTTCTCCATTACTGTGTCCTTCGTGTAACAGTAAAATCGTGTGTCCTGCGAAGGTTAAAGGATTATCTTTTTAGCAGTGAACTAGTTGCCAATGAATGGCTCTAATGTTCATGTTATTTCTTTTTTCTTATATGCACGCAAGATGGCGCCATGGCTGCGTTTCAGACGGTTCGTGAACAGTTTTAATTTTTATAAAAAAAAACTTATAGGTCAAAAAAGTCAGTCAATTTGTACGTTTAAAAATAACTGAACCAAAAGCTAACTTCTAAAGTTTGAATAAATAGCAAGCAGTAGCTGTATGCCTTTAATTTATGTAAAATTTGCTTTGCTACCTCTATTTCACGTCATTTGAGATCAAAAATTTATGTCAACAAAATAAAGTACAATTAAATGCTTACGAAGTTGTTCTTATGACTTTTCTATGCGAAAATTTCCTTGTGAGGGTCCATAGCTTTCCTCAACTTCTTAAAGCGGTCCATGACTGAATAAAGGTTAAGAATCCTAATGAATGAGTTTCCAAATGTCTCCTTACAAAATCGGGTTATTAAGCAGGTTAACTTATCATTTTTACTTAAACCATTTAGATACGTGTGTGACAAAGAATATAAATGGAGTAAGGCAATGTTTTTGAAAAAGAAGATTGGGATCATGCTTTTGACAGAACGTTCATTTTTCTATCACCACTACAAGATTCCGACATTCTGTCATATGGTGTTTTATGAGTTGCCCTTTTATTTCGACTTCTATCCTCAGTTATGCAACATGTTTGGGTGCCGTGCTGATTCTAATTTCATCACATCTACTGTCATGTACTCCAAGATGGACTTTTATCAGCTCAGTGCAGTGATTGGAGTGAAAAAGGCTTCAAAGTTCGTTAACAGTCTCAAAGATTTACACGTTTTGAAAAGCAGTTAATATCATTTCTCCAAGATCATAATAGCTCTCTTCGTACGCAATTGTTATTTTTAAAGTTTTATTGATTCAATCTTTTAACCTTTTTTAATATAAAATTGTTGAGTAATCATAATGAAGCTTTCATATATTTTTTTAATCCTGGAAAAAAAATTTTGATTAATTTTGCAATACATTTTTAAAACTTTAAATTTAAATTAGTATTGCAAACTAAGCGTTTGTTATTTTTACGTGAAGACTATAGTGTTGTTGTTGTTGTCGACCTCGTTCACCATTCGACATCTGAAGAGTGAACCCTCACGTCGCAGTCCAGCTCCCACTCCAGTTTCGAAGACCATCTGGAAAGCAACTCAGCCACACTTACGGGATTCGCCCAGAGATCTATCGGTTTCAAATTGGTTGTGATATGTTTGCAGTTGAATAGATCTTGTGTGTCATGTGTGTGGTAGTGGCATAAAGGACATTCGGGTGAAGGGTGTGTGCTCGGTGATATTTTATTCATGTATGAGTTTAGTAGTGGTGATTTGTTGGCGCGAAGTTGTGATAGTGTGCGTCGGATGTGATTGGAGAGTGCTTCTTCGTTGGGGTTGATGCTTGGTGCTGGTGAGTTTATGGTTTTGTTGTTTTGCCTGTTTGTGAGGTATGTGTTTACAATTTTGGTGTGTATTTGCTTTGTGTTTAGAGTTCTAGTTTCTTCGTGTAGATGTTGTGTGTTTGTGTCTCTTGTGCATCCGGATATAATTCTTAGGGCATTGTTTTGTATTCCTTGTAGGTTTTGTGTGTTAGAGTTTGATATGATTGGTGACCATATTGTGCTTGCGTATTCGAGTATGGGTCTTGTGATTGTTTTGTAAGTGGTTAGTAGGGTTTCTTTGTTTTTCCCCCAGTGAGATGATGTTGGTTGCTTGAGTATGTTTATGCTTTTCTGTGCCTTTTGTGTTGTGTTTTTGATGTGTTGGTGAAAAGTGTGTTGAGTGTCGAATGTCAGTCCTAAAATGTATGCTGGGCTATTTTATGCTGGGTCGGGGGAGAATAGTGTCGCGGTTGTTTTGAGAGGATTTAGTGTTAGGAAATTTGTTTTTGTCCATGTGTGAATTTTTTGTAGGTAGGGTTGAATTTGTTGTTCTGCTATGTGAGGTTTTTGATGCGATGAAAGTATTGTTATGTCATCTGCATAAGTTACAAGTTTTATGTTCTCTGGTGGCTTAGGTATCTCTGAGAGGTAGATGTTAAAAAGCATTGGTGAGAGTACCCCACCTTGTGGTACGCCAGATTTTATATTCTTATGTGTTGATGAGCAGTTATTGTATACAGTGAATTGTGTGCGTGCTTTAATGTAGTTGGATATGTATTTAATGATGGCATTATGTATGTTGGTATTGTGTATTTTGTTTATCAGTGTGTGTATATGAACGGAGTCGAAGGCTTTGCTCATGTCTAGTGATGCGGTTATTGTGCGTTGTGGTGGTTTTTTGTTATTGAATCCCTTCGTGATTGTATTATTAATGATGTGAAGAGCTGTGACTGTGGAGTGTTGTGATCTAAATCCGTGCATGTGTGAAGGTAGCGGGATAGCAGGTCTTATATAATTTAGAATGATTTTTTTTAGAATTTTTGCTAAAGGAGAAAGTAGTGATATGGGACGATATGAGGTACCTTGGGTGTGATCTTTATTTGGCTTGAGTATGGGAAATGTATTCGATTCTTTCCAGATGTGTTGAATAGTGTTCGTGTTGAGTGAGAAATTGTATAGGTTGGTTAGATATGTTAGACCTTTGGGACCTAAGTGTTTGAGGTGCCTTATATTGGTATTGTCTGGCCCTGTTGAGTTGTTTGCTCGTGAGTTAAGAATGGCGTTTTGGGTTTCTGTTGTGGTGATGTTTATTGAGGTTTTTTTTAGGTTTTTGGTATGTTTGTCGACTAGTCTGTTTTCTTTCTGTGTTGTGTGGGGCAAGGTGCTGGTAAAGAGTTTGTTGAAGTAGGTTGCCTTTTCTTTGTTAGTGGATGCTGTTTTCCTGTTAAATGTGATAGTTGCGTTGGATGTTGATTGGGGTTTTTTATTCATGAGTCCTGAGATTGTTTTCCATAGTTTGTGTGTATCAGTCTTATGGTCCCAAGAATTTGTGATATGTTTCTTCCAGATTTCAAGTTTTTGTTGTTGTATAAGTTTGTCAATGTGAGTGTTTAGTTGGGGTATAAGTGGATCTTTATGATTCGTTTGTCGAACTTTGTTTCTGTAGTCTATTTGTGTTCTGATGTGAGTGGGAAGGAGCTTTTTATTGATGTGTATTTTTTCACGAGGGATGTGGTGTTTGTCTGCCATGAGTATTAAGTTTGTTAAAAATTTTGTTCCTGTGTGGACATTGCTGGGGGGTTCAATGTTTTGAAGGGAGGATTCAATTTCCTCTGTGTACGCTGTCCATGTTAGGTGTTTTGTGTTTTGCGGTTGGCTTTGTTTCTTGTATTGTTAAGTGTTCGAGTTCTCTTATTTTGTTTCTTATTCCGTTGATGTTTATTTGTATGATGTTGAGTTTTTTGTTGTCGGGTATGTTGATTTTTAAGTCTTTGTGTGATGTAGTTTTTGGTTGAAAGGCAATTTGTTGAGTATGTTCTTTTTTCGAGTAGAGTGAGTTATTTATGTTGTGTCTGTTGCATTTCCATTTGTTGTAACTTTTTAGAGTAGTTTTTGTGCATTTAACCTTAGAAGGACGGAGTAGGGCTTTTTTTGGCTAGTAAATATTTAAAATATCTTTTTCTGATAGAAAAATATAGCTAGTCGATATGCTAACTTGGTGGTATTTTATTTTTTTTAATGGGTTTTAAAGATAAAAAGAAATATAAAATTTTCACCACATGAAAAAATATTTATAGTAATTTATACGAAATTTAAATTTAACGCCATCTAAAATTAATATGTTTTTATGAAAAACTTAAGTTGTAACCTTAAACAAGTTATAAAAATATAAATTTGAAGTGGATTTCAAATTTAGAATTTTTTTCTGAGGATTATTTTTGAAACACATAACGTTCGAAAATCATGTTTCTATTATTTCCTTCGCTTTGGGTATTATAGCAAGTCATTCATTATTAGCTAATAACAAAACAAACAAGCGTACGAATATGTAGTTTTGTGAAAAAAACTATATTATTCAATATTCAAAACTTTGTTTTCATAAATTTGTTTTCCATAGTGCAAAATATTATATATAAAAAATTAAAAAGAAGAACTATAATATTTTTTTTATTTACAAAGAAAAAGAAGTAACAAAACAAACAAACGTATGATTATGTAGTTTTGTGAAAAAATTATATTGATCACTATTCAAAACTTTGTTTTTATAAATTTATTTTTCTACAGTGCAAAATATTTTATAAAAAGTAAAAAAGATTAAAAAAATTAGATAAGCTTTTTAGATCGATTTGTTGAACAGCGCATGGTTGCGTACTTGAATAAAAAAATGAAGAGAATAGACTCCTTATTGAATTTGTGTCATGGTATTATCTGGGTAATAAAAGACACATCATACAACGCAGAAATAAATCAAAATATGATTTCAAACACAAAGAACTCTTACTTGATATTGATTTTTTATCGAGAATACGCATGCGGCTAGAGTGACCTCAATTGTTCCATTGACTACACGAACCATATATAATTGTCTATGCATTTGTTATCTTTTTTCTCACCACATTTGGTAAATAATTCCTTGGCATGAATGAATAGTAAAGAATCGCGTATAGATTACACAAAACTTTCTCTCTTGCATTATTTGTGTATGTGTAATAATTCTTCCATTTCTTGACAAGCTTCATTTGGATTTCCTAAGTTACTTCGCAAAATTTTATTATGAGCTCCTCAAGTTTTTATACAAGTAGTGATGAAGGAGAAACCTCTGGTTCTGACGTTTTTTCAAATAGTGAATATGAAATTCAAAATTCAGTTGATAGCGAAGGGCAACAGATTCAAGCGATGAAGAAACGGCTCTTTGCGAAGATGTGTCCCTTGTAGCACCAGATGGAACCCAATTTTTTTGGGAACCGAGAGACATTTGTGGAAGAAGATCATCAACTAATATCATCTCAAGTAGACCAGGTCCAAAAGATACGGCAAAAAATTTGAAAGATCCTTTGAACATTTTTAATCTTTTTTTCACTGAATCTCTTTTGAACCATATTTTTGTCTGCACAAAAGAAAGAATGGAAGAAAACTACAAGTAATTTTCTATTAGAAAACATTATTTAGTAAAATGTTTTTTTTGTAGAAGTCCTAATTGTTTGTTGGAGAACCTCAAAAGTTTATATGAAAGGTTTTCAATGGAACATTTGGTAGCATACTTAGCCTGTATTCTTTACATTGGGCAGTCTAAAGATCAGCAGATTGATGTCAAACATCTTTTTTCTGAAAAGTATGGAACCCCTTTTTTAAAAGCTGCAATCAGTAGAGACGTATTCATTCTTATTCGTACCTTTATAAGATTTGATTCAAGAACTACAAGAAATAGTTCAGATAAATTAGCTCCGATAAGATACTTACAAAAATTTTTCCTCGAAAACTTTCATAAATATTGGTCACCATCTAATTGCGTTACAATTGACGAGCAGCTCGTCAAGTATAGAGGCAGGTCACCTATAAAAGTATACGACCCATCCAAGCCAGGTCGATATGGTATGAAAATTTATCACTGTGTAGACTCGTCCAGTTTTTTTGTTTTTTGTAGCGAAATTTATGAAAGTGGTTTAGTGGACAGGGATCATTTTAAACCCAATAATATAGTAAAAAGTTTGGTAAATATTTCTTGCTTACCGACCGGTATTGGTATTTATGCAGATAGGTTTTTCATGTCCCAGGATTTGTGTAATTAGGCCAAAAATCAAAACTATACAATCTGTGGTACGGTAAGAAGTAATAGAAGGTTCATGCCGCATGTAGTCCGTCCAGCGCATTTAAAAGGTCTGGGTTTGAATGATTGTGAGAGTAGATTTTTGTATTCAGAAACCTCTTCGTTAACAGTTTATATACCGGAAAAACATTCTAAAAAAAACTTCAAACCAGTCTATGTGTTATCTAGTCAACATCTATCACAAATAGATACTTTTGGGCCCAGAAAAAAGCCTCAAACTATTCTAGATTATAATAGGTTTAAATCTGGAGTGGATGTTTTTAACAGAATGGCAAGAAATTACAGCTGTTATAAGTCTTCTAGACGTTGGCCAGTTGCAATTTTTACAAATTTTCTTGATATTGCAGTTAATAATAGCTGGGTAATTATGAGAGCTAATGATTCAGATGCATACCCGTCAGTTTCAAGAGGAGGAAGAAAATGCTTTATAAAACACCTTTCTCTACTTTTAGCTGAAAAATGCATGTTGATTAGAAGTCAAAGTTCATTTACTCGCTTATCTACCCGAAACTTATTATCTTTTTACGGGTTTTTTGATGTTGACGAGAACCCAACTACATCAGTTCAACGAGATTATTGCTCTTTTATTGATTGTAAGCCAAGAAAAAGGGGAACACGAAAATGCAGTGTATGTGGAAAATTCATTTGTAAAAGCCATACTTTATTAATGTGTAAAAAGTGCAGAAACACATAATAATTGTAAATATTTACGAATTTTTTATTATAATACTCGTGTGTTGTATTTTTATAATAGTTGAATAAATGTTAGTTCATTTTTTTTTTATATATTTGAAAAAAACTAAATATTAATCTATGATTAATATGCCCTTTTTGCATATGAAGTAGCGTTTGTTGAAATAATTTAACAAATAATATAATAGATGAATTTAAATTTTTTTCTTAGATATGTATATCTAATAAGTGTAAACGTTATGGAAGTTCGAATGCAATTTTTATTTTTATTATAGATGACGTTAACTAAAACAAACTCTTTTTTATTATAGATGGCGTTAATTCTGAAATAAGTTTTTTGATTTTTTTCGTATTAAAAACATGAAAACATATCAAACTGAACAAAAACATTCTTAAAAGGACTTTGATATGCTAAAGCTTTATTAAAAAAAAGAAATATACTTTTTTTAAAAATTGGAGTAAAACTCCCATTAACCGTCCTTAGTGTTGCTCTAAAAAGTTCCGTCCTGCTAAGGTTAAGGTGTACCCAATGTTTGTTTGTCGAGTTGCAAAGTATGGATGTATGTCTGTGTGTAATGAGAGTTTTGTAAATTTCACATATACAGATTTGAGGTCCCGGATTAGATTCTACGTCTCCCGCAAGGAGCAGTAGAGAAGCCTCCCATTCGGCCCGGTTCCGAAGGAGGTTGACCGAAAAAACGGCGGTATTGTGTCCGGCTTTCGTCGGACAAGGCAGATTTTCCCCAATTTGTTCCATGTTCTGGAAGCACTCCAACCACGAGCAGGCTGAGGAAGTTTGAAGCAAGACTATAGTGTGCTGAGTGACATTGAAATCCAGCTAATGAAAACAAAAAATGATATTATTAATGAAGAATTTCTCATTTATTTCAAGTTAAAAGATTTTTTTTCTTTTGCGAGGGCTTTCAAAGATAATTTTAGGGTGCAATGATGCTTTTGCATTCATATGCTAGAACCGGATTTCTCAACCTTTTTGTATAAAGCGTCCATTGAGATTGTAAAAAATTAAAAATCGACCAGTATGAAGTAAAAAAATACCGCAAATCTTTAACGTTTCTAAAACTTTAATTTGAATTTTTCATTGCATTTAAGTTCCAGATATTTTCTTAATAATTTTTTCTAGAGATTATATATTTCAACAAAATGCATTTATCATCCAGCTGGAATTTATGAATAAAAATTTTTTAACTATGATTGAACTTCTGACTACATAACTTCTTAAGTAAAAAGTAAAACTGAAAAAATATTTGATTATACAAGACAATAGTAAATATAATACTTCCTATCACTTAATGAAAAAATGGCAAAAGACAGATTTTCCATAAATATTTGGCTATTAAAATTTTTTAATGTTAATATATTGTCTTTTTTTAAAACACGAAAAATCGTGTTTTTTCACTTATTGAAATCGAATCGTGAAAATTCCTTATCTTTTTCTGTCCGTTTGATTGGATCACTCGAAATGGACAAGTGCTCTAAAAAATTGAATAAACATGGCTGATGAGCCTTTAAAATTTTACTCCTATACTCCAAATTTTGTCTAACGTTACATATAAATCAAAATCATTAATATTATGTTGAAATTCTAATTTTTTCTATTAATTTCCACTTCATTGATATAATAATGCAACTTTGAGCTATATTTGATCAGAGACAAGAATGTGGCCATTAATTCGAACAAGAGCCCATATATTTTTCATCGGGGCAAATATTTTTTATAGCACCTGACTATATAGGAAAATGCTGTTATTGTATTTGCTAAATATAATTTATACAATTCGGTCTTTTATTCCAGAAATCAAATGTATAGCATCTTTATCCTTAGATATTCGTTTTATTTATCAAGATTTCTTAGAATAGTTGGTAATGTTTTTACACTTTGCTTAAAATTCTTGTTAATAATTTATATAAATTTAAGTTTTGTAGCAAATTTTTCTCCAAAAATTTTAAACGCTCAATTTCTATTTAAAAGGGCCAAATTTAAATTCACGGCTTCATACCTGTCAATTCATAGACCCATGTTCTAAATAATTTCCAAACAATTTACTTTACTAACTGAATATATGTGTAGGTAGAATATGAAGAAAGATGTTTATGTGTTACTAATCTAGTTTCGTAACCTTTCGTGATAAAAATTTTAAAATTTAATTTTAAGCAACAATGCATTTCAGTACAGAGTGATATCAATCCACCTAACCAATTCATTTGATAAGAACCAGGCTTGTTGACCATTAGTGAGATAAGAGGCTGAGAAATATCCTATCTCCTAATCCATATTGCATCGGATAGTAGGGTTGTCGGACAAATGAGGTCTGATACCAAGATTACCAATGAGTCTTTTAATACAGCTCTTTTCATATCGTCTTTAGAAGACAAAGCTATTTTTAACCTTCGAACATCAAATATAAAATCGGCTTAACCAAAAATTCTGTTCCCTAAAGATTTACAAAAGAGATCATTTTGAGAGTCCTGTTTAAAACTTTCACTTAGTTATATGTAGGGCATATCTAGTGATAGACAGCAATTTTGACAATTGGTTTCAATAACTGGTAGATCGCAATAAAGTGGGATAAAGGCTTAATTACCTCCAATGAATAGTGATCTATAATAATATATGAATAATTTTATTCTCTTGTTGAGCTAGAAGAGTGTTTCACAAACTTTGTAAAAATTTTCGGCATGGATTCTCTATAGTTTTTTAATAGCTCGGGGTCCCATTTAAAAAAAAATAAATCAACACAAAATTGCTGTACTAAAAAAATTAACACACTTGTCAGAATAGTCCAATGGATCTAAGCTTGGCCCTATTTTGGTTATGTCCATCTTTCACAAAATCTTGAAGTCTGTCGTTTTTTAATGGGGATTTTCTGAAAACTTTGCAAATTCTTCTCACCTTTTCAACTACTTCGAAAAAATCACTTGTCAAAAAGATATCTTCTTTGTTATCGATTTTTTTCAAGAGACAATTTTTCATTTGAGCATCAGAATCTTCATATTCGTCACTTTCTGTATCTGATGAGTCTATATGAACATGAACATTGTTGAAACTAGTTGCTTTTTTGTTCTTACAGAACGTCACATATTGCAAGGTGTATTATATGGGCAACACATACTTGATGATAGCATTCGATATCGCTTCCAAATTTCAGCATCAAGGCAGCTCCATCACTTGTACAAGATACAATATTTTTTTAATACATAAATTAAACTCATTTAGTTTTGAAGAAACAATATCAATAATTTTCTGAGAACTTAAAGATTCGAAAGCTCTTTTCCAATAACATTAGATGGTCAAAATTTTCTGAATTTAGAAGCATTTGAAGTATATTTGAAAATATTTTTTTAATTAATCTGAAATAGAGCCAAATTAGAAATCAAAAACACGAATACTTAATGTATGATTTAAGATATTATTTAACTTTATAAATTATATAATTAAAGTAAAATTTTTATAGTACTTTTAAGAAAAAAAAGTTTAAATATTGTACAGTTAAAAATATAATAAACTTGATAATAACTCCGCATCACGAAGAATCTAAAATTTGTGTGACCCCCCTTCTTTTGGGATGTCATATATGGATGACCCCTTATCATACTCAAGCACCAAACTTTTCACCGTTGCAAACGTTAATTGTTATATATCTTTTATTTTGGAAGGATGTAAATTCATCTAAACATTGAAAAGCGAGAGCCGTTTTCGACTTGACTTTTGAAATAAAGAGAAAGATCTCATTTTTTTCATCTCGTAAAACTTAATAACCATATTTTTAATCACGGTCAACACACATTCCAAGGTGATGTTCTAGCTTAATAATATGTGTTCTAAAAAATTGTTCACCTTCTCAAATATTTCTCATGGAGTAGTTCTACTGCTCAGAATTTTGTAAAACAAAAAATTGTCTACGTAACGCCGCATAGACGCAAGGCTGAGATAATTTTGCAGCATCCATCGTTCATCTATCTAAATTGCAAAAAAGTTGAAAATTGAATTCCGAATCAATAAACCACCTCTGATATTATGTCATCAGAGTTCTCTCTCATTAGTCTACAAACAGTAATGTCATCAGACATTTCTCCTAATTAGCCTTCTAATGGTAGAGTTTGACGGAAAGATATGCTCCAATCCTAGAAGTTCATTACTTCTTAGCACATTCAATATGGTATTTTTGCAGCAAGCTAATATCAACTCTTCTCCTATGTTGTGGGATTTTTTGACAACAGATATTTTTTTGAAACTTTTCAAACAAAACTTAATATTTTGTTAAAACATTCCTGTTATTAAATGTGGATTTGTGCTGTCGTTCAACTTGACGTTTAAAATAGTCAATAGTTTTGTTTACTGAATTCGAGTGCTTCCCTTCCATTGCAAGCTTGACTTCACGGGCTTCAGAAAAGTAGATGCCAACACTTGAGGACACAAAAGACACTTAGTTTCCTCTTCTCCACTAGACGTAAATGCAGTAAAACCACATTTCAGATGAGTCGTCATATTTCATTTTTTAAGCCATTAAGTAAAATGAAAATTTACATCTATAAAATCAGCCCTGATTAGCAAAAATAGTATTCCATCCAAAGACTATACTCTTTTAAATGTGACTTATTGGCTTTTATGGACTTATTACCCAATATGGGTGCAATATGTTGCGCAAAACGATCCACTGAGTGACCCCTTCTTGGCCCTCATTGAAATGCTTAAAGATCCCCGGGCACTGTGAAGTCCAGTTTGAAAACCACTGAGCTATAAAGTAATGCAACTTGAATTATAAACAAGATCATTTGACTTGATCAAATCCGTTTTTGTGGTGGGATTTCGAGTGTACAGTGGAAGTATAATGGTCGTATGTTCATTTGACAAAAATTCTTTTATAATAAATTTTGAAAATTATAAAAAAAAAAGTTGCCCTGGGCGAATCTGTGTTGAATGAATACTTAATGCTCAAATTATTTCTGATTTTTTAAAAGCGACTAACTATTTTAAATCAAAAAGAATTGCAATCATAGATAAATTCGATTTCGTCTCATCACCAATTTGAATGCTCGCACTTCATCACCGCTAAGCAATAAACAAGCAAGTACTAAAGGCAAAGGTAACGTGGGGTGTTTCATCGAGAAGGCACAATGCTTGTATTGAACTATGAGGAAAGTAGGTTTGAAGCGGTATCCAACCCAAGACCTTGAGTTATCGAAACCCAGTATCAAAATAACCCTACTCACGCCCCCTACTAGATGACCTGTAATGGGTGGAAAGATACTTAGAATATGAAAGAGATTGTACGGAAAAAAACATGTGCAGAGAAGCAAGAGAATATTTGCGCATTGAATCCACGTAAAAGTGGGAATAGCTAGAGTAAGGCAAATTTATAAAAATATTGGGCCTTTTTAACTAAAAAATGTTACAAAAAATAAAGTAAAAATCGGCCGCAATATCAGAAACTAAAGAATATTCTTGAACAAATTAACCCTATTAGTGCTGGGCAAAATTTGTCCGCTCAAGTTCTGGGGGGCGTAAACTCCCCTATTTTTCTCAGATATTAATAAGTTTTTATAAATATTTTTGATGTTATATATATATTTCAACTATGCTGAATTCAGTGGTGATGTCCATTATTTATCAAAATCAATAAAACCTGTCAAAAAATTAATTTATATTTGACAGCTCATCTCAAAAAGGAACTTTTTATTTAAATAATTATATAAAGTTTTTTACACATGTATACCCATTTTCAAATATGCTGAATTCAGTGGTGATATTCATTTTTTATGAAAATAAATCAAACCTGTCAAAAAATTGATCTAAATGTGACAGCTCATCTCAAAAAGGAACTTTTTATCTAAATAAGTATATAAAGTTTTTTACACATTATACCCATTTTCAAGCATGGTGAATTCAGTGAATGAAAATCATTCATGCCTCTCAAAAAAGTGATTTACATATGACAGCTTATCTCAAAAAAAAAACTTTTTATCCAAATAATTATATAATGTTTTTTACACATATACAGATACACCCATTTTCAAGCATGCTGAATTCAGCGGTGATATTCATTTTTTTTATAAAAAGCAATTAAAGTTATCAAAGCATTGATTTATATATGACAGCTCATCTTAAAAAGAAACTTTCTATCTAAGTAATAATATAAAGGTTTTACACATATATACCCATTTTTAAGCATGCGTAATTCAGTGGTGATATTCATTTTTATAATGAAAATCAATCAAAACTGTTAAAAAATTGATTTATCCCAAAAAGAAACATCTTATCCGAATAATTATATAAAGTTTTTTACACACATATACCCATTTTCAAGTAGGCTGTGTTTACTGTTTATATTCCTTTTTTTAAATAAAAAATAGTCAAACCTGACAAAATAATTTAAATATGGCAGCCCATGTCAAAATTAAATTTTTTTTTCTTATAAAAAGTTTATTATACATTTCAAGTATGTAGAATTTAATGGTGATGTCATTTTTTATGAAATCAATAAAACGTCAAAAAATCACTTGTAAATCAATGTAAAATATATAAACATAAAAATAACTTCTACTTGCAGTATTTCTCTGGTAATTAATTTCTTAATTTATTTAATAAACTAACTTTAGGTGTTTAATTCACTCAAAATATTTCATTCTACAGTAACTTATGTAACTGGATAGGAACTCCATCTTTTTTGCTACAAATTCGTTATCGACTTGTGGTCTCTACGTCATATTATAATTTACAGTATGTAATTTTGCTATTCATTCCATGATGATCCTTTTTGATAGCTCTTTTTTCATTAGAAATTTACATTCTTCAATGTGTGTTCGAAAATTTTTTTATAATGATAAAATTACTTTTTTCCTCTCTCAAAGCATTCTGATTAAAGAATCTTCTTGATGATCTTAGACTTTTTTTTATCAGTATCGGGTATTTTATTATCAGGCCTGAATATTTGTCAACCAATCTTATTTCAAAGGATTTTTTCTGATGAATCATTCGTGATGTTGATTGTTCAATTACAAAAAGTTGTCAACGTTCTTCATCTAAAAAATTATTTCTTTGACACAAAAGGAAAAAGATGGACAAATTCAATTTAAATTAAAAATATCTTGATAGTGACTAAATTTTCACATATTGGCATATGTGCCATTTTTGATAAATCTGACCTATTCTAAACTTTCATATTTCCTACCCATCTTAGCTAAATGTTAATTGTAATCCTAGATGATAAACTATAGATTTAAATATTTTTCATTTGTAAAAGAGGAACTTCTTTTTCACAGTCAAAATCTTTTTTGAAGCATCTAATATTATATAATTAAACCACTTCCTAGTTCATTAGAACATGGTAGATCTTCCATTTTGTCAAGATACATATTTTTTTAATTATTTGTTTTGATCACATGTTCTCTTTTCAATTAGTTTTCAACTTGGTTCCTTCTCTCATACAAAATTTCAAAAGATTTTACGTTTTGTTTTTTTTTAAATAAATATTTCATACTCAAGATGATTAGAAAGTATTATAAGCCAAAATATACAAAAAAAAAAAGTATATTTTTACTATATATCTAATATGCAGCCATTTTTGAAAATTTTTTACAGAACTGATTTTCAGGCATACATTACTAATTCAATTGCCACTTCGAGATATTTTTTAACCGTATTATTCAAAATCCAGTACAGAAACAAAATAAGCATAGTCGATTTGGTATAAAACAGATATTTTATTTTTTTGAAAATATTCTTGAAGGCAGTATCTAGTAGTAAACCGCAAATCTAATTGAAGCTTTCAGATATTTTAAAACGATAAATGCCTACCTGAGTCCAAAAATGAAACCAGCATCTTCCATTTGGCATAAAAACAGATATTTTATTTAAATTTCAAAAATATTTCTGTAGACATTAGACGTAAATCGAACATTTGATTGATACTTTTAGACATTTAAAACAAAAATGATTTCAGAAATAAAAATTATCATGGTCCAATTGGTATAAAAACATATATTTCATGTAAAATTAGAGAGAATATTTTGGGATATAGTTTTCAGACATAAACCGCAAATTTAATTAACACTTATAGGTATTTTCAGATCCTAAACGTAAAATATGAGTCCAGAAATGAAACCAGCATGGCCGATTTAGTATAAAAACATATATATTACGTAAAATTTGAAGGTATATTTTATTAGATATATTTTTGATCAATCAAAATTTTGATTGACATTTTATAAAAAGTAGCCGTGATTATTGAAAAAATTAAATATATAAAGTGTTATGCGTTCCAAACTGTACATAATTATAAATTTTCAGGGTATTATATAATATAGATCCTAAGTTATAAGGTTAAGTACAGATAATGTCAAAATTTTGCTGAAAAATTTTAATTTTTGATTTTGATTGACAGTTTTGGACATGAAAGGTTCATTCAACTACCATGAAAATGGTTTCAAAAGATGCAGCTAGCGATTTTAGGAAAAGTTACAAAATTTAAAACGATATTATTCAGCCAATTTTCTACAATTAATTTTTTAGTGAAGGGGAGGGGGGCGTTTTACGCCCCAGCACTAATAGGGTTAAGTTGAACAAATACGGAAGAGGAAATAATTTAAAAAATTTTAATTATTTTTTTCTAAAATCTGTTATGAAATTGTATATTTTTGTTTTTACACACGGTTGACTGAAAACATTAGAGGTGGAATTTCAATGGTTCAGTGAGTGTAAAATGTTATTTGTCTAGAAATGTTTCAAGGAGTTTTTTTTGACTAAATCAATAAATATTAAAACTGTAATACTATAAATCTTTAAAAAACAGAGACCAAATCAGTAATCCAGTTTTCAAAGCCGAATGTATTTTAAAGTAAATGTGGAATCTTTATTCTGGTTTCATGTTTAAGAAAACTATATATAGGATAAATATAAATGTTTGACCTTTCTATATCAAAGATCAGAATATAAGGAGGTTTACAGCGTTTACAACTGAACAGTTTGGCTTCAAATCCTCTTAAATCGATGCAAAACCTATAAATTAATATTTTTACCTTTATTCGCGTTGAAGATAACTTTATTTTTTAACAAACAAAAGTTTAAAGGAGAATTTGATCCTCAATTATTTTTTTATAAAAATTGAAATTTCTTTTAAAAGTTCTACTTTGAGCAAATTTTTTCCAACGAATTCACTAAATTCAAGCAATTACTTGTAACAAAGTCTGTCACGAATTAATAGTAAGATTTCTCTTAACTATTTCCAACAATGACATTCAATCAACATGATCTCAGTTATAGTAAGTAGCCTTGACTTATAAGAGTTATCTATATTTTCGTTGAAGTTATATTTAAGTAATGATATGCTCTCTGGATTTCTCAAATTTAAAAATTGCCGAGTACTAGTTATTATCCAGTCCTCAAAAAATAAGAGTAGTTTTTCTCTAGTATTTAAACTAGAGAAAAAATGGTTGGATACGATGAAGCTAGTATAAATATCCGGGATATTCATAAAGTTATCTCTAAGTAAATGTTAGCCATAAGTAGAAGCCTACTCACCCGTACTACAGCTGTTGATGGGAAAGTGTAAAGCACCTTCCACACCCTAATCCAGTGCTCATTTTTTGCGGGAAAAGCGTTGTCCCAATAAAATATTCTTTTTTTGACGATTACGCTTTAAATGATATAGCGTACTCTACGAGTCTCAAGAAGAACAGGAATTAAAATGTACGGTAATCTGCTCATACTAAAATAAAGGACATGAATGACTGATCAATGGAAAGAGAATAACGAATTTATAATGAACATCTTTCAAGATGAAAGTAAGTTTTGATAAAGTGTGCAATGATATATTATAATTAAACGATAAGGATGGAAAGTTATTGTGAACTTTTATGCTTTCTAATCTATTTTAAATTCCTAAAAAATTTTCTCATCCCTAAGTATTTTAAAGATATACGAACAAGTTATATAACGTGTTTCAATAATTCCATGAAAAATGTTTATTTATTGGAAGTGCTGTTCACGCTATGCCGATGAGTTGACCACAAAGAGCAAGTCTTTCTTTGATAAAATTCAGATTAAATGGAATTAGATGAAGACTTCACAAAATCTTTATCTATAAGTGAATTAACTTTAGTCAGCTGAAAAATCACGTGTTCCACCGAAAACTTTGTGTATGTTCGATGATATAATCACTGTGATGCGTAAGAATCAGGATGGAGCAGCTTCCAAGCTTCTTGTGGAGAGCTCACTTTTCGAGATCATTTTTGTAAGAAAGTGCTTAACAACAATATTACTTAATTTAATTAAAAATGTCAAACGAAAAGGAGTTTATCGATTGCCTGTTCTCCTTCCTCATCACCGCCACCTACGCTGCAGAAAAGATATGCAAATACCTCGACGAAGTTAGCGCAGCGAAAGTACAAAGTGTGCAGCATTCATTCAAAGTTCTGCGTGGAGCAAACTTCGAAGGCATCAACTTCTTATATACTCTCTTTTTCCACGACTCAATAATAATGTAGTGTGTGATGAAATTAGAGGACCACTGAATGAAAGAACTTTTGTTTTAATTGATTTTGCCTATCATCTCAAAAGTTGTACACTTTTCTCTTTTCGCCTATCTCTCGCAACACACGCAGAAGGCATTGCACTTCTTCTCTGATGTCGCTTGCCAAAACTAAATTCAACTCAGTTCGACTTTTCCTTCTCTAAAGCTTCCTTCTATGGAGCATCACAGCATTCTCTTCATTGCCCTCATCTTGACCCATTTAAATTGTAAGGACTTTCTTTCTTTAATCTTTGATGTGCCCTGAAAGCAAAGTTGCTTCCAAGACTTCCGTGCTTATTTCAAAATTGAGTCTTATTTATTCAATTACCGACCGGAAACAATTTAATGATGTAGTCTGTCAGGTCGATACTTTCTTTGATTTTTCCTTTATAACGTAACGAACTAAAATTTACGAAAACGATAACGACAAGACATTTCGTTGAATATATTTTTCCACCCAATGTTATAAAGATCTACTTTTCCTTGTTTTTTAATATTTCAGATTTGGTTTATAATTCGACTTGAACATTCATCTTTTAAATGTTAACTGAATAAGCGTCTTTGATCAGTCTCCAAAAAAACCATGAAGAAATCACAGCGTAAAATCTGGAAATAATATTTTGTGATAAAAACTTCTCTTCAGAAGACCAAATTTTGTTCAGGGGATTCGACGCCCTTGGCTAGGTCTATGCTATTGTGACGTAACCCAGATCAAAAACACTTGTCCTTACGAAATACAATTTTGTAGAACATATAAAAGCAAAGAGAAAATTTTTGGATGAGATTTGGTGGATTACGTTTTGCAGATATTTTTTGAGAATGCTATTAGATGGAATTTTGAAAGTTAAAAACAAAAAATGACTGAACAAAAGTCTTAATTGACAAAGATTAAAGAAAAAAGATAACCTCGTGGGGTTAATACATACATGACATAAGTGATGAAAATAATAACAATGAGAGGGCGGCATTATGATTGCACGTCAACTTCGCAAAATCACGTAAACCAAAACGAGTATTTAAGCTTGTCTTTTTTATTCTTCATATCTCTCTCTCTTTGCCCCGAAACAAAAACATCAGATTTAATCTTTTAATACTTCTAGATCCAATTCATCCTTGTAGCATTCTCAAACCAATAAGATTTTGCTGCATAAAGCTTCTTTATAAAATGTTTTCATCAACACCCCATCGCTTTATAATAACAATCTTCTCCATGTGCAGATAAATCCCTTTTAGAAAGAGTGCTCACTCGGTCATGACAAAATAACCCTTATATCTGTTACATAAGTTGAAGCTTATTATAAAGTTAATGAAATATGGGCGTAATGTTATTTGATTTTGGAGTTCCCAACTTCTCATTTATATTTCTTCTTCATCACTAAGTGGAAACTTTTTTCTAGACGAATTAAAGTTGAGCCTCATCTGTCACTCTTTACGTGTTGCACTTGAAAAGTTGTTATGTTCTCAGTTGGACTCGACGTGTCGCTGAGTTGCGATAGTCTTGAGCTTCCTAAACGGTTAGTAATTTTATTGGGAAATGTTGAAATATTTTTTCCAACAATATAATGATTGAAGTGAGGTATAATTTTCCAATATACGAACAAAAAGTATTAAAAATTCAAATATTTTTCGGACCAAGAGTTGGCGAACAGTAGTGTATAGAATGCGCGAAAGTTATGATTTCTGGGAAATATTAAAGACGTTAGCCATATTCTTTTACATGTATTGAATACTTTTAAAAGTCTTGCCGAATACAATACTGGCGTTGTCAACTATGGAGTGTTATACTTGTGGCCAGTTTCCTGGATGGCCAATTGACATACTGAGCAAGTTGGGCGTTAGAAGCAAGTACTGCCCAGATCCTTTCGACAGTCACAAATCCGATATCACTGCTTGTCAAGGCTATTGCGCTGTATGTAAGCTTAGTAATTCTCGTCTTTCTTTTATTACGCTTTTCATAACACATTTCGTACGCTTTAACTAGTTAACAACTACAATAATCTTATTCTAGATTAGACTCTTGGGAATTAATCCCCTGCTATCTTTTTCAAAGAGTTTTTATAATATATAGTAACATAGCCCTTTGAAGATCAGTGGAAGACAAGTGCACCAAAAATTGGAAAATCTTTGCTTTAAATATACCTTTTCAACTTTAAATCCATCCTTTTTTACTTATGAAATTAGTCATCCAAATCCGCTTCCTCAAATCGTTAAAGCAGGTGATTATTATTATGTGTGACACAGGGGTCACACTGGTCCTCAAACGATTAACCGGTTTACACTCCAATGGCCTAAAAAATTTTTTTATCAAAACGCGCAAAATCGTTTTTTGGAAAAATCGTTTTAAATATTATTGAAAAGCGAGGCTCTATAAAAATTTTATTTGAAATGTTTATAAGATATAAATAAAAAGATCTAAAAAACAAATATTTTAAATTTTGAAAAAAAAAATAAAAAATGAAATGACGATGTTCTTTCAAAATAATTTAACTATGCAAATGTATAAAGCATTAAAATAAGAAAACGTATAAATTCAAATGACACAGTGTAGGTAGTAGACCTTTTCTAGATTCCATTAACATTTAGAGTTTCTATTTAGAAAACCCATTTTACATTTTAAGTTAAATAACTGCAGCTTTTAATGTAAAAAGGCTGAATATTTGACATGCAGTTAATACCATGTGCAGCTTGTACGACTAAAAACCTTTTCATTTGCGGATATTTATATATTCACCTCGATTTGGTTCAAAATCACTACAATTTTCATCATCAATAACAGTGAACTTTTCATGTAATCCGACAAGTTCAGGATCTTTTCAAATGTTTGGACTATGCTCGTACATTTATGCTTCATTTTCTTGGATATGAAGAAAATTGTCATATTCTTGAAGCAAACACGAAAGCCATTTAAAAGGGTTGCAACTTTAACCTCTTTCTAGAAGGAAATAATCCATTAGAAAATAGTATCCCCCAGTTAGCGGCAAAAACTATAGCAACAATCCTTAATATTGTTTGACTTAGTAGTGTTTAATGTTCTCATAATCCAATCTTCCCAATTCTTACTTACTTTGGATTTGAACGAACGATTAACAGTAAGGTCCAATAGCTGCACCTTTGATGTTAATCCAGCTGGAATGATAGCTACTTTAGACTTTTCTTTAATTTTATGTGTTAGTGACCCAAATTTTGTCGCAATCCCTCGAAATTTTATCGCAATGTCTCCAAAATTTGTCGCAATCCCTCCAAATTTGTTACAATCCCTCCAAATTTTGTTACAGTCCCTCCAAATTTTGTCACAATCCCTCCAAATTTTGTCGCAATCTCCCTAATTATGTCGCAATCCTTTACAATCTCGTAAAATTTTTGTAATCTAACAAATTTATCCCAAATTTCAAGTGAAATGTTTTTTTAGAGATTTCGCCACTAGGAAGATTTTGAGGAATTGCAAAAAATTATAGTTCAATTTTTTCAAATTTTAGAATTTAGGTTAAAATTTATAAAAGTAAAATTAAAAGAAAGATTACAAAAAAACGGAAAAAATTGATAGATCACAAAAACATTATGGAATTAAGCAAGACTGAGACAAATTTTGCGTAAGAATGAGACAAATTTTGCGAAATTTAGTCGAATTAAACAAATTTAGGGGATTGAGGCAAACAAAGTGAAATAAAAAAAAGATTACCTAAAACTAGGACAAATTCGAAATCTCACAAATTGCGACAAATTTGTGAGATTACGACAAAATTAGAGGATTGCGTAAAAAGGTCAGTCCCCTTTAACTGTAATGACTTATAAAACATAAGTCTAATTACAACCATACTATAAAGAAATAAAGTAAATAAGTCTTTCTATATATTACCGTTTTTTGGGGTGATCTTTCTTTATATGATACATTTAGGATGGTTTTTCTTCACGTGATTCAAAAATTTATATAAAGCAAAAAGTGTAAGTAAACATTTTAAATAAGTGAAAATAAGAATTTCTTATCAAATACTTTTTAAGTTTTAAATGATGTGTGTGTTAATTTTTTATTGAATTAAATAACATAGTTTAACAAATTGCAAGTCAAGCATGAACACAGCTTTAAAATTCATTGAAAATCTTTAATTAAAGTGTAGAAAATGTATGACATTCTAGAAATACGAGGAAAAATATCTATAGTATTCCCGGTCAAATAAACTCCCTTTCATCATCCTTGTTCGTTTATGATATTTAATGATATATTAACTGAGTCGAGATTTTGCGATTATTTTCCAAAGATGATTCGTCTATTTTCTGGGAATTAAATTCAATATGGGAAGGCAAATGGTGTAGCTAATACGTGCTGCTGCATCTTATATTTGCGATTTGAAGTGATTTCAAAGCAAACCACACTTATTGATTTACCCTGTAAAATAGCCCTCGGAAAAGAATATTTTTTTACCGCCATATATCATTGTTTGAGTATCCATCGCGATATTTGGAGTGCTTGTTGCATCTCTAACGTGTCATTTAACTTTCTAAAGGGTAAATGGTATCAAAATTTTGAACACAAAGTCACCTACTTTGAAGGCGATTATTCTTCAAAATTTTGTCCTCAAAGAGTTGAGGTAAAAGGATTTTCTTCCAATGTGAATATTAAGATGATAATCCTAATCTCAATTTTGCAAAGGAATCGAACACTCTTTTTGTCGAATACGAGCTTACAATTTGGGAGCTGTGCGCTTTGTCCTTGACCACTCTTCCATTAAGATTTTATTAAAGCTGAGCAATTACAATCCTCTTAATTCCATATATTTTTTTTTCTTCTCCCAAAAGTTAGACAATTGTTTTTTTGACATTTTAATTGACTCCTTTCATTTAAGATAGTGTTTCGAGATTTTGACATTATCAAACCGGGGCAAAGGGTATTGAAAAAAGCAAAGAACAAAAATTTGTATTTCCTACAAAAATATTTAATATGAAAAATACTTTAAAAGTACGAGATGAGGTTTTATACTAAAAAAAGAGATAAATTTTTCTAAATTCCTTTTTTGACACATAAGATTAGTGAATGAAAAATCAGGATTTTTATAAGTCCTCGGAATTTTGTTGTTAAGCGAAGTCAAAACCGAGACAATCTCGGAAACCATGACATCTGGTAAGCCTGATTTAATATGTTGTATAAACCAGAATTATTCAACTTCACTTCTAATCAATGTTATAGGAAGAAATTTAAACTATAGCTGGAAGTTTGTTGTTTTAATAATTTTTATTTAAAGTATGGAAAAAGCAAGATCCCATTCTCATTTTTAATTATAGTGAAAAAAAGACTTATAATGTTTTCATTAATATTTCATATTTAAACTAAACTAACTTTTCTTATATTTTTTCTCTCCCAAAAAAGTAAACGAAAGTTTTTTACAGTAGTAACATTCAATAGAAGAAAACATTTAATTCCATCGTTACTAAAGGAAATTTTAAACGAAGAATAAATTTATGAAAACCTTGAGATTTTAATGGTAGTGCGTTGTCTAGAGAGATTTTTTTTTGTTTAAAGCTTTTTTATTTGGAATTAGGTTCAGTGCATGCAGATAGAAGTAAAAATAGGAAAATTAACCCATTTACGGCCAATGTTCCTATTTTGGAACATAAGTAATTTCATCTTCGTCTGCTTTTTTCAATGACTTTGAATATAAATCGTCTGCGTTTTTTTAGATATTATCTGCTTTGCTTGGCCTTAAATGAGTTATTAATTGACGTCATTTCAAAATATTAATTTCCCAACTAATAGAATATCAACTGCTCTTAGAAGAAAAAGTAGGAAATTATATCTGCTCTGAAAGAAGGCAGTCAGTCTACTGTCGAAACTAGTTGGGAAATACGTATTGATTATTATATTTTGAAAGCACCTTATTTTATTTTCCAGCTTTGATCTATCCCTCAAACCCGTGACCAATATCCTGCTTTTTGTTCGTTAGGTTCTAGTTTTATATAGTTGTTTACGAAATCTGGTGTACACGTTGAAACTCTCCTTCAAACCATTTATTATTAGAGATAGGAGATACATTGCATGAATAATGGGAAAAAGTTGAGAGTGAGCATGGTGCAGGAGGTAGAGAGAGTGTCATCAAAAAACACAACTACGCATGCGAGTAGAAAAGTGTACGGAAAACGTATGTAATATCTATTTTTCCTTTCTTCTTCTTCTCCTCCAGTAGTGTATATGATGGCTGCTTGTAAGGAGGTTGTGTGTAAACTTTTTTGTATAAAAAGGCATCCAAATCAATAAACTTTAATAATGTCCAAATCTGTAATCATAAATAATTTTTTATACATCTCAGTCAAATTTATGAATGAAATCGCAGAGTATAATACTCTTTCCCTCAAAAATAATAACTTGGTGGCCTTGTGAGGAATAATGATGTTGTGCAAACGAAATGCTTCACTTATAAAAGTGCATTCGCTCGATCCCCGCTTATCGATACCATGATTGCTCTCATCAATTCATCATCTCTCATTTGAGCATCGTCGGTTTTGTGGTTGGCTCCTTCAGCATCTCAGCACATCATCATCATCATTATCATCATCATCATCGACTCCATCACATCTGCTTAGTCTAAAAATCAAATGTCCACCCCACCTATATGCGCTTGTCTGTTATAAAACAACTTTATTCTTTTATTTCACTCCCTGCATAAGCAGTTGGTATCTGAAAATCTTTGATTTTCAAGTATATTTGGAAAAATTTAATTAATTTTTGATATTATTTAGAATGTAAAAATATTCAACATAGTACATGTGCAACATCTACATTAGGAAAAATGTTCAATAAGCTTACAATGATCTAAATCTGTAAAAGCAAATAATAAAATACATTTGCAAGACCAGAAGACAGTCTGGATTGTTATATAAGGGATCTAATAGATGTGGAAATTAGGGTTATGAAGTCGGTGGAAAAATATCCCGCTCTGACTCCAACTACCTTAAAAATCCGTATTCAACGCATTTAGACTCACTTCTTACTTTGAGCTTCGACTAAACAAGGACAACTCCGTATGCTTACAAAAATCAAAATTGTTTTTTTTTATTTTTTAAAATACTTAAAAAAAATTTAACACATAAAAAAATCCCCACTCCTATATTTTTTAAATACCGCCGCAGACTCTCCTATCCCTTTAAAAACTCGGACTCTGAGACCGCATGTTGAAAGTATCCAAATTTAGGGCAACGTGATAAAAGAAAATGATCTTTCTTTTTAGTTGTACCTTTTTTATTCCTTACTGTCCCACTATCGTTCTTTTAACACCATGCCTTATTTATTAACCTCAGCTCTTTTTCAAAGAAAAAGGTCAAGACAAGCCTTTTTAAAGGGCAAGCCAGATCATTTCCACGTTTTTCTTTTCGTTAGTTAGATTGTTACTTAGTCTATCCAAGAAAGCTGAATTAACCCTTAATTACTAAATTATATGCGTAATTTCTTTTTCTTCAGAAAGTGAACTTTAAAACAAAGAATGAATTATGGAGAACAGCCAGAACTTGCTTGATGCAATGCCAAAGTGGTGTTGACGGTAACAATTCATTTCATTTATTCGAGGAGAACAGCTTCTTCAAATCCCTCTTCATATAAAATATCTTGATCTTCTTTTCCAAACATAAATTCGTTCATAGTTGTAATGAGGGAAAATATTTTTTAGTTTTATTAATAAAATTAATCAATTATTATTTATTATATAAAAGAATAATATCAAAAATACATTATGTGATTTGGGAAACGATGAAAGCCGCTACTATTTACTTAAAACGAAGCGGTTTTTCCAATACCTCTTATTTTGTGAGCTACAAAGCTTTTCTTTAAACTGTTTCAAAAGTACGCGATAATTTGGGGTTTCTGGTCGGATTTAGGAGTAATCAAAATTCGATGAATTTTAATTGAATGCTAGCTCGTGATTTTGTACGAATTTTATTTGGCATGTTTTTTATTTAGTCTAGCTTGTGAAATTTTGTAATTTGGGAACTTTCTTTTTCTAACATTAATCTAAGGTGAATATTGATTGACATTTTTTATTTTTAAATTTTTTTTTGTTTCTAATTTTCTAAAATTTCTATTTTTCATGTTATGATTATATAAAATTTAAAATTGTAAAAAAAAATCATTTTCTAAAGTTATTTTTGCTTACAACATCCCAATATTCAAAATACATTTCAAAATATCCCAAAACACATGAAGTTCTTTTTCTTCAACGTTCATCTGTTTTAAAAATTAATTCAATATATTGAAGTATTGAATTAACTCAATTTCATTTTTTTAAACCCATTTTTTTCTAAGTTTTACGTTTTTTCCCATTAAACTCATAATTAAGGAAATTTTTTTCTATTTAATTTTTTCAAAAATTTAGCATTTCAATTTTAACTTGGAACACAGAATTAGAAATTAAAATGTTTGTATTTACCAGAGTCCCGAACGCACTCCGAAATTCTCCGTCCCTCAAGAAGAGGCATTCTCCTCTTTCCACGCGGTGGAACCATTTCCCCCTTTTTTCGGTAATCGGGAAAGAAATAAGTTGACAGTTGAAACTAATAGGTAAAAAAGGGGACCTACAAATTAATTTTTATAAATTTCGCTAAAAATATAACATTTGCGAGGAATATAATAGGAAAAGAAGTAAAACTTTTATTCAAACAAGTTGAAAATCTGGTCTTCTTCAGATAAATAAACCAATCGTTAAATGAACACGAGAAGAGAGAGAATGACTTATAAATACAATAACACTAGTAATAATAATATGATGTAGTGTACAATAGAGACAAAACTTGCTAAAAGCGACAGATAAATTGTGTGTGCATGAGCATATGATAAGATGAAAACAGAAATACAGATCCATATGTAGTTGAATATAAGAGGATTAGCAGAAAATAGGAAGAAAGATTTCTTTTTTCAAACTCAATTCTATTTTCATCTTCGAAGCCAAAAAATGAATATGGAAGGGAGTGAAGAATTTTTAAAAGTGTTCACATAGTGAATTAGAAATTTGTCAAATCAAGTCATACTATAATAAATTTTATAGGTTTCTACCCACGTGATGCACTTCGAAAAATGCTGATTTTTATGAACGTGAGAAGTCACTTTTGGTTAATTATGTTGGGTTTTTATCTTTTGTTTTAAATAATTTTAGAATGGAAGATTTAGATGCGAACTAAGATTTAGTTTTAGTAGATGATATTTTTAAGGCGATGTCTTGACGTATTGTTGCAAGAATGAAGACAGATGCAACCACAGCTCAACTACCAACTACAGCATCTACTACGTTCTTCTTTTCCTGAGTCTACTGCTCTGTACTCTCTGAAATCTCTTCGATTCCTTCCCATCCCATCCCCATCAACTCCTAAAATGTCTTCCTTTCAATCAAGAGAAGTGAATGGGGAAGCTCTCAAATGTTCAAATACTCTCATAATTTCTACCAATTTTGTCTTATGATCCTTAAAATTACTTAAACAAGTTTCTTTTATTTATAAGCTTACGGCATTTCTCAGAAATGCAAAATAATTTCTTTGATAAAAATTTTGTGATCATTTATTATTGTTATCAGTATTTTTAAATAAAATTTTATTTCTACGATACGATAAATACGAGAGACTCTTCAATAGTGATTCCATAAATGACATTAGAGATCATTTTAAAACTAGTTTCTTTTACTTGTGAAATATTCTATAAATAAATATGCTTTTATAATTCAATTTGTTGTAATCTTTTATTTATCTTGACATTAATGGATTTAGATTTTTTTCTATTTAGTTTTAAGTTTTGAATTTTAGAGATTAATATAGGAATTATGTGCATTCTATGGAAAGAGGATATTTATTATATTTGGAATATACATTGTCTACCTTCTTTTTTCAATGTGTAATTCACTTGACTCATATTAATAAGTTAATAGAAGAAATGCACTAGAAGGCGTTCATAATAAAGTTATCAGCCGTGTGTTATGACCCCTAAAATATATAGGTGAATGGTTTGTTTTTGCACAAAACTTTAGTACCAAAGTTTCCAAAAAAACTCTTGCTTTGAATAGAATTAAATAGAGATTACTGAAGGAGTCGGCGTTTTATTTGGGAACATTCGTACTAAATAGGTTAAAAGTATAGATCGGTGTAACGCCGATTTTCCACCCTCTTCTAAATTTCCAAAAAAAAAATCAAGAAGAAATTCAACCCCCCCCCCCCCTTAATGTTAAATGCAGGAGTGAAAATTAGGGTTAAGTTCTTTATTGTCTCTGTGGTCTTGCCAGACCACTAATATAAAACCACGTATGCCTTCTATGTTTCATATACTTTTCTTTCTTTTTCTCTTGTCTCAGTGGTCTTGCCAGACCACTAATATACTGCATAAATCTGGTGTATCATGCGAATTTCAATTTTGGGGAGAAGGAAAAGAATTTTTTTATAATTATTCAATCATGATATTGGGTAAGAACAGTGGCGTACCAAGACAAGGACGGTCCGCCCCAGGCGTAGAATCTATTCGTATTAATATATCTTCAATAAAAATTTAAGGGATATATTTTAGACTTAAATGGTAATGTAATAATGATTTGCGGCACTTTATCTTCCAACAGTATGATTAAGTTTTTGGCGTTTGAAGTGTTATTTTTTTGAATAAATGGTTTGAAATGTGGCATGATGCGCGAGTAGCACATACGCAAAGTTTTCACCCTAAAGTACGTAGAAAAAAGAAGGAAACCTCTTTTCAAAGCTGAACATTATATTTTAGGTTTAACCAATCAAAATTATTATATACTTGCGAAAGTTATTTCATTGTAATTTATAACTTTTGAACACTTTTTTATCCTTAAAAATTTTTCAGTGTTATTTTTGTTCTATATTTTTTATCAGCAGAATATTGGCTGTTATTTTCTAGTAAATATTTTAGAATCAAGTATTCCAAACTCGAAATCCAACTACACCACGTTTCTTCCCACTTATTCTCAATGGAAAAAACATTACCTTTAAAAAAAAAGTTGGCCTTATTTTGTTTATACATTTTTATCCTATGAAGATTTTGATTTTTTTTTCTTCTTTTATTTGAAACTTTTTTAACCTGTTTCACTCACTTGCTCAAATAAAAAAAAGAGCGTACACTCTCTAATTCTTCTATATCAGGGTTGTCCAAACTTTATGGGGACGCGGGCCGCATTCGGCAAAGGAAAGTAGATTGCGGGCCGCAGTTTACATTTTTCTACATATGCCTTGTCTTACCATACCAGATGTAAAGTAAAACATGTACATGTAAATGAACCTTTATATTTATCATAAAAAATATTGCCGGGTATTAAAGAAGCTAAGATGTGAATATTACGAATAAGAAAGAGTGGAAATTTTGAGAAACGTTAGTAGACTAGGAAACCTTAAAAATAATTGACAAGTATGATTAAGAATCAAACCTTAAATATATTCGTAAAAAATATTTAAAGAAGTATATTAAGGAAGCATTTTTATTAATAAATTTTTTAATAAAAACAACATACAGTTTAATTAAAATTCAGGTGGTGTGTCATTTTGGAAATTAGCTCCTTTGTGTCAATGTCAACTGAGGTTAAGGCTAAACGAAGGCAGGCTTCGAGAGATGTTTGATTAAGTAGATTCCTCTCTTTGGATTTAACCGACTTCATTGGAAAATGCTGCTTCACAAAGGTAGGTACTTCCAAACATTGACAAGCAATCCAAAACGCGTAAATTAGGATAAGCTGTTCAGAAAGAAGAGCAAAATTGAGTGATTGGGTGTATCTTTGCTTAATAAAAACTCTCTTTGCAGTCACAACTCGCAAACTTATCGCTCGATATATTAATAGCACGGAGCATTGAATACATTGAATTTTCTCAGGCCTGAAAATCTTTAAATCTTTTGAATCTTCAATCAGGGTATCAAGAGTTTCAACAAAGCAGAGTTATTGTCCTCTATTTCTCTAGAAATAACATCACAACTTGGAAGTGAAGAGAAGTTACTTTGAGATACTTTTGAGAGCATAATTGTTGGGGCCCTACGAAACCTACGAGAAGAGATGTTACATGTAAATTTAAATGAGGTTTAGGCTGGTAATATCAGGAGGAAGCTGACTTTCGAAATTACTTCAATAAACCTTAACCCTCGTGTCTACCTGCTTCTAAAAGTTTAGAACTATTAGCAGACTAATGCGTACACACGAAGTAAAGGAGAAACGTCGAAACTGTACTAACCTAAGAAACAACAAATAGACGCCACTTTATACCCTAATGAATTAATTTGAATCGCATAATCGATAAACGTATACGACTAGATAACGATTGATGAATAAGCAATGAATGGGCCACTCCCTAACTCCCCTTAGCTCGTCATATTTGGCACCTCTGTAACGCGGATTTCAAACCCCCATATTCCTCCTAAAGAATACCATAAACACAGACCTTGTAGGTAAAAGTGGGATTAAGCCGGAACCAGAAAAAGGACAAACTCTAACAAAAATAATCAACTGACTGACATCCCTTATATCTGTGCTTTCATCAAGAGCGAGAGAAAAATAAACAGATTGCTGAATTTGATTCTTGACCTTCTCCTGAACAAAATTGCTAAGCTCATCAACACGTCTGGCAACAGTTTGATGCGAGAGTGGAATTTTTTCAAACTCACGAGCTGCATCTTTAAAGCCCATGGCCTTTCCCATAGCTATTGCACATCGCTTGATGAGATCACCGTCAGCGAATGCCTTTTTTGATTTGGCCATCAAAAGTGATACATCATAAGAAGCAATGGTTGTAGAAGACGAAGGCTTCACTAATTGGAAAATCTTTTCTTGACGCGCACGCAGCTTTGATTTGAGATCTTTGAGTAGGACTCGCCGCGCCTCACCGTGTATTTATCATATCCAGTGACATGAAGAGTGCTGTAATGTCGTTGTACATTGTACTCTTTCATAACAGATATTATGTCATTACAAATTAAACATAAAACTCGACCACTTTGTTCTTTCACCAGGAATCTCAATTCCCAACTATCCTTGAACTGACGCTTTTCATCAGAGATTTTCTTTTCTGAGCCATCGTAAAAATGTGGCACTAAGTCTGAAATGAAAAAAAAAGTATGTGATATAGAGGATTAAGTAAAACTAAAATTATATAAGATTAAATAATATTCCAATTCAAATTTAAATAAAGTTTAGGAAGAAACAACTTTTTTCAAAGTAACTCAATAAATGTCTAAATAATACTAATTTTCAAAGGTTTTCTAGAAAAGACCGCGGGCCGCATTGAAGGGGGTCGCGGGCCGCATGCGGCCCGCGGGCCGCGGTTTGGACAACCCTGTTCTATATCTACTGCAATCGCCTTATCAAATTCACATTTTTTGCCTCCATCTTCTTCTTCTTCTTGTGCATATACTCCGTGTGTTCACACTTTCTCCTGCATGTGTCTACTTCGCATTTTTCCTCTTTTCCTTCAACTATATATATTTTTTGTTTTCATTTTATTCTTTGTCTCTCATCTCTATTTGAGAAGTTTGTAGTGATTTGTCAACTATCTTTTCGTCTGGGAGACTTACATCCTTGAAAACTACTTTCAACTAAGTGAGATCGAAGAAGCCGAACGTGACGATGAAAAAACATAGTGCATCAAGCTGAAATATTACGGCATAGAATAACTCGAGTACAAAATATTTTGAAAGAACTTCAAGACCTTGCCTGCTCACAAGATAAAAGCATGTTCCCACATGTCAATCACTAACAAAAATTTACAATTTTTCCATGGTTAAAAGTAAATTAAATACAAGACAACAATGACTTTTTAAGATGTAATTAATGTTTATAATGATAATTTAGTTTTTTTTTGTCAAAATCGAATTATTTTCCTATTTTATGATTCATTTTTTATTTCAACCAAGATAGGATTATAAAATTTTTTTTAATGTTTCTTTCATCGTCTTAAGATTTGGGAATGGCGACAGATGAAATAAAATGGGACTGCATTGCACACTCAATCAGCGCTTTTGGCTTTCTTATTATTTTGTGTATGTGTGTATCATGTATATAGGAAAGCGCCTATAAAAATTTATAAATAAATTTGTTATGATGAATATAATTATCTGATGAGTTTAATAATATTAATACATTGTATGATATGATGATTTTGATTGACAGTTAGTGACATGAAGGCGTCTTTCAAATATCATGAAATGATATTAAAAGATACAGCTAGCAATTTTAGGAAAAGCCAGCTACTTCGCCCGACTCTAAGTACAGGGCGCTGATTTTAATGGGGCGAGGACCATAAGAAAGTGTGTACATTTATATATTTGAAGGGAGTAGCAGGCCGGCGAGGGGCTAAAATGGCCTTTGGCAAGGATACCGTAAATCTATTTATGTTTTAAAGGCTAAAAATATTTTATTTAAAATTTTCATTTGGCTCTTATAAATATCAATATTTAAACTAAATTTAACATGAGATCTTGGAGATGTAAATATTTCTTATATATCTAAATTCTGAATATAACAAGCTTTCATTTAATGAATGAATGAAGAAAGCTGATCAAAAACATCGAACCCACATAGAAGTGGGAAAAGATGTCGTTGAAGAAGAAGAAGAATACGCATTCATTTGATCCCAAAGTTAGTTTAAAATTTTGATTTGGAAAAAATAATATAAACTTATGAAAAGTAGGATTGGGCTTAACATGCAGTAGTTTAAGATACAAGAGTAATGCAATTAAAAATCTCGAAAATGCAAGCCTCCTAAACGGGTATTAGCGCCAAACGGCGAAGGTATCATGCGAGCCAGATTGTCGACACTGATTGTAGCTTGCTTGTAAAGAAACCATGGATTGCTTCAAACAAAAAGACACAATTTGCATATCTGGTATCGAATCATGAGTAGTAAAGTCGGAATGCTAGCTTCGAATCCGAGACCATCGAGAATTAAAGCCAAATTATAGACAACCATACTCACTCCAGAGTAGAGTGCTTTCACCATCAATATACAATTTTTACATCTGTTATTGAACCATCTCTCTTGAATCTTTGCTATTCCTTGTCATATTTAAGATTTCATCTTCTTGCAAACCGATTCATTTTCTTTTTTCTCGTAATTTAATGCGTTTTTACTTATCCCCCTCTATTAGTTTTACCTAATGCTTACGATAAATACCAACCTATTACACCACAACCAACTCATCACAACAATGATTTCTGTTTCGAAGAGATCCACATGGCAAAATAACTTAGGAAGTGTTTCGGTGATCTCAATTAAATTGGTCGACGGATTTTAAATCTTCATTTAAAGTTCTAGACTAAAAGGAGATCCCATTTTCAATCTGATTTCTTGAGGAGGAACGTCTAGAACAGCGTTTTTCAAACTTTTTTTGCTGTGACCCATAGCAAGAATCACAGTTTGCATCGCGACCCATAATACTTACGTGTAATAAGACAAACTCTTATGTCTACGTTCATTCATCGACAATTTATGTGTATATTTTTTTTATGATCTGCACATTGTTTTATTTATTTGTATGAATAAAATATTAATACTTTTAGATTTTCTTCACTTTGTTCTCCCTTCATTTCCTTTCTTTTTTTGTCACAACCAATTTTATGTTTCACGTGTCCCACTGAAGGATCGAGATAACTGAATAAAAATGCTATTCTAGAAAACTGAATGAGCTAAGCTTTTTAATCAGGAAAAGTCTTGTTCTGCACTATCTATGAAATATTTTTAAAACTATTCAACAACTTTTCGGAATAAAATGCAGGCATACGCGTTTTCTTGACTTAGCATTTTGCACATTTAAATGTTGTAAGCGAAAGTTTTGCCAGATCCACCCACTAAAACAACGAAAAAATATTTCGTTGCTCTGAATAAAATTCATCCACGCATTTTATATCTTCATTTAAAGTTCTTTTTAATAAAATGAGAACCAGTTTTCAAGCTGAGTTCTTGAAGAGGAATGGAGACTGAATGAGCTGAGGTTTTTAATGAAGAAAAATTCTTGCAGCATATTTTCTCAATATAATTCAGTCATGCATGTTTTTTTTAATTAGCATTTTTCACATCAAGACGCTGTAAATGAAATTTTGTCAGCTTTACCTGGCAAAACAACGAAAGAAGTATTTCGATGATCTGAATCACACTTCAAAAATTCATTCACAACTTATGAGGAATTTTCAAAAATTTTGCAGAACGTTTACATGCAAGCAAAAATATTTTCTTTCAAAAAGAAACATATGTGTGCCTTTTGTAAAATTCATAAAATGGAATAATAAAATACATATTTTTTAACTAATTTGCTTAATTAGTTAGTCTGAGCTGGTATTACAAAGGGGTGACTCGGTTGGTGCAAGTTGACTCAAACCTCATAATGTAATATGTAATTTTAATATAAAACTTTAAAAAAATTATAATTGAAAACTTCCTAAACCGGATCCTTAGGAAACCGAAATTTTCTAAATACCGAAAGACACTGTCCGTCCCGATTTTTTGCCCTTCAAATCATTGATAAAATATCCTTATCAAACCAAATACTTTCTAATATCAAAGCCGAGCCTACATTTTGGAAAAACGCAAATTACATAGTTGACAAAAGTCATAATAACTTTTTTTTCATCATCAATCCCTCACACACAATTTAAACATTCACATAAACCCTAAAAGCATATAAGGATGTAAATGTATTCAGATAAACTAGAAGACATGATACTCACATTACTAGCACATGTGTGTTGTGTTATTCAGGGGTGTCAAATAAACGGCCCGTGGGGCGAATTCATTATCTATTAAGACAGCAATTAAAAAATCACATATTACCCTTATCGGGTCCATTTAGACCCATGTGTGTTTATACTTTTTAAAACTTAAAAAAAACAAACTAAAGATTAAAATAATTTTTTACCACTCTCATAATTTTATTTTACATTGCAAGACGTTCCATCAAAGAATAACGCCATCTACACAAATGTAAAAAATATATAAAAAAAAAATTCAACCGATTTTTATATTATATTTTATTGATATATATTTTTTTATCTACATCATACATAAAAAAGTTTAAAATATAAAACAAAATATGTAGATAAAGTTAAAGATTTGGGAAGATTTTTATAAGTTTATAAAACTAAAAGTAGCAAAATAAAATTAAATTTTAAGTAACTTTATTGTGAAATTTGTTCTGTTACATTTTTTTTCAAAATTTTAGTACTTTTAGAAATCCTGTCTCCTAAAGTCGTTTTGCGGATTCCAAAATCAAAATTATATATGTTGGTATTAACTCCGAAAGTTCTTTTTTCGATATTTCATCTGATAGCTATGATCAAATATCACATATTTCTTCTTCATCATCTTCAGGTGACAATGATATGGATTACTTGAATCAAAGCACTTCTTTATTTTCGAAAGACAAAAAAATCGTGTAGAGTTCTGAACCATCAAAGTCTTCAGGCAAAAGAAAATCTTGCAATATAGTATCTTTGAAATTTTGAACAAGGTACTCACTTTCACATATTGATGAAGAAGCTTCAGCATTTTCTTTGTTTTTTCCACCCAATGATTCTTAAAAATACCAATCAAAAAGGAAATGAAAAATTTGGAGACAACTGGAAAGCTTTGGATTTTGTTGAACTGAAGGCATTTTTTGTGTTTTAATTTTGCTTGGAGTCTACAGGTCAAAAAATAAGGCAACAAAAAATTTATGGAGCAAAGAGAATGGACGCCCAATTTTTGCTGCAACTATGACACGTCATCGATTTGAAGAGCTATATATGATGAGATATATATGTTGTCGTTTAACATCATATTTTTGGTACATATTTTAAATAGAACTTGATAGGTAGTAAACTAGTTGTACACCTCGGGCAAATTGGTAGACTAACTAGGCTAGTTAGAAATGAGACTCAGTGAGTTGGTATGATTGCTCCTAGAGCGAGTTCGTTTTGGGATGAGTGGTTTGTGAACTATTTTTATTACAATTTGATCTAATCAAGATAAAATAAAAAAATTATATGAACTATGCATTAGAACACTCCACAATTTAAGTACATAAGGTTGGTAGATCAACCACCCTCTTCAGTCGTCAAGTGGGGGTACTTGCTTGGTTTTCGGTAGCCATACACTCAGTCCATTTTTTCCTCATTCTCTCCTTGAAAGGACGGTTAACGGAGACATCCAGTGGCTGCAGGACAGAGGTAAGACCTCCTGGGATAATAGCTGGTGTGGTCTTGATGTCTTTCAGCTTTTGCAGAACTTCTGCTGTCTTGTGGAACCTGAAACTGTCCAGGACTAAGATGGAAGGTTTCTTCAGGAAGCTGCCAGGTCTGGAATCCCCTTCGGCAATTTCTTTCGTTTGAAGGCAACGAAGGGGGTAGCTTGCCACCATCAGCTGTGCAGGCCAGCATCACGGTGAAGTGGCTCTTCTTATGGCCGGTGGTGCGTATGAACACAGTCTTGCTCCCCTTGGAGGCGATGGCGGTGTTGCATGGCAGATCGAAAGTGAGGAGAGTCTGTTCTGCGTTGCCGATCTGGCTGAGGAAGTACTCTTGCTTCTTGCGTTCATCAATGATAAACTTCTGGAAGCTTATTATCTTGTCCTCATAGTGGTCTGGAAATCGTTGGGCGATGGTTGTCCTCCTTCGAACCGATAGGTTGTGCCTTTCTAGGAACCTGGCAACCCAACCATAACTTGACTTGAATTCTGCTGCACCAAACTGAGGAGCGACTTGGAGGGCACGGACTCGCAGTTCTGTGGTGGATACTGGGATGCCTGCTTGTCAACGCCGTAGAATCTAGGGTCCTCTGTGGATTCCAACTCTGGGTATTTGGCTGAGCTACCATGGTTGGTCATCTTGAACTTTGGCATCCTTTCAAGGGTAGGTCTGGTTCTTTTCCATCTTCGGATGTCGGATTTACCAAAATGTCTGCCTGCAGCCCTGTTACCATAAAAGTCAGCTTATTCAGCCATGGCAATCTTCTCCTTGGCAGTGCACTGGATTCTTCTTGTAGGAGGCATGTTGTTGGTAGAGCAATAAATAGGCATAAATAATGATATTGGTTAAATTGTGGAGTAAAATGTTACGTAAAGGAGATTTCTTTATTTGTTATACTTAGAAGTGAGTATAATATATTTCACACATTCTTAAAAAATTGGAAAATCAAGAGTAGTTTTTTTAGATCAAATATATGTGAAATATTTAAATGCGTATAGCTTTAGTGTTTCTTCACATGCGATATATCTTCTGAGTAAAGCTAGTTACTGGAAACATTTCTCAATTCATCCTAAATTTGTTATTCATGTTCTCTAAGACATCGATTTTTACTTTTCGAATCACAGATATTAAATTTAAATACATTCTTTCGGAATTTTACCATGCTCCCTTCAAGGGAAAGGAAATGGAAATTTTTAATGTCTTGTGGAAGATATTTACACTCAAGCTTGTCGATAAGACGGCCAAGGTGTGGAGCGCACTGCTCAGCCTAATGTTGGAGATTTGCGATTTTGGGTTGGATTATATTGACATTGATATAACCCATGGATTTTTTCTTATTCTTTTGTTTTAAAAAAGAAAGGTACTTTTGAAAATTTAATGAGAGTATATTTTCTAATAATCAAACTAAAGATAAAAGATATCTTATGCTCGTGAGGAAGAAATATTCTAGTTAGTGGTTTAGTTAATGAATTATTTAGTTAAGTAATAAAATTACTAGTAAAAGTGATTAGTTAATTATTTAGATTAATATTGTTGTAATTAAACTGTTAGCTAGTATTTTTTATAAGCGTCGTTCGGTCACGATATTCAACGTCATCAATGTATAAGTTCAAAAATAACATTGAAAAGGGTGTGTGTATATTTACTATTATTTATTGAATATAGTGCTAATCGAGAAATTTTCGCGGAAGTATCATGATTTTAGTATATACGCTAAATGAAAAATTATTACACACGCATAAAGACATTTTTTCCTATTTTCACCTGAATCATATCCTGATGCCCACTGGCGGATCCAGAGGGGGAGGGGCACCTGGCCTCAGGCCCCCTATGAAGAATGGCTTCAGAAATCCCCTTTACTGATTTTGTTCTTTCCTAAAGCATCAAGACTTGTGTGGTAGTATTTCACTAGTATTTTTTAAAGTTGACACTCCTATAGTCAATTTCTGGATTCGCCAATGCTGATGCCCAGATGTTATCTTTTATACTCTATTATTAGTGATTTTTATATGTTAGTTATTCAAACGTAGAGTTCGGCAGAACAAAATATTTAATAAATACATTGGAAAAGTTGGCCATGCAAATATTTAACTTTCAAACATAATTTTGATTTTTATATTGTTACGGAAGAATTGAGAGTATTTATTTGGCTATTCTTTTAATTTCTAAATATGTTAATATTTAGTAACAAGTAAAAATTGCATTCTCTTATTTTTAGGCTTATATGTGACTAGAAAGCACACAATCTTACTTAGTGAAAAAATAGTGGCTATTTTTAAGTTACCTATGGCAAGATGCATGGTCAAAACATCGAACTAAAAGATACAAATATTGAATTGAACACCTATAATATATTTTGGTTTCGGACGTTTTGACCATGAACCCATTCAAGAAATCTTTGATGGAAAGCAGAAATGAATTGAAATGGCGTATAATTGCATGAGAAAAAATACATTTCAAAAAATTATGTTAACTGACCACGAATTTTTAGATTCGGATGAACATTTATTCAAAATTCTAACTTTTGCTAATCACTTGAATGAAAAATTCATAGAAAATTTTGTTACAGTTCACAATATATAGCTCACTGTCAACCAATCATTGGGTACTTTGGTCCACATTCTTGTAAGCAATGCATACGAATCGAGCCAATTAGATCTGGATACAAAGTTGAGTACATTTTTACTTCTAATGGATGTCTCTTTCACTTTGATTAATTATTATCAGGATGATCAACTATTGTCAAAAACACTAAAGGTTAAAAGGAAGATAAAAAACTATTTATCTTATTTTTTTCATTGATATTCTGCTCTTTTAATAAAGGTTCATGAAAGTTTTATCCCGGCCAAAAGGTTCTACATTGGGAAATCTCCTGGCCAAAACGCCCGTCTAAACCAAATTAGTTCATAGAACGAATTTTAATTGGCCCAATTTGCTAATTTCGTTGTTTTTCAATATTTCTATGATAACGTCGTCGTATCTTCATATAATATCAAAAATCACCATATGAATTCATCAACTGTGTTTCGTCCTCCCTATCAACGTTTAGCATCATAATCATCATCATCTTCATCATTTATTATCTCGTTTGATACTCAATCGTTATCAATAATTTAACATTATCTTCCTCATCATCACAAAGTGAAATCACTTTATCATCATCACAAAGTAAAGCAGCGATCGTCAACAAGCAAAGCTCTACCCTCTCCTCAACACCATTGATATAATGATTGACTATCTCTGTCAATCAACGCATCATTCACGATTCTTCACTCTGCATGCATGTGTAGCTCAGCTCAGCTCAGCGTAAATAATAAACACATTGTATCTGCATAGAGACATATGTTTGTCTCCAACGTACACTCCTGTCGTCAATTAACGCTAATTCTCAAGCAATCCTCATTCATATTTTCTCGCCGACTTGCCTACGTCGAAGACGCTCGTCCCCTCGCAGTTTGGTTCTTTTTTATACTCGCACTCTGCTAAATTGTTCATCGTATCCCTTAAAATTTCCGAAGTTCTTACTTAACTCGGATTTTCAAATTTTCCGGTGACTTCCTTATGTTTTAAATCCAATTCCATATCAAGTACTTTTTCTTCCACCATTTACTTATCCTATTCATAAAACCTATGTCAAGTATTTGCAATAGATGACTTTTTTCAATCATTTTCACGATCAAACTCTAATTCCAATAAAATTGGGCTTGAGATTTACAGCCAAGTAATATCTGTTATCCAATCAGTTGTAATAGTTTTCGAAAGTACTCTTACACGTCTTTCTATCTTTATTCTCTTTTTAGTTCAATAAAGCGAGTAGTACAGGTAGTCGTCGACTTACGACATATCCGACTTACGACAGATCGACTTTACGACGCCAACAAAACTAAAATATTTCTCAAAAATAAATTTTAATAATGGCAGTTTTTTTCTTTTTTGCATAACTTCTCTTTTTTTTTGTTTTTGATTTTCGATTTTTACATTGCTGTAAGTGAAATTTTGATTCTTTTAATTTTTTTATATACATGTTTTGTTATGGTACTAATTTTAAAATTATTATTTTATTTTTGATTTTTTAAACAAACTGCTAAGAAAAAAAAATATTAAATATAACTACAAAATGTAACTTTAACTCTGACATGTACCTAATCGACTTACGTCCAGTTCGCTTTACGACAGGTTATTCAGAACGGAACCCCGTCGTAAGTCGACGATTACCTGTATACGTTTTACAACGGTGAATCCATGAAGTTTTGTCGAATATTGAAGTTTTACCATTATTATTTATAATATCATTTTTGTTGGTATCACAATGGGATAAAATAGCACTTGAATCGTGTTGCTTCGTTAATGTTCGCCGCTGTGGAATGATTACCTAAATTTAGTTAGCGTTTAAATGCCATGTAAACATTCTCCGGAGGCCAAGTTTTCGCTATTTGGGAAAGGATGTCGTCTCCATATACCTGCCAGTTTTAAATATTTTAGCCCAACTAACTGTCTTCGACTAAGGACAAAAATAACTCACTTTTGTTATATCACGACTTTCAGTTAAAATGATTTTAAACGCCCTTGTTCATACATTTTTACATTGTTGAAAGTAAAGTACAAATATCTAATGAATGTTGCTTTCGCTTAGCACATTTATTTTCAACCCTTTTTCCGCATGAACCCCTTTTCTCTTACTTTTTTTAAGGGGGTGGACCTTGTCATAACTATTCGACAAAAGAGAAGCACTTTCTGAAACGGTCATACACATGGCTCATTGAAAATAACCGTTCTATAAAATTTCTTTTCTTTCACAATTATACCTAATCTGAATCTTGTATAGCAATCGATATAGACAGGCGGCCCTTATTTCAAAGTGACCACTAGGTCAGGTTTTACTGCAATGATCTCTGCTAAAAAGACAATGAGCAAATAGTTAACCATATTAGTACTCGGCTAAATTTGTCTGCTCAAGTGCTGGGGAGAAGGGCATAAAGTGCCCCTCCCCCTACTTTTTTCAGTTTTTAATAAGTTTTTATAAATATTTTTAATGTTACATTTATATTTCAACTATGCTGAATTCAGTGGTGATGTTCATTTTTTATTAAAATCAATCAAACCTGCCAAAAATTGATTTACATATGACTGCTCATCTCAAAAAATAAATTTTTATTTAAATAAGTATATAAAGTTTTTTACACATGTATACCCATTTTCAAATATGCTGAATTCAGTGGTGGTATTCATTTTTTATGAAAATTAATGAAACCTGTCAAAAAATTGATTTATATATGACAGCTCATCTTAAAAAGAAACAATTTATTCAAATAAGTATATAAAGTTTTTTACACATATACCCATTTTTATGTAAGCTGTGTTTACTTGTGATATTCCTTTTTTATGAAAATCTTTCAAACCTGACAAAAAATAATTCAAATATGACAGCTCATGTCAAAATTAAAATTTTTATTCTTATAAAAAGTTTTTTATACATATATTTTTATTTCAAGTATGTAGAATTTAATGGTGATGTTCATTTTTTATGAAATCAATAAAACGTCAAAAAAATCGATTAAATTTGTAAATCAATGTCAAATATATAAACTTCAAAATAAATTCTACTTGCAGTATTTCTTTGGTAATTATTTTCTTAATTTATTTAACAAACCAACTTTAGGTGTTTAATTCACTCAAAATATTTCATTTGTCAGTAACTTTTGTATCTCGATAGGACCTCCATCGTTTTGGCTACAAATTATTTATCGGCTCGTAGTCTCTAAAACATTTCTTCTATACTTTACAGTATGTAATATTGCTATTCATTCTAAGATGATCCTTTCTTAGTAGCTCTTTTTTCATTAGAAATTTATTTTCTGCAATGTGTGTGTGAAAAAACTTTTTTAAGTATTTATTTTGAACAGATTTTTTCCTCTCTCAAAGCATTCTGATTAATCAATCTTCTTGATGATCTTAGGCTTTTTTTTATTAGTATCGTGTATTTTATGATCAGGTGAGATGAAAAGATATTCAGCCTGAATATTTGTCACCAATCCCAGTATATATAACGATTTTTTGAAAAAATTTTACAGAACTGATTTTCAGGCATATATCACTAATTCAATAGCCAATTTTAGATGTTTTTTAACCGTATTAGCCAAAATGAAGTATAGAAATAAAATAAGCATTACCGATTTAGTATAAAAACAGATATTTTGTTTGAAAGATCATTTATTTTTTTGAAAATATTTTTGAAGACAGTATCTAGAAGTAAACCGCAAATCTGATTGAAGCGTTCAATATTTTAAAACCATAAATGCCAAAGCTGAATCCAAAAATGAAAAGCATCCTCCATTTTGGTATCAGATATTTTATTTAAATTTAAAAAATATTTATTTCATGTAAAATTAGAGGGAATATTTTTGGGGATAGTTTAATACGTAAACCGTAAAATTTTGGTCTAGAAATGAAACCAACATGGTCGATTTAGTATAACATATATTTTATGTAAAATTTAAAAGAATGCTTTTGGAGACAATTCTTAGAAGTAAACCGCAAATTTGGTTAACACTTATATGTATTTTCACATCCTAAATGTAAGTCCAGAAATGAAACCAGCATGGCCGATTTAGTATAAAAACATATATATTATTGAAAAAATTAAATATATAAAGTGTTATTGGTTCAAAACTGTATATAAATTTAGTTATTGTAAATTTTCAAGGTTGTATATAATATAAACCCTAAGTTCTAACTTATAAGGTTAACTACAGTAATGTCGAAATTTTGTTGAAGAATTTTAATTTTTGATTTTGATCGATAGTTTTTGACATGAGACGATCATTCAACTAACATGAAAATGGTATCAAAAGATGCAGCTAGCGATTTTAGGAAAAGTTACGAAATTTGAAGGGATATAATTCAGCCAATTTTGTACAATTAATTTTTAGTGAAGTGAATCTTTTTTGATAAATCTTCATTTACTTTTGCCCACTGATGAATGGGTGAGTATTTACAAAAAAATAAAGCTTAGGAATTTGACTAAAATTGGAAAAGGACAAACCTAAAATGGAAAAGGGCGAACTTAAATTGGAAAAAGATGAACTAAAATTGCAAAAAGACGAACTAAAATTGGAAAAGGACGAAATATAAAAGGGCCGACTTAAATTGAAAAAGGACGAGCTTGAACTGGAAAACAACAAACTTAGTAAAATGGTATATATCTATGAGGTTCGCACAAACTTAAGCCTCATAAACGAAAAATTCTTGTGTATATGAAGTCTATAAAATAAAAAGATCAAATCATCCCTATTATTCACTCATATCTTATTCAACGGCGATATGGACGCCATTTTTAAAAAACACCCAAATGTCTTGGAATGATCGGATTACTCTAACTAAGTATTGATAAATAATTATAATTAATAGAATATAATTTCTTCCACAATAAAAAAAATGGACAGAAATTATGCAAAAATTTGATAAAAATTCATATAAAACATTTATTATCTAGAATATAATTGCAAAATATTGAAAATTTTACCCTAGACACTTTATAAAGTAAATCCATTATATAGTATATCCACATTTTGTTCATGCAATTCTTCACACAATTTTCCATAAAGCGAATTAGAAACTCAACCTTTAAAATTGCATACATCAAGATTTTGTTTGGAGTATCTTTGATCAAATTAAGATTTAATTTATTCACACATCAAAGAAAAATAACAATTGAAAAATCTAATTACGCAATACAGCCATTCTGAAAATGTCTAAAAGCTAGTGTTGCAAGACTTACAAATTTTTTACTATAATTTTCCGAAATTTGTAAAGGATAGGGAAAGAAAAAAGTTAAAACCGTGCCTGAACAAGTCTTATGATATACCCTTTTTGTTCTCTAATTTTTGTATAATGGAAATTTCTCCTTATCTGATCAGTTATTACAAATTACATTGAAAATAAGTTAAACTGGACGGCGTGCCTATCACAAGTCTCGTCCGGGCGGAGGTTCTTTTGGCCACGAATTAAAAGTTGCAATATATTTTTATTGATACAGAAAACATGTGCCACCTTGTCATTCCTCTTTGTACGCCAGTGCTTGCTTGGTGCTTTTCCAAATCCCCCTTCAATAATACGATCTTTTTACTTGATAAATCATTTAATTAGTTCATTAATTAGCTGCTTATTTAAGCTCATATATCTTTCCATAATTTCAAAAAGGATTTGATTTTTTTTTAATCTTTTCATATTAGTACATGTGCATATAATTTTCATCGAAATCATTTCAATAATGTTGCCATAAATCCAATATAACTGGTATTAACAGGTTAAGATCGGTCTTTATTTACCTTACGACTTCGGGAGTGGACCGTTAAGTATAAGTCCAGACCGGACGACACCAACGTTTTTGAGAATAGTTTGAACGGGAGCGTTGCAAACGAGGACCTGACCAAACTCATTAGGACCTGAACCGCCGCGTGAACAGACCATAATAAAAAAGTTACCAAGACGATGAAAAACAGAACTAGTCTTTTAAAGTTTGCCCCCATATGGTCAATTTCTGCATCCGCGACTGTTGACAACATTAAGATATTTTTATTTTTCACCAATCCAATTGAAATATTAAAAAATTTATTAGATATTGATTCAGCAACCTTTTGTACATTTTGCTCAGCTTGAATTGGATGTCGCGTAGCTTTAAATTCCCCCTCCCTACCCCCAAATTTTATACCCTGATGGCGGTTCCTTTCATTACATCACTGATTCCATTTTTTACAATACAACAAGTAGGCAAGAATAAAAGTGTCTTAGACATTTTCGAATACTTAGCAGAGAATTTTAACTTTTTTTTCATATCAAAAATTCATAATTAATATGATATAAATTTTTCAAAATGTTATCTGGTTCAATCGATTGGAAATTTTAATACATCTCAGGGTGTGGAGTTGGAGTCGGTGTTGTCGCGCGTTATGAGAAGGAGTTGGAATCGGAGTCAGAGTTGTAATAATTATTACGATATACTCCGATTTTAAAAATAATTATATTCATGATTGCTAGATTAAAAATAAGTTCATGAGTACTCTTTTTAGTACCCTACGTTTCAAGAACGCAACATAAAAAATCTATCATTTTGGTATAACGTTGTCTTTTTGCAACTTTATGAACTTAATAACACAATTACCTTGTAAAGAAACAAAGCTCAGTTAATGAGTAAAGGTAAAGGTACCATAGGGTGTTTTCATCGAGAAGGCACAATTGCGCCGCTCGTATCGAACTATGAGGAAAGCAGGCTTGATGCAGGATCGAACCCAAGATCTTGAGTTATCGAATGCAGCATCTAACCAACCCTACTCACCCCCTAGTAGGAAGTTTTTGGGGAAAAATTTTAAAGCACATACTTTTGAAAAATTTATTTAAGATGGATTTAGTTTTTGAATGCTGCTTTTTTAACTAAGATAAAATGCTTATAGAAAATAATTTGAAATTTTTTTGAGGGCAATGTACAAAAGACACTAAACTACAAATACAAACAAAAAAACCATTTTAATAAATTAATTTGAAGAAAATAGATTAAACATTTTTCGTTGCAATATGAAACAGAAACTTGTAAGATTCCCAACATTCTTCAATGACCATCTAAAATTTACATTCACAAATAACCTTGAATTACATTTGCCATATTTGTTGAAAAATATCAAATTGTGCTATTTTTTTGTATTTCTGATTAGAACTTTTGAATTAGATATTATTCTAGCTTACTTAATAAAAAAAATTCAATATTTGATTCTTCCATTTTCTATTCTTTTAAACTGCATTTAAAATTTCCTCTTGGATAGAAACTTTTATTAAAGTGATTTTACGAATATTTTTAAAGCGTTTTCCTTAATTGTTCTCACTAAACTCTGCCTTTATAAAAAGCTGCGTTGACATCTTTTTTTATTTTCGAGGAAGTTTTAGTATTTGTGGGAAGTAATTATATATACTCGTAATTTAAATGCTGCTTTATCGATATAAATTAACCTAATTTGAATCCTTATCAATTTTAGACTTTAACATGTTATATTATACCTTGGTTTTCTTCTTTTTCTTCACGTTGGTCTCAGCAAATAATGAAACTGCAAAGAATGATCTTGATGCGCATGGAACAGGCGATTGTCCTACGTTTGAAGAGGGACATTGCCACTGCACTCAAGGAACAAAGAGCACAGGAATCAATCTCATATGCTCCTTCACAGATGTAGAAAACATTAAAAAGTCATTTAAAATTTGTTCTGGTAGAAAGATCGAGAGTTTGCACTTGGCTCACAACATCATTCATAAGCTTGGTCCGGATTTCTTTGCCGGTCTCCAAATCAATTCCCTTCTACTGCGATATAACAGAATCAAAACTATTCATGAAGACGCCTTTTCTGGACTGGAAAACTCTCTCACCAACTTGTCAATCGATGAATTCTACTGGTTCAGCTTTCACTTCCAAGCCTTTAACTCCATTCCAGAAGGAACTCTGGGAAGATTAACAAATTTAAAGTCCTTACACATTCTAACAGGACATATAAAAAATTTCACATATTCCATCTTCAAAAATTTGCACTACTTGGAGGTTTTATCCGTGAAAGGCTACAAACTAGAAAAGTTTGCTGATGACACGTTCAGCGATATGATTAATTTGAAAAGTTTGGAAATTAAAAGTAGCACGATGAATGCAATTCCCATCAAAGCTTTTTCTTCCTTTAAAATCTACAACAAATTGGAGGAGATTAAGGTAGAGTCGAGCAAGATAGAGAATATCGAGGCCAAGAGCTTCTCCTCTTTCCCAAATCTAAAAAAAATTGACCTCTCTTCTTGCAACATAAAGGGTATTGTTGATGAAGCGTTCCTTGGTCTTGAAAACACTCTAAAAGTTTTAAATCTTCAAAGAAATAATCTGATATTAGTTCCTAAAGCTGTAAAGTCTTTGAAATCTCTGGAAGAGTTGGATCTCGGATTTAACGACATAAACACTTTAGTTGACCATTCTTTCACTGGGATGCAACTCAAAAATTTGACCCTCGACATGATTGGATTGATCAAAATCGAAGAAAAGGCTTTCGAAAGCTTGGAGAATAGTCTGGAAGAGCTGAATTTGGAGCACAATCGTCTTTCCTATTTTCCATCAACATCTATTGCATATCTCGTTCACTTGAAGCGTTTATTCCTCTCTAGCAACCTGATAATGACGATACTATGGGACGCGGGCACAAGTCTTAAGCAATTGGAAATTTTGGATCTCAGTCGAAATAGAATTCGCAAGATCGCAGGCAACTCCTTTGATGCTGCCAAGTCTACACTGAGCAAGTTGGACCTGAAAATGAATCTCTTGATCGATTACCCGCAGGAGTTTGGAAAATTTGAAAACATCAAAATATTGGACTTATCCCACAACAAAATTCAAAATATCACCGTTAAATCGCTTGAAGGCAGTCAAGACAGGCTTGAATACATCGGGCTAGAAGGTATTTTTCATTTTTGTCTTTAAACCCCTCATCTCTAAACTAATTAACAATAAGATTTATGTTGGCATTGTATAATGATAATTAAGTTTTCCAATAGTATCTTGCTGCATCCACAAACAAACAGATACCGATAGAAAGTCTAAAAACTTGGTACAAAAAAGTAGCATTTATTTCATTAGAACTTTGATAATAATTCATGCACTCAATTCCACTATACCTTTTATTTACTCTTGTTAGTTACTTTGATTCGCTTATCCATTGGGTCTTTGATCTAATGACTATAGAGAAAACATCAACAATCAAAATGTAGATTAAAAGAAAGTCCAATAGCCAAATTTTCAATATTTTGTTTCGGTTAAACTACACAATGGTCGCTTTCTTTTTCACTTCAAAATTTTCCTCCACAGTTATTTAGATAATATATAGTTACATAGTAACGTTTGTTATTAACTTAGTCAATTCGTTTGTAATCTATTTGATTAGTTTTTTTGTCATTTGTAAATCACCCCCCCCCCCCCCATTTAAAATAAAGGGTTTCTCTTTACCTTTTTTTTCATAATATATTTTTATTAAATTGATAATCCATGAAATTTATTTTAAAATTAAAAAAATATATTTTTCTTCCAACATAATATATTTTTATATTCAAAATCGTAAGTTCTCTTCTATTCGATCATCATCACTAACCGAGCAGCCTGTGAAAGACAGCTAGGGAGGCTGGCTTAAAATAGAGCAATAGTATGTAAATTAAGAAATTTTCGCGAATTTTACATTATGTACTAAAATATTTTTTCTGTTACTAAACACGACATGCAATTGTTCTACTTCCTGCGTTTGTGCACAAATTCAACTTATCTCTAGTATTATGATCCTTTACAGAGACTTTTGGAGTAAAAAGTCTTAAAAAAGTAAATTTTGAAAAAGGAATTTTGAAAAGTAAATTTTTTAAGACTTTTAGAGTAAAAAGTTTTTATATTCATTTCAATGACAACTATACATCAATTTATTACAAATGACACACTAATCTTCTCATTAAGAGAGTAGAAAAGCCTTTTATTTTCGCGAATCATAAACTTCTCGCGAATTTAGCGAAAATAAAAATATCGCGAAAATTACTTGATTTACAGTATATTTAAGCTGTAGCTCAAGCTCCCGCTCTGGAGCCATTGATTTCAAACTGGTGGCCTCCGCTACATAGCCTGCCATAAGTCAAATAACTTAACGAATAAGTAACTTTATAAATCATTTAGTTAGTGATTAGTTGTAACTTGGTTAGTGTTAAGTTAATTAAATAATTTATAAATTTGTTAATGAATTTTGTAAAAAAGTTGAATAATATATCAATTTTAAAAATTAGTTTTATGGTTAGTTGTTCTTTGTTCTATTAATTGGTTAGTTTTATTGCTTATCAGTAGAGCGCGAAAAAGGTTGACCTAAAATGTTGAAAAATTGACCTTATAATATTGCCTTTATTAACTTAAAAAACAAAAAAATTGAACAAAAAAAAAGACTTTATAAAACATTTATCTAACAAAATAAAAACTTTATTTTACGAAGATCAGCTGATATGATCATTATAATTCAATAAGTCGCATTTACAAACATTCTCGTCATTAAATTTGCGATTTTTACTTATTATGGCCGTATAGGAAAGGATCGTTCTTCAGACTTCGTTCTCTTCATAATTTTCTCTACGTCGTCATATTCTAATCTTTTCTGAATGTATATATTTAAATCACACACATCATTTGGTACGTTCAGTTGTGATAAATCTTCATATGCTTTCTGAACACAATAATAACTTTCATCTGCATTTTTCAACCAAATCCAGGTAAGGTCCGTACTTCAAAATTTCTTTCAAATCGACAGTAGAGAAGAAACAACAAGGATTTTTTGCTCTATCAATAATAAGTCCAGCATCAGAGAAGTCCAAAACAATTCTTTTGACTTCCATGCCAAAACGCTTACTTTAACCAGGATATTTAATATATATTCTATCTAGTTACAATGGGTTTAGGTGGTAAGCCGAAACAAACGAATACAAAATTTTTAATGTTTTTCCAGCTTTTTCATGTAGGTATCTGCATCACTAATGAGAAGCACAAAAGTTTTTCTTTCTATTTCTAAGTACTTTATTTTGTCATCAACTATTTGACAAATTTATTGACTATTTACTGAAGTAGAACAGCAAACAGAATCAATTAAATACGCTTTCTTTGGTAAACTTAAATCTCCAACCAAAACATTTACATAATACTTATTTCCAAACGAGGAATAACACTGGTCAATTTTTTACTTTCTGAATGTTGTCTAGATTTCTACAAGTGAATTAGGGTATTCTGGCACTGCTGAATCAGGAAATGGCATCCGTTTCTCTCCATCAGGTCAGGTTTTTGTGCTAAGTTGATTTGAAAAAATCAGATCTTGTGACAAAATCAATTACATTTTTGTGGCATTATCAGCTGATTTTTGTCAACACATATCATCCTAAACATGTTTTTAAGAAAAAAAATGTTTTGCCAACCACATTTATTGATTACATGATAGAAACATCGATTACTGTCATCTGAATGGTGGGCATTGATAAAGGTAAGTACAAGTAAATTGCATGTTGCGTCACCACTGTTCAAACTTCAGGGCTTGAACTTCCATTTCTTCGAACTCCTGGAATGTCCAGCGACAGGGAGTTCTCTCTTCAGATTCCAACAGTAGTCAGCCATCATGACTGCGTCCCAGCGACCCTGATACCTGGTCTCCATCTCCTTCATGTCCTGATGGAATCTCTCCCCCTGCTCGTCACTCATTGAACCCAGGTTCTCAGGAAACCACTTCATATGTGAAAATAGGTAGTGCATCTTGATGCTCATGTTGCAGCCCAGGTTTCTGAAAGCAGTCAGCATGTTGACAAGTTCTGCGTAGTTTCTGGCTTTATTGTTGCCAAGAAAGTTCTTCACTACCAAAACAAATGTCTTCCACGTTTCCAGTTCCACTTCGTTCATTGAGTTTTTGAACTCTGGATCTCTGATGAGCTGACGGATCTGAGGACCATCAAAAATGCCAGCTTTCAACTTCAATATGGTCAATCCTGGAAAAACCTGGCACAAGTAAGTGAAGCAGTCACCATCTTTGTCCAGAGCCTTGGTGAACTTCTTGATTAAGCCGAGCTTGATGTGCAGCGGTGGGAAGAGTATTCTGTCTCTGTCCACCAGAGGGTCGTTGATGACGTTCCTTTCTTTGCATGGCACCAATTCCTCCCGCACAGGCCAGTCCTTCTTCGTGTAATGTTGAGTACGGTCCCTACTATCCCACATGCACAGAAAACATGGGTACTTGGTGAAGCCAGACTGTTGTCCCAACAAAAAGTTTACCATCTTCAGGTCAACACAAATAAACCACTTATGCTGATCATAACCAATTTTCTCCAGCACATACTTATCCTTCAGTGTAGTTGAGTGAGCGATGGGTACAGAGGCAAACTGGTTGCCGTTGTGTAGCAGAACACATTTCAGTGATCGCTTGCTGCTGTCAATGAACAGTCTCCAATCTTTGGGTTCGCACTGTAGCACTCCAAGCTTGAGCAGAAGCTGCGCAATATCAGCATAGTACACCAAGTCCTTCTCTTCAGAGAATCCAAACTTCAGACTCCTCTTGCCGTTGGTCTACCCACGCATAGTCTCGGTGCATGCTTTGCACACCATGTGTGAAGTATTTTTAAAAAACAAGAATTCTATGCGACTTTAAAATTGAAATTACAAAAGGCGTCAATACAGAAATGTGTCAAATGTTCACTTCCTCTATGCTTCTCATTTTTTCAGTCACATCAGGCATATAAGATAAAACATATGGGAAACAAATGAGCTCTAGTCACGTTACCGAAATCTAAAGTCTGAACATCTCTGAAGTAAGTTTTGATGCATTGTGCGTGAGATAAGTACTTTCTCTCTCTTCTCCTGCACTTCATTTTCTCTGTCACTTTTCTCAATCACAATGATGTGACGATTACACAAATATCGCAACGCAAAAAAGCACCTTATGCACAAAGCGTGAGTTCTTAGCAGGGTTGCCAACTATTTTTCAGAATTTATATCTAAATTTGTCTATAAGAACATCTAAAAATATCTATAAAAAAAATTTTATATCTGAAAAAATTATCTAAAATATTTAGTCTCAATCCATTACGAATATGAGAAAAAAGATACTTTATTTTTCATTTCTTTATTTAAACTAAAAAACCTAAACATCAAAATTCAATGAAAAAAGATCGATTTCATCTTTTTCGAAGTGAGTTCATACGCGTTCTTCATCGTTATTTTTATAGCCAAGAAGTGTGCCGATTTTATTAAGGGTTTTGGTGGGTATATCATATGAGTAACAACACGTCTTTGATCGAATGAGACTAAACTTGACCATTAACAGCGCATTCAGGAGAGGCAATTTCATTTTATTTTTTAGTTTCGATTTTACGTAATTCACAAAACTAAAAACTCTAAATTTCAGCATTTGAATGTGGTATTGACAGTGCAAAAAGAGTACATTCGACAATTTCTTTGAAAGGATTTTCTTCTGATGAATCTTTGTATTGAAAAACTTCTTTCCAGATTTCATCAGTATTGCAAAACTTACAAAAGGCTTATCTGCAGGAACAGCAATAATCCATTTTTTAAGAGAGGAATCCTGCACCACCCTTTTCTCATTTTTGGGTATATTTTATTTTAGGCATTTATATTAATTTCTGAAAAAAAGATAATTTTTTATTCATTAAAGTATTTCCATGATAACAGTGCTCTAAAGAGAAAACAAACCTATTATAATTAATTTGAATAAAAATTATTCAGTTTTTTGAAATCAAAAAAAACAATACATACTTACAAAGCTTTTTATTTAAAAATAAAAAAATAAACGCAGTTTTTTGTCCAAAAGTTTTACATGACTTTAGCAAAAATGATCGTTCCAAAACTTATAATTTTTTGAAAATATTCATGAAAAGTATCACTTTTTTCGTCTTGTACTTACTTTTATAACATTTTCTACAAATCTGTATACTCTCATACTCATTCAGTATTATAAAACAGTTATCAACTATTCATAATTATGTGTATTGTGAGTGAAGTTCTACTCTTGCATATTTTATTAACCTATTCATTTAAACTTTTTCTTCTTTATAAATTTTTGAATTTAAGGTATCAAAGCTCCAATCAGTGTCAGGGTATTTTGAATATTTTTCAATAAAAACTATTGGAAATTGACTTTATTGATCTAAATTTAAAAAATTGATTTATATTTCTGTTTGATTCCCATTTTATCAAGTTCTAAATCTTTGTTTCGACTTTTTCAAAGGTTAGAGATTAATTTTATAGAAATCGACTTTCTCGTGCTCTAGTTATATAGAAATAGAGATCTACATAGAAACTATATTTTTCTGCTATTCTTTTTAAGAATTAGTTTATTAGCAATATCTTACGGGGGTAAATCTTAAGCATAGACGGTATATTAGTAACCGGATATCCGGAACATTCCTAGACAAAACATCAATCGAATTTGATCTAATTTGTCAAAGTATACAATAGGCAAAAATATATCTTTGATAATTCACAGGTATCCTAAATTTATTACTTTCTTCACATAACATCTATTAGATATGTCAAATTCTAGTTTACAATATAAAAAAATCGATATATATAACATCAATTTAGGAACGAAGAAGTCGAATATTTATTATAGAAGTTCTTTCCAACTTTCATATTTACATCAATAGTATGGTACTTTGCAAAACAGCAATAAAGGCAACTTATATACTCATATAAATGCTTTCAATTTTTTATGATTTCTTCCAAACATGTTACTCAAACACGCTTTCCAGCGTCAAAGTTTCCCATCACTGCTAAAATTGTATGTTCTCGAGGTCTAAACATTTCTTTATGGCTTCCCGATAAAAGAAGAAATCCTTTCTTTCAAGCTAGAAGACCAGCCACATAAGGATTTTTTTATGTATTAGGAATCGCTAATATTTTGACAAGTTCTAAGCCAAACATAGGTGAATCTATTTTTCGAGCATCTGGTTTTCTTTTTAGACGAGACACCGTGTGCGTGCATTCATTCTAGAAGTGTCTAAAATGTAACTACGTGCTTTTGACGTCCATTTTCGACTCTTTCTAGTACTGTGCTGTATCCAGTCGTTTCGTTGCAGGAAGCTTCTTTTTTTATAATGAAGAAAGAATGAAGCAATTATAACTGTTTTCACTTAAAAGAATAGGAATGTAAGGTTAAGAACTTGCACTTTGTTATTCCATTAGCTTTATATAGGTTTTCCAAATATACAGTTTTATCTTTGGATGTCGTCAACCTTTTGATTTCATTCATTTGGAATATACCTCTTTTGTTTATTATTATTGTTCCAACACAAGTTATCTTTTCTTTAAATAGTCACATAATCAAGGGTATATAGAATCTATCCAATGTCAGATTTCCTTTTAAATTCCTGGTTATTTGCTTCACTGAATAAACAGTTGAAGGAATTTAATGAGGCCCATATCCTTCTTCAGGTTTTCTAGAATAAACTAGAGATTGAAAAGGGTCCAAAGTTTCGTCTAAAGTCAAAAAAGCTGAGGATTCAATCCATTTTAAGCAATTTGCGTTGAAAATTTTAAATATGTTGCGAAAATCAGCAAATCTATCAGAGTTTAAAAAATAAAACCTTTTCAAGCTCATTGTTCACGCAAACAAAGGACATCCAAAGTCTGGCTACAAAAAGGAAACTCTTAAAAAAAGTTTTATCTTAGTAAAGCGCGAGGATGAGTAATTCATTATTATCATAATAGAGTTCATTTCATTAACATTTGTTAATCTTATAAGCGTATATTTGGAATCATTCAAAAAGTCTCTATTTTTTTCTTCTATATAAATATTTATTCTTTTAATTACTTCACTTGTAACATTTTCTCTAATATACAAACAATAACATTCAAGGTGATTACATGATGTAACACTTTTTTTAACCCCACATCACCTCTTCTTATATTCGCTATTTTGTCTTCCTATATTCGAAGACTTTGTTGTCGACCATGTTAAACTTAGCATCTTGCAAGCTTTCATCTCTTTCTTCTGACATTGTTTTTGACACAGACTCAAACGATTTAAAGTTTGTTGGTTTAACATTTCATAATTGTCTTCATCTAAACTAAGCATCTTCGATAGAATTTATTAGTCTTTCTTAAAGAGATATGTTGTGAATAAGACTTCTTCTCTCACAAGAAAGAAAGAAATTAATTTACATACACCGCACAAATAAACATGATGTTACAAAAAAAATTAATGCTAAAATATCAGTAATTACTGCTATGTCAAATGACTTGATGAAATCCTAACAACATATGTTATCCAGTATGGGCACACACAAAAGACTACTCAAAGCCTCTAAAAGTGTGCAACCATCTTAGAATCAATTTTGTTGTTGTTGTTGTTAAAAGTATATCCATCTCTGGAAAAATACTGAAAAATATTGTACTTTTCTAAAGAAACTGAATCACTAGATGCATCTTCTTCACATAAAGAGTCAAAAATAAATTTCACTGTTGTCACTTTCAATTGATGATTGAGAACTGTGCCGACAAAATATATCTCATAGACATAAAAACTATCAGTCATATAAAATATTTAAACACATTTATATTAGAGATGCATCTGATATCCGCATTCGCGAATCATTTAAGTTTCAACATCCGCATCCGCAATTTTCAAACATTTTCCTTTTTTCTATATACCGCAAAGTTTTTTTGAATTTTTACTTTATCCAAAATTTTTATGATAATGCGTATGCATTGACTTGTGTTTGCTTAGAATACCAATTATGATATTCGCATCCGCTAGGATGTCCAATTTGATATTCGCATTCGCGGATACAAAAAATTTCACATCCGATACATCTCTAATTTTTTATATATACCAAATTATTTTGTAAAAAAATAAGCAACACCAATGAATTCAGCGTATTTAAAATGGTATTTCAAATGTATTCTACTTCAGAAATTTTTTTTATATACACCACATTTTGACAGGTTTGCAAAATTTGATTGATGTTCAACGTATCTACAAAATATTTTGTGGAAAATAAGTAAGACCAATGAAACCAGCATATCTGAAAATATTTTTTAAGATGTCTTTTAGATTAGATCATGTTTTTAGCATATATTTCACGTTTTGACAACTAATGTCAATTGTGATTGGCGAAATACTTTGCAAAAAAAACCATAACACCGTTGGATTCAGAATTTTTGAAACATATATAAAAAAAACTTTTTTTTCTAACATTGATAGAATTTAAGCCATTTAAACTTACTTTTTATAGGATTAAAACTTTATAAACTTAGCATCACTTTTTTTAAAACAAATGTGAAGAGAAAAATATTATTCTCCTTTTGTAAGTCAAAAGAATCATGTTAATTCAATACTATGTCTTCTCTAGTAACTCAAAAAATATTTATTTAGATCGAAAAAAACGAAATATCTAAGAGTGAGAACGGCGATATCCTTCAATTCAAACTAACTCACCTTTTATTTTACGCACGATTTTAGCGTATCGAGAATTGAATGTAGAGTTTTTCTTTTTGGAGAAAATAAAATTATTCTTTCTTGCTAATTAGGAAACATTTGGCAGTGTGATTGCGTGATGGGTCAATTCAGGATTTGGCTTGTAAACTGGCTCGCAGGTCTTTCTCACAGTTCAAAGTTTAAGATGGAAAAGGTGTTGGATAATGCCAAGTGTGTTGGTCCGACTTCCATGAAAGACATTCCAATTGGCTACCCAGATATCAATCATCTCTTTTGCTCAAATGACACCCACGTTCGCTTCTTCATTCCCACCTACAATGAAACTGAAAAGTCTTCACAAGTAGAACAATATTTACATTACCCAAGTGTACTTTTCACAATCTTTTATTCGATGATTTCGCCAAAAATATTCATAACAGGCAGCGTGCTACACGCCTACAAATCTTTTTCCGCAAGTTTTCAGTTTGCAGGGATAGCATTACCTATCAAAAAGTAAAATACTTAATGTTGGTAGGAATTATTGTAAAGAGATGAATGTGCTCTATCCTTTAAAATGTGACACGATCACGCATATTAAATTGTTGAGCGCTTGGCATCGCTCTCTGTTATTTGATTTTTAAATCTTTTCAGTCATTTTAAGTATCTCTTCTTTCTTTTCTAAAAACAATATTATTTTACCGATTTTAGTTACTTATTAAAAGTATTTTTTTAAGTTTTTAGTATAAATCGTCTACTATGGCGTTCAATTAAGTTCCTTTTTCCTAAACAAAATTTTCTCTTGCTTTTACCCACTCTAATTTTAACGCTTGAATGCTTTCGTTACCATAATTGCAAAGCATGGCAAGAAATTTATGAAAATTTTTGTAGAAACTTTACAAGTAGAAAAGTGTACAACTGTTTTGAGAACTTGACTGTTCAGCCAGATCAAGTAAGTTTTCAAAATATTAATGTATAAGTTGTAAGCTTGGTTCCGTGTTAGATCTTGCTAAGCTTTGTGAGATTTTGATTCGTTGCGACTTTGAGATGTTCAATTTTAGACTTTTTAATTCTAAAAGGTATTTTTATTGAAAAGGGGACAAAGAATCGATTGGATTCATAAATCATGCTCAAATGAAATAAATTTAGCAGAAAAGCAGCTCAGAACAAAAAGAGTCCATCTTTAGGAATAGAGAGTTGCTTGACAAAAAACATTTATTTCCTTTTTAAATGAATTAGGGAGTCGGAGAGATCGTATTATTGAGTATTTTTTCATATTGCATCTTTCAACCAGATTTAAATGTTTTATTTTTTTCATCTTGCTCTTCATGCGTATCTATTTTTTTTATTATTAATTTAGATTGATGTCTTAACCATTTATAACAAAAAATAGGTTTTATGGTAAAAAAACAACTTTTTACACAACTTTACGCAACTATCATCTTGGATTAATTAATAAAAATTAAAAAAGATAAAATAATTTTTATTTTTCTTAAAATTATGCGTATCACATGGTACGTTGGTCATTACAAAGTTTTTTGATGAAATCAATAACAATAAAAAACAAGATAAATGATTAAAAATAAAAGAATTATCATAACATACATTTAAAGAACTGATTTTTAATATGTGTAATTTATAAAATAATTAATATGGGCACCAACTTGAAATTTTACGCACATAATTTGACTTTAATCGATGACATATTCTGCATATTTGAATAGCACAAACAAACCACTAAGAGAAATCGCAAAATTAAAAATTCCAAAATGTAGCAAATTTTTTTGTCTAGTTCATTAGTTTTGTTGCAATCATTTTTCAGATCAATTCTATATTTGATAATAAATTGAAAAAGTTAAACATTTCAAATGAGGATCCAAGTAATTCAACTTACAATTTTGAAAAGTTTGTGTCGCACCATTTTTGAAATCGTCAATTTAAAGCAAAAAAATATAATTGTTTTTCTCCTTGATCAACTGATTTATACAATCATATGTAAAAAAAACTCTCACTCTTCACAGTCTTTCTGCTTTTTTTGGCTTTTTTTTAATTTTTTTTTGCTTTGCACATTTCTTATAAAAAAACTCTTTATGAATATGCTATTAAAAGCATGAAGAATAATGATAAACAATGTAATAACAATGCCTTTGAAAAAGACACAACCATATGTTTATAGTTATATATAATCATTATGGCTATTCTTATTTTGTAAACAATACCACACGGTTTACAAAACTAGGAAAGTTGCCCACATTGTTGTTGCTCCGAATTATTTCTTCCCGCATTACCAGGCGAATCCATTCCTTTTAGAAATTTGGGGGTCCCCTAAAGACTCTCGTATATATATATATATACAAGGCGTAGGTATTCCAAAATAATGTATACCCTCTTTTAATCGTTGTAACTCGTTGGATTTTTTGATTTTGTCTCGATCCTTTAATCATTTTATTGCAAAATGATTGGTTCACATTAAGTGCCCGAACTGTTTGCCGTTCTGTTCACTATCGTGAAGAAATCGACCTACAAACTCCGATCAACATTTGTCTGGTATTTGCACACATTCTTCATCAATTAATACTCTCATTTGAGTAATTAATTCAGGTTTCCTGCTTTAAACCTTGTCTTTTAGAAACCCTCATAAAAGTAATCAAAGGGTGTTAAATTTAGGGATTTAGTGGCTATTCAACTTTTCCTCTTCTTTGAATCTTTCCGTTTTATCCAGATAAGCACACTCACACCACAGCAAAAGTTCAGACCTGCACGGTTTTGGTAGATGTAGAACTGGTCATCTCCAAATTGTTCTTTGAAGTGTAGCCAAACGAATTATTTTAAGAGTTGAGATAGTGTACCGCCTTCCAAAAAAAGCATCTAATAATGCCTCTGACGTCCACACCATACGGTGATTCCAGACAAATTTAGGTGTTGTTCCATTATAGCTTCACACACTGTAAAAAATGTGTTTAGAGACTAAACACAAAACTAAACACCAAATAGGTCCCCGATTTTCAACACCTAAAATTGTAAACATGTTTAAACTCTATGCGTCTGAACACTTATAAGTTTATTTCTAAACGCCAAGATTCTAAACACTTTAACTGTGAGGCGCTTAGGTGGTGGAAATTTAGCCCAAATGATGAAATGTATGTTTGGACATGATTTCAAAAACATACCCCATTTGAACTTCTAAAATATTCATATGTGTAATTGATGAATAACCGCTCCAAAAATAAAAAAATACAATTTGAAAAAATAAATAAAAATTTTAAAATTCAAGGTAATTTATTGAAAATTGATTAAAAAAAATACAAAATATATTCTCCAACATTTTACATGCTTTCCAAAAACTTCTTTTCAAACTTGACTAATTTTGTTGTTTTAAAAAATGGATAATTGTCGTTGAAAACCATGTTTTGAAAGAAACCAAGTATTTGAAAATTTTTTGGATACTTAAGATCAAATACATAATATATTTTCAGCAAAAATATCAAGGCTTCTTTTATCAGATGTCCTAAATAAAAAGAAACTCCATCTCCAACTACATATATCGATTTTGTTATTTCATTTTTCACACAATCATCTTTGGAGAGCTTCCAACTTCTGAAGAAATATTGAGAGAACTTTCATAGAAAAATTCAATGGGAAAATTGTGAAAGATTTTAAAAATACAGTATGATTACGTCTAGAATGTTCAGAAGTTTTTCATTGACTTTATATTTTGATGAAAAGGAAGTTATTTCGTCAAAAGAGATTATTATTTGTAAATTTCTTTCATTTTCGTTTGGAGATTTCGGTATATTCAAAATATACCGAAGCTTTTCCATCGTTGTTTCCCAATTTCGGTTGATTTTTTCATCCGTTAATTCTTTTTTAACCTGTAAAATAAAATTTAAGAAAAAAACGTGATATTTATGTATATAAGACCATTTCAGTATTTTCGAGAAAAGGGAAAACTTCTATAACTGCTCGTAATCCAACAGGTAGATTTCTCATTTTTATTCTTCTTTCAGATAAACTAACTTCTTGTGCTAAATATATTGCTGAAAATTCTCTATCTTGATCACTTTTTTTATTTCTTCACATAAAAATTGATGAGCTTCTGAGGAGGACATTCCAGTTTCACTCTCTTCTACAAAGAATTTTTAAGAAGAAAACAAATATAAAAAATGTATAAGGCAAATATATTTACGATAGTTTTTGCTAAGAACGAAATTCAAGCTTCTTTTTTCTTTGCTTACTGAGTTGGAGTTTCTACGTTTATTCCATTTCCATCTTATATGTTGCGAACTTGAAAAAAGCTTAAAAACCTGATGATCATTAAAAAAAAATCACACTAAAAATAATCGTAATTACTCATGGAACTCTCCCATATGGGAATCCAATACACGGATAAATTGAATAAAGTGATCTACCCAAGTAATCGTAATTCTCTTTACTGTCGAAATCGCCTATAGATATGACGTGGTATGCAACTTCTTCCACCAACTTGTCAAATTCATTTATGACATTTCCGCTTTCCAAAAGAGATGTCATTTTTGTAGAAAACTTTGGTATATACATGGATTTACCATTTCTTTGCAATACGTATGTATAAATAAATTGCAAATCTATATCGTGAACTTACGTTTGAACAAGTTGACATAATTTTAGGTGATGTTAGTTCATCAGAATCAGTAGGAATCATGTCTTTGTTTCTAGCCGCATGATTTATTATCATCAATTTTTTTGTTGGTCCAACCTTGTTTCCGATCATTGATAATATGTCTTTCTCTTGTAGATTTAAAAATACCATACCATCAATTTTATTTTCTAAAAAAATATTCTTAATAACAAAAGGTAAGTAAAAAGAATCAGCCTTCGAAAGCCAGCATAACATATGGTGGAAACTGCAAAGCCATTAATTTTTCTTGAATTTCTGAAACTGATAAACTTTCATTTATTTCTTCAGCAATCTTGCTTAAATTTTCCTTACTCATTGATCTAAACCTTTTAAAATCGCTAAAAAGTATATTATAAAATTAAAAAATTTAATGTGATGTGAAAAAGCTTAAATTTATGACCAACAGAAGTCAACATTTATTAAAACAACATAAAAAAAATTTCCATGAAAATAGGAACTTTGTGGTCATTTATAAAAAATATTTCGCAAACTAACACAAATTTTTTGTGATATCTTTTCACATAAAAAAGCATTTAAATGGGAGTCAAATTCAATTACTTTAAGTTTTTGGCAGACAAAAATTACTTCACTATCATCGCAAACATAAATTTTTTCAATTTTACAAAACTTTGGCGTTTCACTGTTCATATTACTTTAAATTAAGAAACTGTTTTATTATAATTGATTTAAATTTAACATAGTTGACTGATGAAATGTTTATATCGCTCCTAATCGAACTTGAACTTCGCATTATAAAGTCAATTAAATCAGCATCTTCATCGCCATTTAAGGATAGCTTTTCATTTGTTACTATATCTTCACTAAAAAGTTTCAAAGATAAGCTTTTATCCACAAAATTCAAACACATCCAGTATTGATGGAAGTATGATAAAGATTTTTCAACACATTTGAAGTTCTTCCACTTAAAATTCTTGAAAACAGCGTGCTTAGCCTCAAACCGTAAACACCAATGGTTTCGGCCCGGTCCAAACTTTTTTATTTGTTCTGGAAAGTGTGTTAAGTAATGAAATTTGGGAGGGAATGTTACGTGTCCAAAAGTTTCAAAAAAACATTCTGAGAAAAATGGGAATAATGCTTTCTTGAGCAATGTTTACGAAACGATTCATAAGAATAAAATTTAGTAAAACAGTTTTTCGATGAGCATTTGACAAAAAAATCTTTATCGTGTCGATGACGGAAAAAAATCGAGGCAAATAAAATACAAAGATAATGAAAAAATTAAATATTTAAAAAAATTCTTAACAAAATTTGAAAGATTTAAAGATAATCTGGAAATAAATCTTGGAAATCCGAACTAAGTTTAAAAACATAAATAGGTAATATAAAATCAGTGTGGCCATTATTTTAATTTCTGTAAAATATTCAAACCCAAAACCAAGTTCAATATACAGTCGCGTAATGAGAAATTTTTGGCAGGGGAGGCGTGGGGTATACATAAAAAAACTATAAAATTCCTATACCGAAAAGTGTTTTTAAACTCTAAAAACTACTCTATATTGAAGCAAGACCACAGTTAGTTTAAATATTGATTAAATTAAAAATTAAAAAGAAAAAACCAAAAATTCTGTAATAATCTAAAAAGATAAGAATAATTTTTCATTGTCAGTGCAGGTGTATTATTCTCCTCCTAGATCTGTCATTGCCCATATATATTATTTTAAACTTAATACAATATATTTTTAAAATTTTAATTTCAGATTTTTCATATTAACATAAATTTTTTATATAATTTACTAATCTAACAAAATGCAAAATAGTCAAAAATTTTAAAGCATAAAAATGAGGAACTGAAATATTCAAAGAAAATATAAAAGCTTATCACTTTTGTTAATAAAATAAAAGATAATTTTATTCTATTAAACTTCTCTATAAAAGATTATATTTATTCTTATTTTATTCTATAAAAGAGAAGTTGGGTAATTATACATCACAGAATTATTGTGCACAAATAAAGTTTTAACTAAATAAATTAAATTTTTTTTAAAAGTTTTTATTGAAAGATTATTATTTAGTTTTTGCGTAAAACAATAACGAACACAAAATTCAAAAAATAAGACAGAAAAAACTTGTAAAATTGAGTTGAATTTTTGTAAAATACCCTCTTGAAAAAAAGAAATTGAGTGAAATTATAGGAACTGATTTTCTTGGAGAAATCACAACTTTATCAAAAAATTCTTGTTCCATTGTTCGGGTTTTGATGATATGTATCGTGCAGAATAGTGCTTCTCACGCACTGAATGATTGCATGCTCTTCAAACTAAGCTATGATGCGTGAAATGTTCCCATGTGATGGCGCTTCCATGTAGAATTCCCCTGTGAAGCTAGCTTTATTTTCACACTTCCAGAATGTTTCCAAAATATTTTTTTGTGCTGTACTCTCTGCCAGATATGTATCACTCATTCATTAAACATAAGTCAACTCTAAAATAGAAAGCATATTATTTACTATTAAAATTTAACCAGTGTATACCAGAGCGCTGCGGGGACCTCGAACTCTCCCGTGCCCCACAGGAAAGGTTTCAACCACGTTGTTGGGGAATTGATAGAAAAATTTGATCGTCCATATTCTGCAAATATATACATTATTTACAAAATCTTTATCTTCATTATCCTTTTGTATTTATTTTCAGAAATATATCTTAATAAAATAATCATAATATAAAAATTTTTTACTTTTAATTAAGCGTATAACAAATGTATATAAAATACCTAACGGAGTATACATTATTTTCGCATATCCTGTATATTTAATATTTACAGTAAATTGATTTCCCGGTTGTGACTATCCTTACCACCTGTGAAAGATCATTCTTCCGTTGGATGCGATACCGACAACTAAAATTTTATCTAATGTATAGAGTGTTATACTTAGCGTCCATATTAGGTACATACTATGATATAGATATGCACTTTTGCAAATAAGTAAAGCTATTTGGTAGAAAATGGCATCAAATTTCAATAGATGATAAAATTATCTCCAAAATTTTTTTCAAATTTTGAAATAAATATATTTTTATCAATCCACCATGCTGATTTCATTTCTAGGTTCAATTTTTACACTGTTAATCAAGTAACATTTATCAAACACTAAAATTAAGTACCTCATAACTATTTATCTATTCAAATATATAAAGAATCTAAATTACTCAGTTAGATATTATTTCCCTAGTTAACAAACAGAAAAACAGTTTGAGCTATAAAAAAAGCGTTTCACTCTTTAAAGTTAATTTATAATATAATCTAAAATAAAACTAAAATTGCAACTTGATATATAACATTTGCGGTTCATTTTGTAAACGAGTTGAATCTCGCAGAGGAAGCAAATTTGATATAATGGCACTTTTTCTTTCGCAATAATACCTCTTTTGGTTTAGTAAGTTTATTTTTACTAGATGAGATGCCTCTTTAGACCAAACTTCTGATTATAGCAGTCTTTCCTAGACTTGTTCAAATTTCATCTCTTCAACATACAAAAGACCTCCTCAACTCACAATAATTAATGAGCTTGAAATTCTCGAAAAAACTTTAAGTTTTGAGATATTTTAAAAATAATGAAATAGTTTACAAAGTGATGAATCAGGAAACATTTTGTAAAACATTTATTCTAGCTTTTCAACTTCATCTCCTAAAAAAATTTTCGTATCTTGGAAGGGAGCCTACCATTTTGCAACCTCAGGATAAGAGAATATATTTAAAAATTACTTCTACTATTGTGTATATATTTGGAGGTTTCCAACCCAAGCTCAAGGTAATGACGCTTATGTGATGCTTTATAGGTAGGGCTTGGGGAGTAGTAGATTTAATAGGATTTCGAGTTGGAGTCGGTATCTAATAAAATTTGAAAAAATAGTCCCATTTCTGTAAGCATATAGAGGGTGCGTATTTTTGGGTAAATCGTTTGCATTTTCTTTGACGCCCTTTGATCGAATTTTTGATTTCAGAAATCTCAGAAAATGTCTGAAGGAAAATCGGCGAAAGTGATCTCCGTAATCTCGCTCCTCATCTCCCTGTCTCTTCTCTCTTTTCTGATCCTCTACGTGATCTCTCTTTACATGCGTAAGAGGAAAAAGCTGCTGCCCGAAGACAAACAGAACATCACTCAGTTCGCGTACACCATGCCTCTCGACAACTTTGAATGACCTCTTCACTAGCACAATCCCTTTTTTATGTTTGCTTCACGTGTAAAGCGACATCATGATCCAAGTCTTAATACGTCATCATTTTGTACACTCATTCACACACAACATGATCTGTTATTTTCATGTAATGACTCCACATCGTTTGAAACACATATACATACATGTATATACATATATACCTACAAACTTTTTGAAACCATAAACGTTAGTTTAAATTATACGCTTTCTTGAATAAATAAAAGATGGGAACGGATTCAAATGCAGAAGCGCTGTCTTGAGTGAGGCATAACTTTTTTCGATTCCGCAAATTTTGTAGCCAACCAGGATTTATTAACTATGCAAATATCAATTAACGAATACATTTTACGTTACTGGAATCTAACAAAGAAGCCGAATCCTATTTCGAAAGGATTCAAAATGGGTTTAGAGTTTAATGCGCTGTTGAAAAATTCAATGGCCCAGAGAAACTGCTTATTTTAATTAACCTTTAAACGCATAAAATGTGTCCCAGGCATCGCATAAATCTAAAATTCAACATTAAATTTTGATACAACTTAAGATAGAGAGATTTTTATTTATTTTTCATCAAATAGATTGAAAAAAAAGCTATAGCTCAAGCGCTATAAGAGGAGGGGGGTAGAGGCGTTTTACGCTCTTCCTTTTCATAGATTTTAAAGATTTTTTACGCATATTTCTAGCGTGGTATATATATATTTCAAATATGCTGAATTCAGTAGTGATCTTCAATTTTTTCATAAAAATCAATTAAAAAAATAATTTGGATACAACATCTCATGTCAAAATTAAAATTTTTATTAAAAAACTTGTAAAAAGTTTTCATACTTATATTTCAGGTATGTAGAATTTAGTGGTGATGGCCATTTTTTTTTTATGAAAATCAGCCAAACGTGTCAAAAAAGTAAATGTCAGAATGTAAACGTCAAATTCACTTGTCAGTAAATTAGGTATCTCAATAAGACCTCGATCGGTGTGGCTATAAATTCGTTATCGACTGGTACTCTCTATGTCATTTCTATACTTTATGCAGTATGTAATTTTGTTATTTATGCTATGATGATCCTTCCTTGGTAGCTCTAATTTCATCAGAAATTAATTTTCTGCAGCCATGATCGAAAAAACTTTTTAATTTATTTAGAACAGACTTTATCCGATCTCAGAGCTTTTCTATTAAAGAACCTTCTTGATGATCGCGTCATCTTTTTTTATATCAGTATCATGCATTTTATTATCATGTGATATGAGCAGAACTCACTTTTAATATTTGTTAAAGAATCGCAGTTCAAAAGTTGATTTCCTCATGAAATTATTCGTGATGTTTATCGTTCAATTGCAAAAAGTTGTCCATCTTCATCTAAAAGACTCACTTTGCAAAAGAAAAAAGATGGATACATTTAATTTAAATTTAAAATTATCTTGATAGTGACTAAATCTTCACATATTGGCATCTGTGATACTTGATAACTCAGACCTATTCAAAATTTTCAGATTTCCTACATACCTTCGCTTTACAGACATATGGCAATTTACTCCAGATCAAACTTTAACTTGCTAATGCGAAAAAATTTTCATAACACTTTTAGTAATTCTATTATGTAAATTTAAGAAGCATCTTTCGAATAAACTACACGAGTTTCACACTCATTTAGCTTGAGAGTTTTGTTCAGCTGTAAAATTTTCGGGATAAATCTTTTCGTAGACATCACAGTCCCACATACAGTGTAGTTTTTCGTAAGAGCCCACCTGGCTATTTCATGAGAAGTGAAAAACCTATTCATATAAATACCAATACCCTCCGGCAAATTTGAATCGGAAACAAGTCGTTTTACTATGGAAATAGCGAGAAAAGAACTCCGGTCTTCTAAACCGGAAATATATATTTCAGGTTTCATGTAATAAAAGCTTTTTGAATCGTTTATTTGATAAATTTAAAACCATAATGCCGTGGTTTTTTCGGATCGTAAATTGAAATTTCCTCTGAAACTTTCTAATTGCTCGTCAATAGTCACAGCAGTATCGGGAGTCCAATATTCAGCAAAAACTTTATAGAAGTGATCGTGTAAAATTCTCACTGCAGCAAGTTTGTCATTGGGGTTTCTAATGCTTTTATCAACAAAAGAAAGAAAATAATGTATTTGAAAAAACATTTCTCTTCCAAGAGAAGCTTTTAAGAAAGGTGAACCACAGGTTTCACTGAAAAGTGAAAATTTAAACTTTTTGGTCCAAACATTCACAAATGTGTAACAAGCAAGCAAAATAAGAAAGTAGGTGATACACTTCAAATTTATCAAAACAATGCTTTAAATTTTTATGTTTAGGGTTTACTTTTCTAAAAAAACCGGTGAAAAAAAGTTACGTACATCCATAACACTTCGCATACACACGCATGAAAAATAAGGGGAAAAGTGAACATACATGAACCGATGCAAAACACACGCACACATACCCATAAAAAAGCAGGTGAAAAAATTAGCACACGCATACCCATACATCCAAACAAAACACTTGTACCTCCACATACACACACTAACACCCATATACATCCCTCTTCTTCTACACTCACACATACACACCCACAGACATACACACACACCCAGCCACAGGCATACACCCACACACAGACATACACCCACAGACAGACACACACACACCTACAGACATACACACACCTACAGACATACACACACCCACAGACATACACACACACACACCCACTCCTTCTCCCAAACACATAGGGCGTTTTGGTTTTCGGGCGTTTTGACCCAGCACCCTTGGCACATATAAAACCGATAGAAAAGTCATATTAGGTTATGTGAAAGCATAAATTTCTTATTAATCTTCTTTATTTTCTATAAAAGAAATGTGGATTAAAATGGTATATACCTGTAAACGGTGCTATAACAGAATATGCTGTAAAGCGAAGGTAATCTTAGCTGACAAGCTATAAAGATTTTTCATTTGCAAAAGAGGAACGTCTTTTTCACGCTCAAAAACTTTTTTGAAACATTGAATATTAGATCATTATACTACTTCCTTCATTAGAACAAGGTAGATCTTCCATTTAGTCAAGATACATGCTTCTTTCTTTCACTTAGGGAAAAATATCTGAACCAATTTCTAACAAGGATTTGAAAGATGGAGTGGATGTAATAAAAAGTTTCAATACACAAATAGGATGCTTTCACTCAGAACACAGTATTTGCTGGCCTTGTTTCCGTCAAGGTAGCAAAAATCTCGCTGTATTGCATTCTTCTTTTTCAACTCAGAGTGAATTTATTTCAAGTATTGGAAGGCATTCACATGTTGAGAATTTTAAGGAAAATTTTTTGTCCTTGAAACCAATGAAAAAGTCATTTTTCACCCTTTTTACACGCGGGCCCAAAATGATATTGTAATTAACTCTGGGCCATAAAAATTTTATTGATACAATAAAAATAGAACAAGCACAATACTTTAATTTTTGTAATCGATGTCAAAATATATGCAGATATAAGTATATTAGTGAGATTTTTATTATTTTATTCGAAAACTAACTTTTGAAGTCTGATGATTAGTAGGGGGGCCCAAATCGTTTTTCTCAGGGCCCAAAATGAGCCCTGGGTCCTGAGTTGAAGAAGCCTGCTCTAAGACATTAACTGATTTCATGTGTTTTTTTTATTATATTTTGATTCTTGCAAAAATATATTGCGCTTGTTTTGGTAAATTTATGGCAAAGTGCTTATTTTTTATTCTAACATTCGCGTCTCTGCCTCTATATAGCTTCTTTATAATAGGTAAAGGTTTCTTTTTTTCTTGATTATTTATAGAAGTATGTGGAAATTATTTAAAGGAAATGCTGGATATTAAATAATGTAAAATACTCTCGAGTATATTAGTTTATAGCAATTGTTTCTGATAGCATGAAGAAAACTAGTCTTTCAATAAACAAAATGGCCTATGAACTAGTGTGTCCACTTTAAGGTCTTTTTTTCATTCCCCGGGGAACGAGGACCTCGTAATTTTTGAAAATTTCCCCAGGGATTCCCCGGGGAAGAAAAAGCGATTTTTTTACAGTAAAAACTGTTCAGAAAAGAAAATTTAAAAGTCTCATATAAGATTTTTATTGAAAAAAATTAAATGCATAAAAGATTTGTTTTAAAAAAATATCTAAGAAAAATTAGAGCGTTCAAAGTTTCATCATTCAACTGGTTTCTTATTTTTGTAGAAAAATAACCCATTGACGAAAACACTCTTTCGGCATCCACAGAAGTTGGTTTTATGCTCTTTAAATTTTTGAATAAAGTTTCTAAAACTTCGGGCCTCCTATTTGTTTCTAAATAAAGGTCAAATTTTTTTTCATTATTTCCTCTATGCTTGAAATCTTGCTTTTAGTTTCACGTTCTTCATTTTCATTAATCTTCAGAAATTCGTCCAATTCCTCCTTCACGCTTTTCTTCTCTGTTTTTTGGTTGCTAACGATTGTTTCATCTTTCTTCTCCGTTACTTCGATATTTTTGTCGTCGGATTTGACAAAAATTTTTTTTCAAAAATTCCCCGAATAAATTTAAAAAATTTTTTCGAGGACGAGGATTTTGAAATTTCACGATTCCCCGGGGACTCGAGGACGAGGAATCCCGGGGTGGACACCCTACTATGAACAGTGTATATGGCGTTAATTTCTGTTTTTTTATTAGTATTTGACTAGCATATCATTTTTTAAATTTGTTTCATCAAATAGTGCACAAAAAATACCAAAATACGTATTAGTCTTAATTAGGGTTAGGTATATTTTATTTTGACTAAATTAGGTTTGAAGATTTTGCTTGTCACAAAAAAACCTAATCCGTCCTTCTAAGATTAAAATTACTACTTCTCCATACAATCCTTTTTTAAAGCTTTTCGATTCATTTAATTTCTTTTTACACATAAGAGGTTTGCTTTTTAATTCGAGAAACACATTTTAACCCTCATCCGACTACCTGGACAGTGGAAACGATCGTGTTCAAACATTTACTCAAGCTTAATTTCCAAAAAGTTTTGATTAAAAATTTACTGTTCTCAAGATCAAAAAAATTAATGTGTAAATTTTAATTAAAAAATAAAAAATTTTTATAAATAGGAAAAGAGAAAATCTTTAGGAATTTGTTTATTTTAACGCCATGCAAACATTTTTGAAAAACTTGTAAAAAGTTATTATATTAGATACTTCCTTGAAAAATAGGAAGCCAGTTAAATTTATAAACCTTATTTATTCTAAAACAAAGACAACTACGATATCCAGGGTGAATCTTAATACGAAAGAACGCATCTTTCGGGTCGATCCTTGTGGCCGAAGATAAGTTCCCTAGCACAATGCAAAAGAGTGCTGGAGATGATAGTGAGAAGTCTGGCTTCTCGAAATTGTGAAGCTAAAAGTAGCTAGCTATAAAATAATACCAAATTCTCTTTTTTAAGAACAAAAAAGATAGGGTACGTGTTCTTTCACACACTTCCACAATCTTCTTTGCCTAAACCTTATCTCCTATTAGGAGGTCGGCGGCTTTGCTCCTTTCTCTCCATTTTCGCATTTTTATACCCAGCTCTTCCATTCTTTGAAGCTATTTCTCAATCTTTTCCGCTGCCTTCCTCGACTTGCTTTTTCAGGGATTATCTAAAGCTCTTTTCTATTCCAATAACATTTTTGACTACTTTTGTCTTATTTCTTATCATCTCATTCCTAATTTTATTTTTTAGTGTGACTCCCATTTTCATCTCAACTGAAACTAATTTTCTTTCTTCTCTTTTTCTTAAATTCTGCACCATAAGTCATAGCAGGTCAAACCATTGTCTTGGAGATCAACTTCGTAGGCATTCTTTGCCATTTAAAAAAGCTCTTACATTTTTCCATTTAATCCAGCAATTATTCACTCTTGTCTTTATTTCCTTTTCACAATCTCCTTTTTGTTAGCTTTAATTCTTTACTATGCACACATCTCTGATATTGACAATCAGGTCTTTATTTTACTGCATACCATTTTTCCGGTTTTATTCACGTTTATCTTCCGACCAATTTTTCCATTTTTTTCTACAGCAACTCAACTCTTTGTTGCAAATTTTCTTCACTAAATGCTACAATTAAGATCATCTGCATACAAAATTTCCTCTTCCTTTAAACTTTATGATATTACATCCATTACAATTGTAAATAGTAATGGACTCAAAGCCGATCCTTGGTGTAAGCAAACTTTCATTTCAAATTCTTCAGATATGCCGTTTACTATTCTTACTGTTGTTTTAGACTTGCTATACGTTTCAATTACGATATTTATTAATTTCTTAGACAGTTCCATGCCACTTCTCTTTACATTTTCTTTATATCCATAAAACCTCAATATAATCTTGAATTTTCTTCTATCCTTTTTTCTACTAATTGTTTGACAACAAAAATGTCATCTATTGTACTACTTCTTCCAGGCATAAAACCATGAGCGTATGTCAACTATTGAGTGCATTCTTTTATCAAGTATTTTTTCTAATATTTTTAGTCCATGTTCCAAAAATTTAATTGCTTGTAATTAAGGCACTCAGGATATCTATTTATTCTTGTCAATTGTCACTATTTGACTTCTTCTCCATTCTTTAAGAATTTTTTCTTCTTTTCAGATCATTTTAATAAGTCAATAAAATACTCGAAACCTTTCATTCCTCCTGCCCTTATTAACGCCGATTTTCTTCATTGCTTCGCAAACCTCGCCAAAATATCAATTTCCTTTATAGGTCCTTCTACATCAAGCATTACTTCTAGTCTTTCTCCTTTATTTTTCACATTTAGCAGTGTATCAAAAAATTGCACCACTCTTGTACAACTTTCAAAAAAGTTTATGGATATTCTTGTTCCATTTGTTTAGCTTTTGCCAATCTCTAATCGTTTTCTCATTCTACGCTAATCAAATCTTCATACAGTTTCTGAGTACTTTCATTTTTAACTGTTGTAACAGCTTTTGTAGCTTTTCTTTTTCTCTATGTAAAACTTCCTGTCACTTTCTTTCAGAGTTGCTTGCCACTTTAAAAAGCAATTTTTTGTCTTTTAGAACTTTTCTAATATCTCAACTCCACCATCAAAGATTATTTTGCTTGTGCCTTCTTGCTTTTCTTCTTCCTAATAAATAACGTTTTTCTACTCTGAAAGTTTTGCTTTTTTCAATTTTTCTTGAAACATGTTCTTTAAACTGACCACAAATAACTTTAAACTTCCATACTTTAATTTTTTTTCACTTTTCTTTCTGCAATACTCTTATCCCGTAAATCGATAATAACGAGTTGTTGTTGAGTCACAATGTCGCTTCCACAAAGTTCATAATTCTTTAACCTGATTTCCTTTCAATCTCGTTTTTTGGACACATAGTATATCAATGCGTTTTTTCATCATTTCTTCTACAAGTTCACAACATTTACCAGTCATTGAACCAGCATTCCACGTTACTAATCTTAATCTATTTAATCTTAAACAGTTTTCACTCTTCTTTTTGACATATGCAGGTGAGACCTCCAATGATTAATTAGGGCTGTACCCCGCCAATATTTATTTAGGGTATAACGCCAACGATTTTGTATTCAAGATTGGAAACCTTTGCCTCCAAGAGACTTTGCCCGCAAGGCAGTGGTAATTTTAAGTCAGTTGTTTTCTCCTAGAACAACCGCTAATCAAAGCTACCAGATTGCTCTACCCAAAGCTATAGGATAAAGTGCCTATTCATTCGCTTTTCACTTCTAAATCATTTGGTTTATATAAAACTCTGCCACGAAAAGGCAGATCTAGAGATTAGCTATTTGAGACGCTTGCATTTTGAGACACTTCTGTGAGAATGAGAGCTTATCCCCGTTCCGTCTCGGATTTAATAGCATTGGAGTCACACTCCCAATACCACAATCACATTTCCACAATGTTATATTTTAAAAGTTTAGGTATTACTTTTTTGATGATGAAATATTCTTGAGATAAAGAAAAACTAAAAATGGGTCAGACGACTTAACTTTTGGAGCGTAACGATAAGTACCAAGTTTTAAATTTCAGGTGTTAAACCACCCTTGAACATCCATTGAAAAATCTGTATTAGAAGCAATTTCAGGTAACACGAACCATTCGTTCACTTTGAACATACTTTGCATTTTGATGGGTGATTCGTTTGGATCGCTCCATGAGAAATCTGTCGAGATAGACTCACTGTCTTCTTCCTCGCACAATTTACTTTCTTCTGTAGACGCTAAGATGTCTAAAAAGATTTCTCTCCAAATTTTTGGAGAAAAGTTATCTTTCGCCATAAGATATTCAAGAGATTTAGCGACCTCAATCCCAATTTCTGGAATTAAAGGTAATCCTTTTACATTATTGATGAAATCTTCAGGGCTTTCAAATACTTTCTTTCCTTGCTTCCAATAGCCATTTCATATAGTCGTTAAGTTCTGGCTTCTTTGGTCTTTTAGGATGTCCAGCACACTCCAAAGTTCATCCTCAGCAAAGCTGATGTTTTCCAATGCCATGCATCGATAGGACCTTCAGGCTTTCCGAAGACATACTCTGTTGGGGGATTTATAGCCGTTGACACACTTTTTAAAAAACGAAGGCAGATTCTAAGTTGGGACTTCAATTCCAACTCGAAACGACAAACTAATCGCGTATTGCTAAGCTGTTGCTTCCCATTTGCTTTGAGCTGCTGAGATTGGAGTAGACATATCAGACCAATGTCGTTATCTGGTAACACATTCAGATTTCTTTGCTATCAAAAAGCAAGACGATAATCATCATTAGCTCAATAATTTTTTTCTGAGGCTAATACTTTTGGAGTGAATGTTGTGATGATATTAGCGTGATTGGCGATAGAGATCTGATTTAGCGTAACCTGGCTCCGCTTTGGCTCTAATCAAACTTTCAGGATTGTAAACTTCAACATGATCAGAACTCGATTGTTGTTCTGTTTGAATAGATTGTAATCTCACTGCTGCTAGCTCTCTTTGAAGAGAATCTAGTGCAGATTCTATCTGAGAAAAACGTTCATGAGCTGAACGCGCTCAAATAAGCGCGTGCAGGCATCATGTCGGAGAGTTCGAAGACTGGCGACATTTGTCAATCACAGTTCTAACTGCATATTGTGAATTGCAAAGATACGCGATACTACAACATGTTTTTCCAGTCGGGTAAATACTTCAATTACTTGATAACAGCTGCACAGGTGCCCAATAAACGAAGGGAGAGCAGGAAGGGTGATATTTATTTTGAATGAAGTGATGGAATAAAAACAACTTAAACTTTTGGTATATTATATAAGGATATAAAGTAGTTTGTTACAAAAATATTTACTATTCAATCATGTTACACTGATAAATTCAAAATGACTCAATTTTAATGAAATACTCAGCAATCGCTCCACCAAAATTGTGATTAATCGTCTCAGGCATAATGCAAGTATATAGTCTTATGTATGAAAGTGCTTTGATATCTTCTACAACCAACCAAATTGATATATAATTATCCTCTTATAATTTAAAATAATTGAATTCAAATTAAACATTTATTTTACAAAATGAAATAAAGCTTAACTTTTAAAGAATAAAAAGAGAATTAAAAAAAATCCAAAAAACAACAACAAATTTCTTGCTTTAGTAAAAATATGAAATCCCAATTACAAATTTAAAAATTAAAATGATAATGATTTCAAAAATAAAATTTACTTTTAAACACTCTCTGCAAATATTTCTAATTTTTTAATTTGTTGTAAAATTTAAATAAACGCAACTGATTATACTTTTTCTTTAATAATAATTAAATCGTTAAACAAAATAATAATGCGTAGATAGCAATAATATCCGGTAAATCTTATCGGATATCCGAATTTGGCTCTTTTCAAATGCAGGATATCAGGTTCATCGCTAATTGCTACCAATGCTGCTAGTTTCTCCGTTGACCCAAAGAATGTTCAAGTTTGCTCACTATTCTAAGCGTTGCATATGAAGCCTTTGGGCTTGAGTGATCGATGCTTTGACGAGTTTTGTACTTCATTACAGGAGAATTGAAAGGGCAATAAAGTGGCGTACCGGTCTGATGTGAAATGCTATGGACATCAATCAACCATTAAAGGCATAACTGCACAAAAGGGCTACAGATGTAGTCAATAATTCGAAAGACACGGATGATCATGAAGACGAAGAGCAGGAAGGAATTATTCATGTTGATGAGATCACAGGAAATATTTTTGATCGGGTCGATGAGTATTTTTTCAAAGCTATATAAACAGGAAAATGAAAGAAATACTAAAATATATTTGGATTAATGAATTCATCTATTTTTTTTTATCTAAATCGTTTTTTTAATCGTTTTTTGCACTTATCTTGAAAATAAAAAACATATATACACTAATAAAAATTAAGTACTACTGCATATAATAATAGATGCCAATAAATAAGAACATATATTACCTTTTTTCAGTCATTAGAAAAATAAAGTGATGTCAACAAGGGGGGAGGGGGTGATTTTGTGTCAAAAGTTGACAGTAAGAGGGGATCAAAAGTGGTTGACATCATTTATGACGCTCCCTTACCTTTGATTTAATTGTAAATGTGTTTTTATTTTAAAATCACTTTCAAAATTAACTTACTTTAAGGTTTTAAAAAGAAAATTTATTAAAATGATCATTTAGTTGTATTTTTGATACTTTTTTGTAAAAATTACATTCTCGCAATTGTCATATCTTTACCGAAAAATGAATTTCCTAGGTAACATCAATTTAAAAGACAGCTATTTCATTCGGATGAAGTGCTTCTGAGTTATCAGGATCAAACAAAGTTCTATACAATTTAGGCGGTTTATAGTTATAACTTTATATTATTGGTTCATATTTAGTTTAGTATGAAATTTAAACCCTTGCTATAAAAGTTAGAAGATTAATTTATTTAAATATTTCTTTATTGGAAATTTCATTTCAGTTGTCCATAAAAATATCTAAAATTGGAAAAACAATTACAAACAAGCCGTAATAATGAAAAGAATTTTTATTTTAATATTTAGCAGTCAAGTTAAAGAAGTGCTATAGTTATAATTATTTGCAATAAAAATTATTAATTTTAAAAACTCATTGTTTTAACATTTTATTATATAGATAAAACTCATTGTTTTAGCATTTTATTATATAGATGAAGAAGAAATATTAGCATCAGTTTTTCTTTTTTTGTTAAATGATTTTTCTTGTTGTGAAGTTGGGGTCATGGAAATCAATTCCTTGGAAGAAAACAAGCAGAGGGGATTCAAGTTGAAAAACAAATCTTCCTCATTGGAAGAAGAGCTTGCGTTCAACATATCAGCAAAATATGGAATACGATCTTTGCATTTTTTATCATGAAGTAGGAAGTTGTCTTTCGGATTTTGCAAATCAGTTCTATTGTAGTAGTTTAGGGGCTTGTTTAATACGTTAGGTGTAAAATGTTTGAAGGCCTCAGCTTTGCTCTTAATACTCTTCACAATTTCGTGAAGAACATACGCTTCAAAAGGCTTCAAAATGCCCACAGGCTTAGAGTTGAGGATATCGGCGATATACTGAAGAATTTTAGTGACATCAAAGTACTGCTTTATCTTTTCCATGCTTTCGATATGAAGCGCCATTTTTATGTTTTGAATCATTTCAATTTCGATGAATTTGCCCAAAGTACACGAAAGACTTGTGCCTGTGGCATGCTCATCCTTGATTGGATTGGAGCAAGATAAATGTTCGGTAAAATCAATCCACATTTGAAGATTTTGCGGAATCTCTTCAAATATATGATTCCAATAATTCTTACTGCAGAAGTGTTTGTATTCCTTCAAGATGTAGTCCACCTGATCGCGGTACTTTTCCGGGAAGGCCTTATACAACTCTTCTTTATTTTCGCCGTGTTCTCGCAGTGTTTTCAGCAAAACTCTCTTGTCATACTTCGACCACGTTTCGCGCTCATTTATCAAATTGAAGGTGATGTCATCTCTCAACCGCTTTGGAAATACTCTTCTCCTCTTTGGAGGTTTCATTCACTTGAAGGATAACTAGTGGCGCATGCCTAAAAATAAAAAAAGGGAAGATCTATGAAAACAGATCCAATTTGACTTTTAACCGCAGTATACCAAAAATGCCCTTATCAATGTATATTTTGCTATCCAAATTTTGCTATGTTGGAGTTGGGATTTTGCTATATTTCGATAAGTGCAATTATATTTCTCGCGAGTACAATAGAATTCTATAATTTCTTAATATAGAGTTCTATAATTTGTTTTGAAGGCATACTTAATTCGGCTATATCACTGTTTTTGATATTTAGGTATTTCAGTGTAAGAGTGTTTAATGCCAATAAGTATGTATGTCTAGATGTATTTTGTGTCAGACGTGTATTAATACAAATAAATAGGTCAGTTTGTGTCAAGAATGTCAAAAAATATGTAAATGTATGTATGTACGATTGCGCTAACTAAACCTAACCCTAACACTAACTAATGCTAACACTAATGCTTCTACAGTAATCCTAACTCCAATGATTTTATAAATAATATAAATATATTATTTATACATATAAAATATATATAAAATTATAATATATATAAAATATATAATAATATATATAAAATGATTTTTATAAATTTTATAAATCTGACCTATTCTAAATTTTAGACATTAAGGCCCTTTAGAAATAAAGGAATACATTTGAATAGTCAAAAACACGCATGCAGTGCTACTAAAATTTTATGATGAGTAAAAATTATATTTTTAAAAGCTATTGAGCGAATACATTCATTGTGTACTTTGGATGGATACCAATTATTTACAAAACTGTTCATCTACACGCATACAGTTGGATAGTTGTATTCAGAAAGTTTATAAAAAAGTTGATTAAAAACTACAGTAACAAAAAAAGTGGATACTGAAAAAACCTATTCGTGACTAAATATACATTTCATTTTTGGGCTCGTTTAGGAGTTATAAATAAACCTCTATTTATGCGATCATTTTTCAAAAAAACTAAGCAATTTAAATCCGCGCCATTTTTTAAAGTGGCTAAAATTAAGAAGACTTCGCTACGCTGCTCACAAAAACATGTAGAGTAAACCCTTGCTTTACCACAGATTTTATTACTTCACAGATTTTTGGTGTAAATAGCAATTCCTAAATTTTTTTGGTTATCAATATTTTAGAGATAATTGACATATTTGCAGTGTAATTATATTGGATACCGACTCCAACTTCAACCCCTTTAAAATATGCAACCCCGAACCCCACCCCTGCTAGTTATGTTCCAAATGGAGTTGCGACAAGTGAAAATCCACAATGTGAAAACAAGGGTGGGGGGATTCCGAGTTTATTTGCAAAATTATGTTTGATAAGTTGTGCGATTTCTGGTACATGCATAAATTTTTTGCGAGTGTGAATAAAAAATCTCTCTCCGTACTTGAATGTATACAAGTCTGGCACTTTTGTGATTAGTTTTCTTAAGCTTTGAAAGAATATAAAGTAGCTACATATGCAACAGACAATTTCTAATGTTGAAATAATTACAATTTTCCTTAAGAAATAAATGAAGGTGAATATTTCTTGATAAAACAAAATAATACGCTGAATATATGAAAAAAAATTAACAGCATATAAAGAAAATATTAAATGACTAAGAAAAAACGAATTCAAAAATTGGACAGCATAATGAAAAATAGGGTTCATAGTCAAAGTTTTCCTCTTCAGATGTAATAGTTCACGAAATATCAGATCTAACGACGTCAACTTCTGACAATTAAACTTTTATTTTATATTAAAAATGGATACACGCGATTTCATCGAAAACCAAGATGAGACCAACAATAATGAATTTTTAACATTGTTAGTAACTACCTAACTGATATTTATATACCTATTACCCAGTGACGATTTTAAAGGGGGCTACGCTCCCCTCCCCCCTCAGTTTTTTTGCTTCCCCCAATACCCCCCCCCCCTCACTTTATATCATAAGGTAATTTTGAATACAATGAACCACTTTTAAATATTTTGTGCATTTTTTTAAATAAAATTTGGTGTGAATTTGTTTTATATGAACAAAGTTGGTGGAATACAACTAAAAAAAAATTAAAAAAAAAAAACTTTCAAAAATATTCTATATTTGGCTATTTTATTTCAAAGAAAAAAAAATTGAGATATAAAAACCCTTACCAAAATTTCAATGTTTCAAGATACAAAAAAACGAGCTATATCTGTAGTTAAAAGAGCATATTTGCGTTAAAAAAGTGCAAGTAAACACTAACACAGCCCTCCACTTTTAAAAACTTAGAATCGCCACTGCCATTACCCAATTAATCGAAAAATACGTCATACGTCTAAGTACCTCATTATGATTTTTAAAACGAAAACAAATAGACTTTCTTTTGATTGGCTTCCCATCTGTAGTCAATGGCCAGATTCGGGCGTTCTGAAAATCGGATCTGCTCTTGGCATAAACGAAAATTCACCGTTCGCAGTCAAATAGAGCAAGCTGTCTTCACCCCATTCTAAAAAGAAAACGACAAACCGATAGCGATCTTTAATATTCTGCGAGACTTTAGAATCTCAGGCAATGTTTTCAAGTATAGGTAGTGCTGGGACGATTAAAAGGAATCGGAATCTCTCGATTTTCTTAATTATATTTCCTTAGTTTTACTCAAACATAATTTAAAATTTAATATTTTTTTAATTTTTAATGTTTCAAATTAAGAATCAGCATTGCCATCGTCTTACAAAACTTTGGTACGTAAAACCTAAATTTTTGAGCCTATTTAAAAACTTTGGTAAGTACAAAATTTTCGACTTCTAGTCGATTTCTTCGCTAAGATGCGTACAGCTTTTTTTTCGCAGGCAGAATACATCAATCAAAATGTCCTTTGACTCATGAAACAAAACTAAACGATAGACGCGTGTTCCAATTGCGTTTGAAAAGGCTTTCAGGCCTTTCAAGCTGTAGAGCAACCCAAGACCGAGAGATAAAAGAAGCAACGGCATCATGGGACTCACGAAGCATAACTGCTCAGATGGGGTCGAAATATCTCGTCTTTTCACTGTAGTTTCACACATGTTGATAGCTAAAAAGAAGAATTAGATTAACTTTCAGATTATTACACCATCACACTTCTAGCTATTCGAGTATTTGTACTGTAAGGCAGAGGAGACTTGAACACAAGTATAGGTTAAGCACTATGTACACAAGTAACTCATTTATCAGAAAAATATAGTAAAATAACGTTCTAATACTTTGAAATCTCTTTCTTTGAAAATAAAGGAAGAATGCAACAGGATGATGCTCTGTCATTTTTAATTACTAAAAAATGGAAATTGCTCTTGAAAAAAAGAAGTCTCAAACCATCATGCAGAAAAGCCAGAAAAAGGTTGCCTAATTTGAGAGACAAAATTGTCTCTACTATTTTGTAGAAATAGTCAGAGCTGTTTACCCGACTGTTCGTTTCACAGATATTTTTGTGGGATTAAGGAATCATCAATTCAGCACGGAATATAGAGTTAAAATTATATATATTTTATGTAAATTCACAATATTTATGCCATGTTTATAATCTCTGAATTATGTTGAGATTTGAGAATCTGTTATATGATGTTTGTAGTAAATCTATGAGCCCAGCTATGCTGTTGTAGTGACGAGCATCTTCTCTTGATGAACTGAAGGGCGGTGGAAAGTCATTGTGAATCTGTCTTGGCTGTTAATGACTGGGAAGTGCGACATCATCATCATCATCACTCTGTGGAGTGTCACTGTCTTTTGTTGTAGATGGTGCTCTCAATGAAATGATTTTTCCTTCCTTAATTGCTGTGTTGATATTTGGACATTCTGCTGTTGGGATAATTGTTTCAATTACTGTTCACTGTAAATTAAATGGGAGTGTGATAAAAAAAAATACGATGACATGATTGGTCTGTCGGATTAACAAATTATAAAGGCAGGAATTAAGTTTACTGAAAATAATGTCGGTCTAGGAGTGTTAATGTCAGAATATTAAAAATATCAATATTGTATCGGATAAAAGAGATCTGAAAGTATTACCAACATGTCTTCTAAACCAAAACTTTCTATGCAGTCTTCAGGAGACAAAGATATTTTTGACCTTTGGAACACGAAATTGTGGACCGGCCCAAACAATAATTATGCTCCCTTAAGTTAAAGATGGTTTTAACCTTGACTAAGTTAGAGTACAGCATATTTAGAAATAAGTATTTATATTAAGCATGCAGATGTTACAATTCTAGAACATCCAAATCTAAAAAAGGTATTGATGCCATTACAATTCTGTTTGATAAAATCCCCGCAGTTATGGTGGGATTAGAAGCTGAGAGTGCAAGTATAATGTGGGGTAATAATGGCTGTGTGTTCGTTGGAATAATTAAAAGAAAATATTAATTAAAATTAATTATTAATCTAATAATTAATTAGAATTTTTTTAATTATAAAAAAAAAAGTTCGAGAGCCAAAATTTGAGGATTTGGGCCGATATATATATATGCATTCAATTAATAGTTTGCTAAAATTAACGCGATCTTATATTTTCAGTCCATAAAACATGAAAAATAGGAGCCAAGAAGATACCTCGTTATAAAATGGCTAAGCAAAAATAAATACTAGCACAAGCACAGATAATGATAGTTTGTTTACTGGACAAAATAATTTTATAAATTTAGAAAAAAAGGTTTCGCTAACAACTATAAATGTATACACTTTCTTATAGTCCAGGTCCGATTGAAAACAGTTTTGGCTGCTGTCTTAGAGTCTGGAGAAGGGGCTTATTTAAAATATGCATTTTTGGGTTTTAAATATAATAGTTAATCAACTTACAATAATTAAGTTTTTGGTCAAGTAAACAAAACGAAAAAAATACTAAAATCTCCATTTTTAAAATCTTATAAAATGGGCACTAAATCCAATAAAATCTATAAAATATATCTTCGTGCAAAATGTAACATATTTTTATTTTGTAAATTAATTAAACAAAAAACCTTAATTTTACTGGAAAGTTTCTTTTAGTAAGACGGATGCTGTTGTTTGATCTCTGAAATTTAAGAAATTTCTTTTTTTGTCTTGATAGAAACGAGTGAAGAAAAACCCGTCTCACATAGGTAAGTGGTAGCAAACGGAATCAGAGCACATAGATTGCTTTACCAGACGAGGATAGGATTTTATTAATGCACACCACAATTCAAAAAATATTGTTATAGAAAATAAAGCTTTTACCTTTGTTAATCATGAGTTATTATTATACTTTTAACATACTGCAGCTCTTTTTGTACATAAGGACATGAGAAATTCATAGCAGAGGGATTTGATGTCTCTTCATTATATTTTTGGCAAGTATAACATTGGAATATTTTTAACTGGACAAGCGTTTGATTTGTGAGGAGAAGAACAGTATTTGCAAATTGTTGATTTGAGACATTTTGAAGAAGTATGTCCAAACATTAAACAGTTCCCACATTGTATGTAAGAGAAGAAAGGCTTTAATTTCATAACTTGGAGCATAAATAAAAGCTGTAATCCTTCTTTTTTATAAGTGAAAAATTACAGGGGATAACTTTAAAACAACAATTTTTTAATCATTATGTATGTCTTTTATAAAAAGAATATCCAAATTTAATAAAATGTATATAGGGTCTTTCAAAAGAATTCCTTCCTCCAAAGTTCATATTTAATAAAAAATACTAGTGAATTTATAAATAATATAAAAAATTCTAATAATTTTGAATAAATTAATCTTTAAATTAATTACTGAGAAAATAATATATTATTTATGGACGAAATGGCCAGGTGAAGAGAACCTATTGAATTTGAACTAGTTTTCTTGCTTGAATTTATGACTGTGGCATATATATATCCAGTGTTGCCAGGCATATTTTATCAAAAATCTGTAAACTTGCTTCAAAAAATCCGTAGAAATCCGTAGACTCTAAATTTTTGGTCCGAGGCTCTTCATTTTTAAAAATTTTTTTCAGGTCATTTTTTTATATCTCTCAGTAATAGTATCCCAAATCATAAAATTTTTTAAATATGGTGCCTTTTTACATATAGTGAATCACTAAAAAATATATTTTATTCTAAAATCAACATAAGAACAACAAACAAAATAAAAAATTGAATTAAACTATAGAAAAATGAAAGCACAATATTTATAAAAAAAGTAACATAAGAAAAAAATGATGAAAAAATAATATATTACACTTCTTGATTGCCTTAAATATTCCATCATTTAGGGGTTACACTTGTAGAATTGATAACACTTTCTGGAGGGTCATATTTATAACATGGTTCTCCTGGATCATTAATTTTGATGTGAGGCCTGAGATGGTATCTAAATCAAGCTGGTTCCTTTTATAATTTTTTATATTATTAATCATGCTGTAATGGAAAAAAAATAAGATATAGCAAATAAAAAACGGGTTTGAAGTAATTCCATACCTGAAGAGGCGTTCACAATCGGTATTTGAATGTGGTAATATTAATAATGCCATCGTCAGTCTGCATAAAAGTGGAAACCTGAATTTTTCATCTGAAGTTTGCACTTTCGCAAGCTTTCCCCAAAAAAGATCAACCTAAAAATTCTCAAAGCCATCAGGAAATTTGAAAAACTCACAATCTAAAAACTCATCAGTCAGCTTATCTATTTCATTAGTTTTTACGATATGAGGAAATCTTCCAACTTAAGCATGCACTTAAACTTTTGGCGATGGATGAGTCTTGGCAATAACTCAGTAAAATGGTCAGAAATGAGAAAAGGTAAATTATGCTCAACTAGCCTGTTGCAAAATATAACTTCTGATTTTTTCACGGGATCATCATTTTCTTTTTTTTCATAAAAAGATTGAAAGCTTTTTTTTCTGTATTTTCCATATTTTTTGCATTTTTCATGTGAAGAGCTGTTTTGGCATGCTTTTCGAGATCTTTAAATCCACTACTTACAACCAACAATTTCTTAGAACATAAAATACAAAATGCTGAGCCTTCCAAACCACCTTTTTTGAGCGAATCTAATTTCTTTTCCCACTCTTTTTTGTAAGATTGATCATATTTTCTCGTTTTAATTTTTTGGAGAAAAAACTTCAGAAACATAGTTATCGGAATCAGACATAGTCTTGAAATTGAAATAAAACCAATTTAAATTGAAATTTATTTGTGTAATTTAATATAAAGGAATATATTTTATTTAAAAATTGGCGCTCACATTTCAGTATTTAAAAGCAAGAAAAATAAAATGAAGAAAAAATTTTTTTATGCTTTTATTAAAAGCTAAAAAATTTTTCGATGAACCGAAAAATCCGTAGAAAAAATAATCCGTAGAAAAATCTGGAAGAGTCAAAAATCCGTTCGGGAAAATCCGTAGGACTATTTTAGCCTTAAAAATCCGTAAAATACGGATAAATCCGTAGATCTGGCAACACTGTATATCTTAAGTTATGAAGATTGTTTTTTAATTGTTTTACTTAATTTCCTATAACTATTAAAATGGTTCATTTTTTTTCTTTTTGAAGTCAACATTTTATTTTAATACACTTTATGATAACAGTGTTTTTAGTATTTATATTTTATATATCACGTATAAATACTTTGAAACCCTGCCAAAAACTGTTACCTGGACAGTAATTAACCATTCTTACTTATTGTTTTTGTATTTATTTTTTAATTTAGATTTTATTGTGATAATCCTATTATTAACGTTAGTACACAACAACCTATTAATTGTTCAAAAGATGGGCTTTCATATGGTATTTCTTTCATTAAAAATGTTTTTTTGAATAACGTGCATAACATGTGTTTCTTCAATCAATGGTTTAGAGTCGCTTTGAACATATGAACAAAGGTTAGGCATATGCAACCTGCATACTTTGGCTAATCTTGTTAGATTTTAATCAGACACAAATTATTTTTTAATTTTATATATATTTTAACCCTATTAGTGCTGGGGAGCGTAAAATCCTTATCCCCACCTCCACTAAAAAATTAATTGTACAAAATTGGCTGAATCATATCCCTTCAAATTTTGTGACTTTTCCTAAAATCGCTAGCTGCATCTTTTGAAACCATTTTTTTTAGTTGAATGACCCTTTCATATCCAAAACTGTCAATTAAAAATTTTGACATTATCTATAGTTAACTTTATAACTTAGGATCTATATTATATACTACCTTGAAAATTTATAATTATATACAGTTTAGAACGCATAACACGATATATTTAATTTTTTCAATAATCATGGCTACTTTATTAATTAAAATTTTGAGTAATCAGAAATATATCTAATAAAAATACCTTCAAATTTAACATAAAATATGTTTTTATACTAAATCGGCTATGCTGGTTTCATTTCTGGACTCATTTTTTACATTTAGGATTTGGAAATACCTATAAGTGTTAATCAAATTTGTCGGTTACTTCTAAAAATTGTCTCCAAAAACATTTCTTCAAATTTTACATAAAATATATGTTTTATACCAAATCGATCATGCTGTTTTCATTTCTGAACTCATTTTTTACATTTAGGATTTGAAAATACCTATAAGTGGTAATCAAATTTGTGGGTAATTTCTAAAAATTGTCTCCAAAACATTCCTTCAAATTTTATATAAAATATATGTTTCATGTAACCGCAGTAAATCTATTTTCTTATTTTTATATTTTGTAAAATCTCATTTGTTTATAATTTCACACTCTAAAAAAAGACCTAAACACTTCTAAAGAAAGCTCAAAGACATACACGCTGAAGTTTTGGTACTCTGTTATACACTTTGTCAAGTTCTTCAATATTGAAGTTTAAACTGTTCCAACATTAAAAATAAAATCTAATCATAAATGGTACTGAGTTAACTATGCCTCGTAGAATTACCCCTCTCTGATTGAGTTTTAATCTTCTCTCTGATCTGAGTTTCTGATTTGAGGTTTAGGTTAAACTCCCTAGACTTTAAGCCTATTAGTGCTGGGCAAAATTTGTCCGCTCAAGTGCTGGGGCGTAAAGTGCCCCCCCTATTTTTCTCAGATATTAATAAGTTTTTATAAATATTTTTAATGTTACATATATATTTCAACTATGCTGATTTCAGCGGTGATGTCCATTTTTATTATCAAAATCAATCAAACCTGTCAAAAATTGATTTATATTTGACAGTTCATCTCAAAAAGAAACTTTTTATTTAAATAATTATATAAAGTTTTTTACACATGTATACCCATTGTCAAATATGCTGAATTCAGTGGTGATATTCATTTTTTATGAAAATCAATCAAACCTGTCAAAAAATTGATCTAAATGTGACAGCTCATCTCAAAAAGGAACTTTTTATTTAAATAATTATATAAAGTTTTTTACACATGTATACCCATTGTCAAATATGCTGAATTCAGTGGTGATATTCATTTTTTTATGAAAATCAATCAAACCTGTCAAAAAATTGATCTAAATGTGACAGCTCATCTCAAAAAGGAACTTTTTATCTAAATAATTATATAAAGTTTTTTACACATGTATACTCATTTTCAAATATGCTGAATTCAGTGGTGATATTCATTTTTTATGAAAATCAATCAAACTGTCAAAAAATTGATCTAAATGTGACAGCTCATCTCAAAAAGAAGCTTTTTATCTAAATAATTATATAATGTTTTTTACACATATATACCCATTTTCAAGCATGCTGAATTCATTGTTGATATTCATTTTTTATGAAAATCATTCAAAGCATTGATTTATTTATATATGACAGCTTATCTTAAAAATAAACTTTTTATCTAAGTAATAATATAAAGTTTTTTACAAATATATACCCATTTTTAAGCATGCGTAATTCAGTGGTAAAATTCTTTTTTTTAATGAAAATCCATCAAAACTTTCAAAAAATATTTATCCCAAAAAGAAAGGATCAGGCACGGTTTTTTGAATTGGGGAATTACATTTAATAGAAAGTATAGGGAGGTTATGAAGTTTACCGTGTATGGCATTTTACACACATATTCCCATTTTCAAGTAGGCTGTGTTTACTGGTTATATTACTTTTTTTTTTTATAAATATTAGTCAAACCTCACAAAATAATTTAAATATGACAGCCCATGTCAAAATTAAAATTTTAATTCTTTTAAAGTTTTTATACATTTCAAGTATGCAGAATTCAACGATGATGTTCATTTTTTATGAAATCAATAAAACCTGTCAAAAAATCGATTAAACCTGTAAATCAATGTCAAATATATAAACATAAAAATAACTTCTACTTGCAGTATTTCTCTGGTAATTATTTTCTTAATTTATTTAATAAACCAATTTTAGGTGTTTAATTCACTCAAAATATTTCATTCTACAGTAACTTATGTAACTCGATAGGACCTCCATCTTTTTGGCTACAAATTTGTTATCGGCTCGTAGTCTCTACGTCATATTATAATTTACAGTATGTAATTTTGCTATTCATTCCATGATGATACTTTCTTGGTAGCTCTTTTTTCATTAGAAATTTATATTCTTCAATGTGTGTTCGAAAATTTTTTTATAATGATTAAATTACTTTTTTCCTCTCTCAAAACATTCTGATTAAAGTTCTTCTTGATGATCTTAGACTTTTTTTATCAGTATAATATATTGATCTAAAAAATTATCCCTTTGGCGCAAAAGGAAAAAGATGGACAAATTCAATTTAAATCAAAAATATCTTGATAGTGACTAAATTCTCATATGTTGACATCTGTGCCATTTTTGATAAATCTGACCTATTCTAAATTTTCAGATTTCCTACCATCTTAGCTAAATGTTAATTGTAATCCTAGATGAAGCCATAGATTTAAATATTTTTCATTTGTAAAACAGGAACTTCTTTTTCACAATCAAAATCTTTTTTGAAGCATCTAATATTATATAATTAAACCACTTCCTAGTTCATTAGAACATGGTAGATCTTCCATTTAGTCAAGATACATATTTTTTTTAATTATTTGTTTTGATCACATGTTCTCTTTTCAATTAGTTTTCAACTTGGTTCCTTCTCTCATACAAATTTTCAAAAGATTTTATAATACGTTTTATTTTTTTTAATAAATATTTCATACTCAAGATGATTGTAGAAAGTATTATAAGCCAAAATATACAAAAAAAAGTATATTTTTATTATATACCTAATATGCAGCCATTTTTTGAAAATTTTTACAGAACTGATTTTTAGGCATACATTACTAATTCAATTGCCACTTAGAGATATTTTTTAACCGTATTATCCAAAATCCAGTACAGAAATAAAATAAGCATAGTCGATTTGGTATAAAACAGATATTTTATTTTTTTCAAAATATTATTGAAGACAGTATCTAGAAGTAAACCGCAAATCTGATTGAAGCTTTCAGATAATTTAAAACCATAAATGCCAAACATGAGTCCAAAAATGAAACCAGCATCTTCCATTTGGCATAAAAACAGATATTTTATTTAAATTTCAAAAATATTTCTGTAGACATTAGACGTAAATCGAACATTTGATTGACACTTTCAGACATTTAAAACCTCTAGATGCAAAAAATAATTTCAGAAATTAAAATTATCATGGTCGAATTGGTATAAAAACATATATTTCATGTAAAATTAGAGAGAATATTTTGGGATATAGTTTTCAGACATAAACCGCAAATTTGATTGACACTAGTAGTAAAACGTCTAAATGCGAAAACTGTGTTCAGAAATGAAATCATCATGATCTATTTGCTATAAAAACATATATTTCATGTAAAATTTGAATCAATATTTTTGGAAACAAATTTTAGAACTAAACGCAAATTTGATTGATACTTATAGGTATTTTCAAATTCAAACTGCAAAAATTGAGTCCATAAATGAAACTAGCATGGTTGATTTGGTATAAAAACATATATTTAATTGGAAAATTTGAATGAGTGTTTTTGGAGACAATTTTTAGAAGTAAACCGTAAATTTGATTAACACTTATAGTTTATTTTCACATCCTAAATGTAAAAAATGAGTTCAGAAATGAAAACAGCATGATTTATTTGGTATAAAAACATATATTTCATGTAAAATTGACAGAATATTTTTGGAAATAGCTTTTAGAAGTAAACCGCAAATTTGATTGACATTGACAGATATTTTAAAACCTCTAAATGTGAAAAATGAGTTCAGAAATGAAAACAGCATGGTTGATTTGGTATAAAAAGAAATCATTGTAAAATTTGAGTGAATGTTTTTGGAGAAAATTTTTAGAAGTAAACCGCAAATTTGATTAACATTTATAGGTATTTTCAAATCCTAAATGTAAAAAATGAGTCCAGAAATGAAAACAGCATGACCGATTTAGTATAAAAACATATATTTTATGTAAAATTTGAAGGTATATTTTATTAGATATATTTTTGATCAATCAAAATTTTGATTGACATTTTCTAAAAAGTTGCAATGATTATTGAAAAAATTAAATATATAAAGTGTTATGCGTTCCAAACTGTATATAATTATAAATTTTCAAGGTATTATATAAATAGATGCTAAGTTATAAGGTTAAGTACAGATAATGTAAAAATTTTGCTGAAAAATTTTAATTTTTCATTTTGATTGACAGTTTTGGATATGAAAGGGTCATTCAACTACCATGAAAATGGTTTCAAAAGATGCAGCTAGCGATTTTAGGAAAAGTCACAAAATTTGAATGGATATGATTCAGCCAATTTTCTACAATTAATTTTTTAGTAAAGGGGAGGGGACGTTTTACGCCCCCTAGCACTAATAGGGTTAATGCAGCAACTGAAGAGTTTGGTTTTTTCCATGGTTGTGTAGTCAGAGGGAAAATATTCGATCCCAGTATTTACAAAAACTCGACTGCGACTCAAAATACTTAAAAACTTGATAAATTTAACGCGATCTCTTCACTTCTGACTTCGACTAAATAAGGCCAACTATTTTTTTTCTTTATATAAAATGCTTGAAAAACGCCCTGAATTTTATTGGATACCAACTCCAACTCCGCAAGCCTCGTTTTTTCGAAGGATATGCTTTATAACGATGCACATGAGTGATTGTATGAAATACACCAAGAAAACACACTATCGCTGATGTATGTAAATATTGGACATGAAAATTAATGGAAACTTGAACATAATTCTTTTCTTCCCCCAGTTCATGATAAATATTAATTGATGCACTTAATTGTAATTCAGAGATGATGAAGGGTAGGATTATGATGATGTGAATGTACTCATTAAAGTTGACACAAAATATCAAACTCATAAGATTAAAACCATTAAAACGAGCATAACATGCAAGGGAACAAATATTTACATAGCAAATCGTTTATACCTGAGAATCCTTTTTTTGGTACCAAACTGAAAATGAAAATATGAATTCACTTTGCTCAAAATGCGCCACGTGCAAAGCTTCTCTACCTTTATTTTAGTGATTTGCCATCCCGCTCCACATATCAGATGTGAAGGCCTGATTGAAAATGAAAACACTTTTACGATGCCATACCCTTGTCAATGGACGTAAAATTGATTTTATCTTTTATGTTGCTTTCACTTTTCCTCTCTTTACTTCTTTTTAGAAATGGCACGAAGTTTGAAACAGCTCTCTTATTATCGGTATTTTTTGGATTTCTTGGTGCAGACCGATTTTATCTCGGTTATCCAGCGATAGGTAAAGTTTTCAGATTAAAAAAAATTATCTAAAAAAATCAATGTAAATGACTTATCAATTATGTATGCCTAAAATTTCCTTTGCATGCATTGGTCGTAGATTCCATTAAATTTAAATGGGATATCTATTTTGGGTTTCTGTATCACAGGGTGGCAAACGTTGCTCTTCACCGCTAAACTAAGACTGCAAGGCCCTGGTCTTTTATGTGTCGAGTAGTAGTAATTTGACTGTCTTCTGAAACTTTATCTTCCCTTGAGAATCATGTCACTTTCCTTTCATAATGTCAGCCATATACTATTTGCTAATTGTTTCACGCATGCTATTGATATTTATGAATCTCTAAAGCCAACAATGATACGTATTTTGCATTTGAATTATTTTATCGCCAATTTAACCAAAGTAATTTTATGGTTCCATCTTCCAAAATAATTCTGTATACATTTTCACTCCCACTTTCAGTGCTGGCGAAACGACACTGTCTAAATGTATCATGATTTTAAGTAACAAACATTTGCTTTCTTTCTGTTGTCCTTTTTACGTAGTTATGCTTATCTTATGTGCGTGAATTTATTGAATTACTTTTCAATTTTGGAGGATGGGCATTTTCATCTTTTTGATTTTACATTTTTAGGTACATTGAAACTCTGTACATGTGGATTTATTTTCATCGGACATATACTTGATGTTATTCTAGTCGCGACCCAAGTAACAAATTATTTATTTTTCCATCTTAATTTTATAAGTTTAACCTTATAAAATTTGTTGAACCTGTATTTTATTAGTTATGAAGATATGCTAACGATAGGATCATTTGAAATTATGAGACACCCCTCAATTGTACACGCTAGACTTTTATAAAGGGTATCTAAGTGCGGAAAAAATATGCAGTTTAATGCTATCTTTTGAATATTTTTTGTTTATGTCACTATTTGAATATAAATTTATTTTCAGCGATTTCAACTACTTTATTGACTTTTAGTGTCTGTAAATCTCCTTACTAAAATTTGCAATAATATTAATTTTGAATTGCCTGAAACTTCTTTTCAATGTGAAATACTCTTGCCAAATTACAATCCAAAGCTATATACCATTTCTGGTTGTAGTGTAAAAAAAGAATATAGATTATTCTAACTAAATAATCATATATGTTTCTTGAAATAATATTAAAAGTGGCTAGAAAAGAAATTGCTAAATTAAAGTGGAAAAATTTTGTAATTAAAAAAGTAAATAAAAATAAAATATTTAAGAAATGACAAAAGTTTGTATTAATTTAATGGCAGTAATTTGTGAAAAATTTAGAAAATTTAATGTGAAAATATATAAATTTTTAAATATTTAAAACAAAGTTTAAATAAAAATGACACACGTCAAACCAATAAAAACACAAGAAAATCCAAAATTTAAATTCAGAAAGAGTGGTTCCCAAAAAATTACATGTTCCTTATTAAATAAAAAAAATATTGAAAATAGTTGCTTTTATTTATGCGTCAGACAAAATTGGTTTCCTCTTTCACAGATTTCTTAACTCTAGGTTTCGAAGAACACCATTGTATAGCGCATTTCTCTTTGAATCTCCAATCGATTTCATTGCTTGGTTTGTATCGCTGTTTCGCAAAGATATTCCGTTGAAAAGGAATCATATTTTTCAGATGATATAATTAAAGTTAAACAAACTTATTACGAACCAACAATTTCGGAACCAGTTATATACATGCTAGAATACAAATTTTTACTGAAAAGACATTCTATTCATTTTCAGCTCACTATTCAACAAATTTTTTAGAAAGAGATTATTGAAATACTACAACTCATTTTAGAGACACCTATTTTTACACCACTCTGAAGAAGAAAACAAATTCTAAAATCTTTATCAAGCATGTGTTAACCTCGTTTTTTTAATTTACAAATCCTATCTTTTATTGCTTTCTTCGTATCACTCTTTTTTAATCAATTTATTCTCGTTCATAGTTGGATGCTCTCTCTGCAAAATATTCTATATTCTGAAAAAATTGATAAGAACAAATTTTAGAGAACTTCCAAATGTGTGTGTACTGATTATGGTAGAATTTCCAGTAAATAGAATTTTACTATCCTTTTCAAGTTTCAGTGTTCTACTTTGCTCTAGGACTATAATTTTAAAATAGCCGTGCCAGAAGCTTTCTTTTTTCAGGTACTAAATTAAAAGGGGTTAGAGAGAAGGGGTTAGAATTACACTAATTTGAGTCTCAAAATGAATAAAATCCACCATTTTGAAAAATGCTTGTATTGAATTTTGGCATCTCTCATGCTGCTTTTTCGTGTTAAAATTTAAGACTTAAACTCTTTGCATAGTATCAAATAACGAATGCATTATTTTTTGTTAAACAGTTTTTTAAAGCCGATATATACCATTTTTAGTTCTATTTTGTCCTTTTGCAATTCTATCTGAATTTAATTTTTTGATTGTGTTGTGTTTATATTGTTTGACACATGTAATTTTTATTTAGCATTATTTTCATTTTAAATTTTGTAAAATTTTTGACAAGGAATTAGGAATTAAATTTATTATAAATTTTTATCATTTTCATTTACTTTCTTAATTATTAAATTTTTTACTTTAATTTAGCAATATCTTTTTAATTGACTTTTAACATTATTTCAAAAAACACATGAGATTATTTGTTTAGAATTGTAAAAAGAAAATAGAATTGCAAAAGGATAAAATAGAATTGTAAAAAGATAAAAAGTACACATCACCGTTCATAACTTTTACAAATACAATTATCTAACTAAAATTTCACACTCAACTTTCTTCCAAATATATACACATTTACAATTCACATACTCTTACACACAGACAGACACTTATGCGCTCAGCACACTCCTGCATTCATAGGAACATAAATTCTTCAAAAAGTTTTTTAAATTTGGAAAGTGAACTTTAAAGTGCTATTTTTTCATAATTTGCAGACTACGGAAGTAAAAAAATGTGCGATTTAAAATTTCCTGGCTTAAGATTCCTATACTTCCAAAACTTTTAAATGTAAAATTTTTTTTATTTTTTATCAATTTTTTCTATTCATTTATAAGATTCATCGAAATCTTTTCAAACAATCATATCGATCCAATGATTGACCCATATCTTTCAATTAAAAACATTTTAGACTAGTAGAGTTTGTTTAGGTAACTTCTTTGCAAACGATTTAGATGCAGTTTTGTCATATCATTAATTCTCTTTACCTTGGGAGAAAGATGAAACGCAGCTTTATGTTTATAAATATGCTTCTATCTTTTTAGATATTAAAACCATCTGATGGCTCAAACTATGTCATGAACTATTATGGCGCCAATCTTCATAAGCGTGGCAGCAGTACTTCTTCGCCAAAAGCAATATCTCATTTTTATGAAGGCTTCAAAGAAATTAACTCCCAGGAAACATCTTGACGGAATGAACTTCAGATATGTGATTTAACTCCAAACGTTACTTTAGATAGAAGGATGCATGATTTTGTTGCAAAAATAAATTTAACTGAATTAAACTCTTTACGCTTAAGATAAAATCTTTATTTTTAATATTTTATATAATATAAATGATATGATGGCATAACTAGTTAAAATATTTGTTGTAACGAAGTAAGAAAAGCTAAAAATACCAAAACAATTTTGATAATATGGTAAAAATATATGAATTTATAAAATAATACAATATTTTACAAAAGATACAAATCCTTTAATTTGTTGCTCGCTTAGTCTTTCTGGCGGTAGATCAAATTTTATGTTTTTACGCGAGCATTTCATGGAGGCAAGATTTGTTGATGAAAGGAAAGGAAAAATTGTTTGCTGTGGTGAAATTTCGAGAAGAGAAAAGGGATTAGAAGTTTTCGTAGGGAACATTGCTCATTTCTCTTGTTTCAATGGTTTCTTTTAAATTGATTGGCCCCAATTGTATCTTCGGCAATTTTGGCATTCTAAGTCAGAAAATTTTTTAAAGGCATTTAAAGAATAATTCTAGATAATCTAATTTAGCATCTAGAGTCTGATGTTAGAGTTTTGTGCCACCACAACCTTCAATCAAAATAGTTCTAAGCCAGGATTCTTTCTACATAAGAACTTTAAAGAAGTAAAATTACTTTCTCTTTAAATTAAGTGTAGATTTACTTTTTTAATCGCCATAATAATACAACTTCCAGGTGCAAATTGATACGGTTCTATTGCTACTCGAGCATTCAAAGCTGCGGCCAGTATTAAACTCGTTGCATTTGATTTTAAAACGCTTAATGAGAAAAAAGAAGCTATGATGAATTTAAACTCGCTCACAACTGAAAATTTTAACTGGTCAATAAAGGACATGCAGTTTTCTTAATCAAAAAAATTTTACGTTTCTTTTTAACAAAAAGTGAAAAGATGTAAAGCGTTTAGTTATAATTTTTTGCAATTTAATATTTTCAAAAAAATGCTCTTTTTAAAACTTAAATTAATTTTACCTAAATGCAATGTAGTTTATTGTTAAAGGTCATTTTAAGCTGTACATACAGTCAAATTCGTATCGAGAAACCACTTAAGGGGTGCATGAAAAGTGGTCGTTGTGAACAGGTCGAATGTCGAATAAGCACAACAAGAATTAATTTGCAAGACTCGAGAACACTTTATAAGCCACAAATTACTCTTTTAAATTGTCAAAAGCCTCACACCTTTTTGTTGATTGTTTTGAAGGAATTTGATATCGAAACAAATTTTGCCTTTTTAACCTATGCGGCAAAATTAAGGAAAAGAAACCTAAAGTTTGCTAATTTGGCTTAAACCAGAAACTTTTCCAAATCAAGGATGGTGATTATTTTGTTAGAGGTAAATAATTTTGACACAGAAAAATAAAAATATATATCTTGAACGTGGGGTAAAAAAATCTAGGTTTTCTGCTTTGTTTCAGCTGTATAGTGTATACCCTTTGCACAAAAATCAAAATGCAAGGATTATGCCCCAGATAGAAGAGGTAGAATTAGATGATATTGTATAAAGTTGTGCTTACCCTTTTTTCTTGTTGTAAAAGAAAGCTAGACTTGCTAATGCGCCACACAATATGATTATAACGATGATGGCAATGGCTATTCCTGGACCCATGCTGGTGTCTAGGAATTGAAATGGAGTTGTTCTATCGGTATCACTTAAAATGGCAAAAATGCTTACATTGACTTTCTTGTTGGAGATGTAGCATGCAGTTAGTTAGACTCTTTGAACCGCTTAGAAGAGTTGTAGATCCTCTTTGGCATTTGATACAGTGGTCTTGTCCGATTTTGTCTTGATAGGTTCCAATTTGACACGTTTTGCACTGGCTATCATGTAAGTAACTGCCCGGCGGGCATGCGGCTAAAAATACATTTTTTTTATTTCAAACACAGTTATCGCGTACTTTAATTCATTACCACACAAGTTATTGATGACGGTGTGTCCTGGTGGGCAATAAGAAGTGATTTCAGAGATATCGCTGAAGTTGGAGTTGATTGATATCAAGGTTTGACCGATTTTGTAGCTGTGGATAATGTGGTTTTGTCGAAAAGCTAGCAAAAGCTCTCTGAATCTCTTAATGATTTCCTTCGCCGTTTCATCATTTATCGGTGCATATGGACTAGTACTGCAAAGTAGGTAAAGTATCAATTAAATCCTTAAAAGTAACAAAATTAGTAAGATATGCATCTAAGCAGGGGCGAGGGGGCACCGCCCCCCTAATGTGTTTTCAGGGTGGCTACACCACTGCTTCTGTCTAATTTGCATTTAGAGTTAAATTAAAATAGTTTTCAATCGTTACAATTTTATATCAATGAATATTGTTAGACTAGCGCTAAGAATTTTTTTCAACAAAGGTCATTTAATCTATCAATACGTTTGTTACATTTTGAAACATTTGAAAACTTTAATTTTTTCAAGTCAAGAAATTTTTTTAATAGCTATTTGGGAATAAATATTTTGACTAGCTATTCAGTTTAAAATCAAGAATACTCTATTTGCATTTGAGCAGAGATATTTTTTATAATGTTCGATTGTTAAATTTTGTAAGTTACGCTGTACATAATTAATTAAATCATTTTTGTTAAGAAAATTTGTTGATTATTATAATAAAAATATATTACCGAAACAAAATGTTTCAGTTGTTAAAAATGTACTTGATCTATTTATGACAGCTGTCAGAATTTTATTTGTAGACAAATATTAAAAAAAACGGTATGATTTTCTTTTCTCGTATACTTTGATTTATGTTAGTTTTGTCCTGGGGCATTTCGCCCCATTATTTTTATAAGACAGTTCATCCCATGGACAATTCGCCCCATTATTTTCATAAGATATCATATTTTAAAATCGAATCCTCTGAGAGCCATATATTTTTAAATAGTGAATACTACAAAATGGAAAAAGAAGACCAACAATTTTAGAGTATACTAAGACTTAATTTATTTTAAACATTTGTTTATCGAAGTTATTAATAAGCAGTTTTGCTTATGGTTTTGTAGTCTGTGGTGAGGTTCAGCTTCATGCAGACGTTTACACTTCCATCTACTAAACGTGACCGCAAGTTGATCATGATGTTTTTCCGGTGTGAGAAGGACTGCTTACATGCATATCTAGAGCCAAACATGGTCAATACTGCAAAACTCACACTCTGCAGTGTTTGGTATGTGACAGCAAGCGTGTTCCAACTTTTGGTAATCAGCTGGTCTGCGGGTTGAAGTTTTTTCATGTCTGTCCATTTGTGTTTGTTTGTCAGCTCTGCTTGGATCCGTGCAAGTATTTCCAAATGTTCATTCAGTGATTTGAACTTGTTCACCCACATATCTGTGGCCTTCAGGTCAGCAACTTCTATCTCAAAATATTTGATAGAAACACGGGGGATGAAACTCAGATTGACTTTGTCCACAGCACATTCGTATGAATGAGTGGTGAACTTGAAAAGACTAGCGTGCTCACGAAATTCCCCAAAGCATGCTTTGAATAACTAGAGGAGATTAAATGTGAAGCCTGTTAGCTTCTGGAGATCAAATGTTTAGCGGAGTTATTTGCCATGCACACGTCTTTAAATTCTCTTAGTTTTTCAAAGTGCAGTAATCGACCTGTTTCAATATCCACTTTAAAGATTTCTAGCTTCTTTTCAAATGCAAAAACTGGTTGTCGAAGGGATAACACTGTATTTCTAACGCCTTGCATTTTGACATTGAGTTGGATGTTCAGTCATGTCCACACGATGAAAAAACTTGGGGAGCCACTCATTGTCCGATAGCTCGGATTGTTCGACGTCTTTCATTCGAAGAAAATATCGGATTTAAGTCAGGCAAGCCGCAAAACAGCTAAGCACCTTCACTCTTGACAGCCAACGCTCATTGCTGTGCAAAACCAGTCTGGGATAATTATTGCCAACTTCACCCCGCAATGCTTTAAACTGCGATCATTTAAAGCTCGAGCAACAATAAAGTTGAAGCGCAAATGATCAGTCACATCACTACCAAGCTGCTTTTTACACATTTGCGCACAAAGTGCTTCCTGAGGTAGAATGCAATGAAAACTTAGGATAGGTCTGTTCTTGGAAGTGCTATAAATCCTCTGTTTTTCCCACCATGCACGGGCACCGTCAGTACACACAGAAATAAGATTTTTTTCTTTAGCGAACTCCATGAAAGACTTGAAAAAATCCTCCCCTCTTGTTGTCCCTTTCTGTGACAAAACGGCAAGACTTTCCTTACGCAGTGTGTCACCTGCAACGTAACGTGCAATAATACTTAACTGGGATAAATGACTCGCATCTGTTGATTCATCCAAAGCAAAGGAAAAATAATTCGCTGCATTTATGTCTTTCACTTGTTGTTCCTCCACTTGATTTGACATCATAATCGTACGATAGTTTTTGCTGACAGGCATTTCTTTTATTCTCTTGATTATATCAGAGAAGTCGGCAAAAAGTTCCTTGGCCACATCAACCATAAATGTTTTGACATATTCGCCATCTGTAAATGGCTTTCCGTTCCCCACTATTCCTAACGAACCAGCAAAGCCAGCCAAACTAGAGTCACCTTGACGCGTCCATACACGGAGTTACTGCTCACTAGCTTGCACTCTGGACAGTAGCTCTTGACAAGCCTTCTTTCTGTTGATATGCATTATCGTGATACCTCCCTTTTTCTTGAAGGCCACCTACTTTATCTGAGAGCCAGATGCAGTCATCAAAAGAGCCATGTCTGGCTCGCGAGCCATAGGTTCCCGACCCCTGCTATAGGGGATACGTCAAATTAGTTTTCAAAAAACTTAAGTTATGCTCAAAATTTTTTTAGTTTTTGTTGAAGCGCTATAACTTTCTGGTAGACTTTTTTTCCTTTAAAGTTATTATAAAAGGCAAATTATTGCAAAATGTTAAAAGTTATCTTACTTTTTGTAGATTTTTGTAGCTTGTATCAATTTAGCTTTTAAACTATTTTTGAATGATGCTTAGTAAAATGAAATAATGCTATCTTAATTTTTTGTTTTATTTTTGTTTGCACAATTATAACTTCATTTTATACCCTTGCCCCTGAATCAATCACATTTTTCATATAAACATCGCAGGGCCTAGTAGACTCTTTGCCTTTAGACTACATTCACTCATATAAAACTATCCAACCTTCAGTTATTTGTTTTCTCTATGAATCAAATATCCTTTCATCAATTCCTGTAATGTTCCTGGTAGACTACTTCATTTTTCAAATGAAAAGCCTATTCCACCCGCTAACAATTTTGGATTTTTTAAACTAGTGTATATTCGATATGAAAATTTAATTAAAATATTTTCGCTGGAAGTATAGTATTTAAATTCACCAATTTTGTAAAAAAAATATAAAGTAGTCGTATAAATTTAGGACTTTAGGTATGCGCTGAATACACTCTATTTTAAAGGAATGCCTGAATATTTGGTCTTCCGTGGTATTTCCAGACCACTAATTTTGAAAATTGCAAAAAAAAAATCGCCCCCAATAATTTTGAGGATGTGCGCCCCTGCATCTAAGTCAATGGTTCCGAGCGTTTATGCACTCACCACCCTTGCCCGGAAGCTCAAAATCGCACGATCCCCTGCTATCAGCGTGTGATTTACAATTGTATTTCGTGAGAAGCAGGGTCGCGCTCAGAGATTTTAAGGAGATAAGAGTCAGAGTCGGTATCTAATATAATTTAGGCGTCCGATTTTTAAGTATTAAAAAATAAGTTTAATTTGTGTAAGCATATAGAGTAGTTCTCTAGTCAAAGCCGCAAGGAAGAATTGTGTTTGAATATTCTAAATTGCAGTCTCATTGTTTAAGTATTTGTAGCCTGAGATGGATTTTTGTGAGTATTTGCGATCGGATAATTTCACTTTGACTCCTCAGCCCTGTAGTGTGAAGCCAAAGGAGAGAAACATATAAACCAAAAAATTTTCAGAAGTGCACTAATTATTATTTATGTAAACTAAATCACAGCATTGGTACGAACTCATTTTACAAACACACTGCTTTTTTAATAATAATATCAAAATAGGTTTTAGCTGAGTTAGTAGAAAGTCTGCAGCTGGATTTGAGCAGCAAATTTTGAATGCATGGTATGATGTTATGAGATCCTGTCTCATCTCATCCACAACAAGCTGAAGAATTAAACCTATTTTATATTTCATTAGGTTAGTAATAAGACTTTGAAGACCTGATTTAGATGGACCTGAGTCTCATCCATCAATCCACAGAGCTTTTCAAATATAAGAAAAAAGGTTTTCGGTCGGCAGTTATGTAGTTTTAAAACAGACGCTAGAAAACTATTTTGAAAAAGGAGAATATTTCAAATTGAAATTTTAAATTTAGCTCGTTCAGATGATCCAAAATGTCGGCAAGGTATGCATACCTTTTTCAATCGCTATTTTACTTTTGAAGTGAGAGATACAAGATTTTCCTTTTTTTGGACCTCCAGAAACAATTTTTTATCTGGAGATCACGATAACGCGTTTTCCTTTTGATAAGCAACGCACTGTTGCACAATGCTGGCATAGCTGGTGCACCATCCATATACAGCACACATACGCTTCGCTATTGAAGCCTTCTTGATGGAAAAAGCGTGAAATTTAATTTGTCAGATTGTGTAATATGAACTTATTTCACAAAAGTAGGAAGTTAAAACCATGAGTCTACATCTGTTAGCCCATCGAATTAAAAGGAGAACAGGGGTGAAACTTTTATTTCGGCCACAATCTTGTTGCATCTTCTTTGAAGCGGCTTTCCTAAGAAAGATTTACTGCTTTCAAAATACACAGTTTCCAAGTGTTTCTGTACTGCACATGCCTTTTTTGAATAGCTATTTCCAATGTAATTTCATTAGACCCGGCATTCTTCCGAAGAAACAACTCTCTGGCATCAGGTCTTCAGCTTTTGGGACATAGTTCATGTCGTTTAAAAAATCCAAACCTCCTTTGCGTGACCTAGATGTTTCATTTAAAGGTGATACTCACGTTCTCGTGCCTTCATTGACTCTGCACTGAAGACAGCATAGCACAAAACACATTCGGCTTTCTCAACGCAATAATATATGCAGATAGATATAATACCAAAACAAAATTTTAATAGATTGATTTTTGAAACACATTATAATCATTATCATCATCATCGTTTGACCATGCGGAGGGACTTGCATTTATACCGGCTAGCCAAGCTCGACCAGCGAAAATACATTATAATGATATGAAAATTTAATAAATACATTACAATCAAATGATTCTATGATTTTGTGATGATTTTATTAAAGAGACAAAAATATTTCGTAAATATAATTCCAAATCCCATTCTACTACATTTTAATTTGTCCCTTTTTCGTCTTTTAAATCAGAGATCAATTTTCTAGGAATAGGTGTTCAAAATGCTTGGTTATTTTTTGTTACTTGTTCATCATTTTGAAGTATCCTCTTCCATCTGAAGACCTTTGGTTTAAGAGAGTGTCTCAATCTGGGTGGACGTTTCACTTTGGAGTGGACTAACAAAATTGGGTTTTTTAAAACTATTCTTAAATGTGAACAATACTTTGAACTATATGCCGACGAATTGTTCTAACGGATATTTCTTCTACTTTTAAGATCACATCATGTTTGTTTTTTTTAAATATAATAATTTATCGATGTATTTTGATTCAATCGAATTTTTTAATTTGCTTAATTTTGAGGCGGGTGGCGAATCAAGATAGTAAGGGAAGGGGTAACCTAGAGTTTTCAATTTTAAGCTTCTAAAATAACCCCTTTGCAAATAAGAAGTTGAAATTATGCTAACTTTATTTCATTTTATTTATATTAAAAATCTAGGGGCTTGTGATTAAGGTTAATATTTTTTTCACACTACAATAATTTTAAAATAGAATTGCGTTGATTCATATAAAAAAATAATAAGATGTGCTCACTAAGCATATTTAATTCTTGAATTAAAATGATATGAGCTTTGTATGATTCTATTTTAGACCTAGAAGTATTTCTGATACTATTATAGTTCTCGATAGTATTTCTAGATTATAGATCTAGATAGTATAGTATTTCTGATACTATTTTAGATCTAGAAAAACATATATGTCTACAAAACCTTAATTATTATTAATTATTTTCCTACAGTCAATCATTTAATTTATGCAGATGATTTAACCTTGATATTGAGACTTAATCGTTCCACTATTGCAAATTTTTAAAATTATAATCAATATATCGATACGTGTAAGAAGTCCACAGCAATATTGGTGTTAGTATCAACAAGTTAAAATCCAAAGGAATTATTTTTTTACGAAGTAGACACTTATTATTATCAATCAATAACAAATCAAATTTTGAGCTGGTAACTGCGTTCTCGTCGTAAACAATAGACTAAAGTGGGATAATCGCATTTCCCACGTTTCACTAATGAAGCTCATAATATACAAAAGTTTATTCCTTCCGCATTTATACTACAGCATAATTAACTGGGGGTATTACAAGTCGACATAATTTCAAATCTTCAGAAAAAAGCAATCAGAATTGTCTTCAACAAAAAAGCGTTAACTCACACTTCATTTCTTTTTCGAAGCAATAATCTTCTTAAATTTAGTGATATCTATCATTTACAAATGGGTCTCGAAAAATATAATTGAATATTTTTACTTATCAAATTGTAATGCAGCATGTTATGTGTGTAGTCTATGAATTATAATACTATTTTTTTGTTATTATAATTTTCTTATATTTTTTGATATCTTTAGACTGATTTGTAATTAACTATTTTTTTCGAACATGAAATTCAATTGTATTTGTATTTCAAATTAGTTTCTCACTTGAATGATCATTTTAGAGGTCCTATGGCCTTTTGAACATCACGTTGCAGCAAACTAATCGAATTTTTTATACAACAGGTTGAATCTATAAAATCGAGCTTTTAATGATAATCATGTACATGTTTCTTTTTGACATAAACTTCTTCTATCAACCAAGTGGTTGGGAACCTTGTCAAATATATGGAAATAAACCATGACATTTAATAAGCGCAGTATGTATAAGAATAATTTCATGAAAACGAGTAGATATAGGTGTAGGCATACTTGTAAACAGTTATGTCATAAGATCATAAGAGTGCAGCATAGCTTTAGACATTTCCTCAATTTCGTTAAAATGAGGACGTAAATAAGGCATACTTGTCAAATTTGATTTCGAACACGACAAACGGTTCCGCTCCAGTTTCATCGCATTCCATGTCCAGTTCGTAGACGCATCCATACCCCGAACTGCAAATCTGATTTAGGTTTGTTTGTTGCTGCAAAAAACTTTCTACATCTTTCTTATTTTTTTCACAGAATGGCATGGGATGCAAAAGTTTCGTTTTTCCTCTGATTATGATGGAGTCTGGTGGAATCTTTTCTAAAAAAAACAGTCCTAATCTGTAGTCGCAGATTTTCTCAAATTAGGGTTCGCTAACCCCACGACTTTCACACATGATTCAAGGAGTACTTGATGGTTATTGGAAAAAAACCTACTTGAGCGACCACCTTTGAATAGCGTCACCTCCCATAACGGTCACACATATCTCCTCCCAATAAGTTTACTCACATCCCTATAACTATTGAAGATTTGCAACAACGCCTTGAAGTAAATCAAGTTGATGATGAAAACAGCGAAGAAGATGATGATGGTAATGTAGGCGCTGAAATACAATACAAAAATTTAGATGTAAGCAAAAGTATAGCCGAAATTCAAGCTTTTGCGATAAATAATGGGCTTCCTGCAGTACTTGAAAAATGCATAGATTTAAACAATGTAGTGGAAGAAGAAATTCGAAAACAAGTACGCAATCTAAAGCAGTCAAAAATTTCCGATTTCTTTGATTTAAATTAAACAGTGTTTTAATGTGATGATTCCAAATCTTATTTTTCGTTGTATATATCAATAAATTACTACTTCAAAAATTTTCATTATTTTAATTCTTTTACATCTTTTAAAATCACTATGTTTATACATATATATCTTAGCTGAAGCTCAATATATCTTAGCTTACTTACACAATGGTCCGGAATCCGACGTCCTCTAGCACTACAGCATCTTCCTCTTCGAGCACACTCTCCGTCAACCTGCCTGACTTCAACGCCACTCTGGTCTCCATCACCTCGCAATTAAGGCGTATGGAGACGCGGTTTGGAGAACCAGGTGCAAGCTCTCAGGGTTCCTGAAACGCCCTTGACATCCCAGATGACTTCAGCACACACCCCTCTCCCTTGGACTGCCAATGTCATCGCTTACACCTTCCGCTACTCCATCCTGGACGACTCATCTCCAGTCAGCAACACCTTCTACCGTGTCGGGCCTGTCTTCTCCACCTCCAGGCTTGCCCGGCACAAGTTTCTCTCTGCAAGTAGTTTCACTTACGGGTTCCCTTCTCCAAGGGTACGCCACAGCGGACCATGTTGACCCGTCCGTGTACGCTACCCCTCCCGCTCTACTCGCGGACCGCGGAGTACGGGTTATCGTCGAGCTCTCCAAGAGTAAGGAGCTCAACCTCAAGGATGAGGTTATGCTTTACTACTTGGAGGCGCTCCGCCGGTTCATTCCTTCTCTCCCTCTGGAGGAATTATCCGTCCTGAACGGCATGCTCAGGACCCACTGCGTGGCAGCGCAGTCAACTTGGACCAATGTCCACAACCACACCCCGTCCCTTCTCTCCATAGCGGGCATTACGGGTTTGTCAGTCGGGGATCGGGAAAGGTTTCGTGCACCCGGTGGTGTGGCGCGCAAGAAATAGACGTTCCGTCGTTTCTTGTGGGGCTAGGGACTGGATAACCTGCCGGTGCGGCCCGTCATTCCCCCGTCCCCTGCATCACCAGGAGAGCCGCTTTCACCTCCGATGACCCAGATCCCACCGGACTGGCAGTCGGGGTCAGCGAATTTTCCAGTGGGCTACGGTCACCCAAGCGCAACTTCTCCTCCGCGAGGGCATATTCCGCGGCGGTTTGTATCCCCACCACCTCTGCTTCAGAGTGCCTTACTAGGTGACACCAGGAACCCCTTGTCCAGCCCCACGGCTGCACAACCAGTGGGTTATGATCACCCTAGCTCCACCACGCCGGTTCCAGGCCAGCCTCGGAGACGTTACCGCTCCTCTCCGCCCCTCCCTCTCCCGCTGGACCACGCTTGGCGTTCTGTGGACAGCCCATCTTCTCCTTCCAGCTTGGGGATTCCCCTTTCTACCTCCCAGCATGATTTCTCTCCGCTGCCAGAGGATGCTCAGGCCATACCCTCTCCCGAGGAGGAGTTTTCCCCAACGCCCTCGTTTTCCCCGCTGACTCAGCCCACTTCTCCATCGAGGAGCCCGACCGGCCCGGTCACCACGGCGAAACCTCCCCCTTCAGGGTACCCGAAGGCGGTTTTTTGGCGGACTTGAGTTTTGCGGCAGGCTCTTTTATGTCTACCCCTGGAAGACTGGTCCAGTCTTTCATTAAGGTATCAGAAGGCCAGCCCATTCTCGTCCGTTCCCCGCTGGTGGTATCCTCCTCCGCCCCAGTCGAGGCGACCCATCCGCCTAGTCTGATTCAGACGCACATCGTGATCTCCGAGGGTCAACCTATCTGGGTTCGGCAGGAGGAGCCAGTAATCTCATTACCTCCCCCGCTCGACGTCCTCCTTCCGACCCCCATCCTATCCAGCTAAGAGCCTTCACTGTATTTCCAGATGGACGGGTCCCTCACGGTCACAGTGGGTGACCAGCGATACTTCATCCCAGCGCACCCTGAGGCGTTGTTGGACTTCTATGAAGAGCACAAGGAGTTGTTCCCAAAGAAACTTTGGAAGAAGATTTTCTCTCAGATAATGTCCTTCGATCCGGAGGACAAGCCGTGTCTGGACCCCGCGGAGGACAAGATTCAGTCAATCATTGACGTAGCATCCAGTACCAGGTTGCTCCGTTCATACTCCTCCTCCGCCGGATCAAGGCCTTGCCAGACAACGTATCGTTCTCTGTATCGGCGCCTTCTTTCAAACCACCTCGCGACCTCCGACACATACCAACGTTAAGTATCTTAACCTGAGGATATAGGCCCAGATTGATCTCAGGCCTCCCCTTCCACTCTTTCTCTCGCTTTTCGGGGCCCCCGAGCGAACAAAAGGGCTTTTTGTCGCGGGAGGTCCTCCCCAAGCTCATCAGAACAGGAGTCCTGGAACTCGCTAACAAGCCCAGGATCATTTTTCCCTGTTTTCTGGCCCCCAAAGCTAACGGCAAGACCAGACTGGTAGCAGATTTTGGCTTCAGCCAAAACCCTCACAGCCCCCTACAGACTCAGGAACATCGCGTCACACCTCCGCTGGGCCATAAGGCTCGACCTCAAGGACGCCTTCTATGGCATACGAATCCAGCGCCCCTGGCGAAACTGCTCCTGTGTCAAAATAGGCGGGAAGATTTGGCAGTTCACCCGCCTCCCAATGGGAGCGTGCTTTAGCCCCGCGGTCCTCCAAGCCACCATGGCAAGGCTTTTGGGCACGTTCAAGGAACGCCTCCCCCGGCTTGGCGATCCCAGACCAGATTTGTCCTATATCTGGACGACTTCCTGGTCTTGGGACCGTCTTCAGAGCTAACGGCCCGCATTTTGGCACGTCTGTCGAGGTTCTTGGAAGACGAATGTGGAATTATTATCCCTCGGGTCCAATCCCTCGAGTTTCTCCTGGCCCACCTCTTCCTTCGCACCCGAACGATGGGTGTTCCGAGAGCGAAGAAAGAGGCTCTTCTACGAGCCCTGTGCGCCTTTTTGTTGGCACAGCGCGCTCCAGAAGTTCCCACCAAGTTGAAGCAGAAGATTATGGGGATCCTGAATTACTACGCAGCTACGCTCCCTGGCAAATTCAGGATCATCTCAGCGCTCTACAATTTGGAAGAACTGTAGAATTGACCAAAGCTGGTCCAGCTCGTGCTCCCATATGTCATGATCACAATCCTGAATCCTTGGCCTCTGGTGGAGGTTTCCTCGCCGCTTTCCTTGGTATACGTGGACGCCTCACTCACAGCACTGGGTTTCCACTCCGATCAAGGCTCCTGGACGATCCCAGTAGCGCATCGCAACTGGCATATCTCCGATCTCGAGCTCCTCGCAATCACCATCGCCCATTTCCTCTGGCCAAGACGAAAGATCCTTTCGGACTCCATGACAGCTATTCGGGCTGTCAGAAAGATGGGAAGCAGCGCTGAGACTCAAGCAATCCTCCTCCTCTGGCTAGAAGCGTCCAGCAAATGGACAAGCGATCTTCGCGCATCCATCAGCCACGTCAGCTCGGAGGATAACTTGGCAGACGCTCCGTCGCGTCATTGGTCAAAGCCACATCCCCATCAGGTCACAATCTGGGACGCTACTCTCTTCTTGGAGTCCAGAATCTGGAAAGACTTCCTCCAAAGTATTTGGAGCCACTTCAAAAAGATCACCAAGAAGAGACTCGCCAGATTCAAACCAGCAGATCCTGCACAAAGTCAAATCAATGCCATCGAGATAGGCCCTATCGACTGTCCCAAAGGCGCCAAGTTGGCAGCCTTGGGGCTCTCCCATTGGCTCAAGCAACTAGACAGCAATGAAGGGCTATGCCCCTCTCGTTAGCACCAGCAGTGCTAACTCTCCGTCCAATGGGATCCATGGACGAGCTTCCGTCGCTTCGACGGGTATATAAAGGACAGTCACGCACAGATCTGCACTCTTTTCTCTCTTTCGTTCGCTTACTTCCCACCCTCCCTACCCGAAGATGCATCGAAAAGCCTCACTTTTGACGCTTTTTGGCCCAAGCCTGCACGCAATACAACAAATATCAGCTCCAACAGCACAACGCAACGCAGTTCCTGCAACGTCTTCTAGCAAGCACCCGGCAAAGACCTCCTATATTTTGTGATTCATAATATTGTGCTATAATTGTCTGTTGTTGTGTTCATTGCGTACTAATAAAGGCCAATAGGGCTCAAAAAAAATTTCAGCTAAAAGTAAGTAAGAAAAATGATGAATCAATTTTAGAAATTTTAAGGGTTAATGAGTATAATGATTTATTAGCTGTATTTTTTTTTGAAAAAGGAACTTTTCATATATGATGCTAAATATAAGGCAGATTTTATAATCATGCAACTGTAACAAAATACTTCTTTCTGAATAGAAGTGCGTCCGTTTGAGTCATAAGACGTAAATATAATAAAACCCATTTATATCGAAACACGTTTTTTCGCATTTGTAAATTTTTAACTTGTGCATTAAATTTTTCTAATTCTACGTCAGAATTTCTAGGAGAGCCGTGTAAATGGATTTATGAAAATGTAGTTCGTATCGATAAAAAGGCTACGAATCATTCAATTCAATAAAAATTTAAATTGAAAAATTAAATTAATTTTACCGAAATAATTTCTTGATACGTGTGATGAAATTTTGTGTATATTGATTCCAAAATCGGCTGAGAGGGTTTTCATGTGCCTGAGCTTTCAGGAGTTGTTAAGTTATATGAATTCAGATACATTCTACATTCTTTGCAATAATATAAATTTATACTAATTTCAAGATATTTTACAGAACAAACTCTTAAAGTAACGTGTTTAAAATACAAATAAAAAGCTGAAAAGTGTTAGTATCGTTAAAATAGCTTGCTAATCGTTGTCTGTTCCGTTCCCGTTCATATCATGTCAAATCATGGAAGTTTGTTTTTACCCTAAATGTAAAACCATGAAAATAACGATTTAATACTCTAATATTTTTAACAAATCATACATTTATCTTTTGTCTATACTTAAATTGCAGTGAAATGTTTTGCCTTAATATATTTCATTACCTGAACAAGACAGTGGATGTGTTAATGGATACCACTTTTTTTCTTTGATACACGTGAAGTAGACAGGTGATTGATGAGCTATTTCAAGGCCAGAGTTGCAGACGAATCTGCAAACAGTCCGTGGGGGCACAAACTCATTGCTGATTGAGCACTTTGCCACTGTGAAGTCAGGAGTTTCTAGAGGAGGGCACTCTAAAATGTTTTTGGTTTTACTTTTGTTGGCAAGAAAAGAAAATTTTAACTCGAAAGTAACCTGAACATACAATGTCCTTTTTAGTCCAATGTCCATTAGAGCTGCACTCTCTCACCCTATCCCCTGCAATCTGGAAGAGACCATTCTTGCAGCGATGAACCTGTTGAGAGCCAAGTTGGAAGTTGTTTGGACAAGAAACGCACTTAGCTGAGAAGGGAAGTGGGAGAATAGGACATCTTACAGCTATAAAAAGATAAGCGAAATATGCTAAAGAACGATAACTTGAACAAACATCACATGTACATCTTGTTATTGGAATTTACTTAGGTTAACATGTTAAATGCTTCAGGAAAGCCTAGGTTTCATTTTTTACCTAGACTGTTGGATACTGTCTGTATTTGCCATATTAAATCATTAACACTATAAGGCGCATGTATTGAACATGGATAATCTTTTTAAACACAAAACAGACAATTTTTATTTTATAGGACAAAGATATCCCATTAGTTCTGAAAGAGTTTTAACTAAACGCGCAAAATATCATAACAGATACTTACGCATATACGTATTGGGTATTTTCTTTAAAAAATTATTTGGAAAAACAAACTTCTACAAATATTAAAGTAAAACATATGGAATGTGAATTCGAAATTTTTCAGTTTTCTTAGTTTAATTTTTCTAGTTTAAGATCCTAGTGTTCGCGGGGCCCTATGCAAAATGGATTGCGCGGGACCCAGCGTGGGTAGGAAAAAAGATTAAAAGTGAGAAATAAGATTTTGGAAAAAAGAAAAGGGATTTGTCTTAGCAAAAGCTCTCTGAATCTCTAAATGATTTCCTTCGCCGTTTCATCATTTATCGCTGCATACTAACACAAAATGACGATCAAAGTAACTTTACTTTGCGAACCTTGCATTTAGCGAAATCATACAATATATCATCAAAATGAAAAATGAGAAGCGCGGGGCCCACTGCGGCCGCATAGGTTGCAGTGGTGTAAGGCCGGCCCTGTTAGACAAAAGTGTATATTTGAAAAATCTTAGTGTATGGTTAAATTTTGTTTTACCTTCGCACTGCAGCACAGGCTGTGACCATTCTCCATTATCTTGGCACACGATCTTGGCTGAGCCGGTAACTTTTACGGATGTTAAATCACATTCGAACTTACAGATGTCACCTGGTTTAGGATATGTTGGGCATGATCTGACTTCAACATTCTCTGTTAAGACTGGCAGAGGACATCTTTGATCTATGAAGGTTTATGCCAGAGTCAAGAATGCTTAAAAAGATCTAGGAGAAGTTACTTCCACAAATAAGAGGTGTGCCCGAGTATGTTCCATCTTCAAGGCATAACCGCTCCATATCACCTGATATGTACTTTGCAGTAGGATTGCACTTCAAGGAGCACGTTTCATTGAATTTATTGGAACAGGATTCAACTGTGGCATGCAGGGGTATGGACAACGGCTCACAATGTTTTCCTTAAGATTTAAGAGGTAAAGAATATTTAACATAGCTCACGTTAACTAGAACGATTTATTCGAGATTGAGAAATAAGGGATAAAATTGATTGTGTAAAGTAATTACCAGTATTAGTTACCGATTAGGAAGTAAAATATTCGACTTCAAGTATTAACAAAAAGCCTCTTCCAAATTTGAAAAGCACTAAAAAACCAATTCCAAAAAAAGAAGCAGAGAAAGGAAGAAAACTTGGTCAGGTCAAGAATGAATGGACTCTGTCTCACAGATAATCCGATAATAATTTTACAGCATTCTTATTTAAAAGATTATTTTTACTATAGCTGCGAGTTAAAATATCCGAATCTGCAGCCCTCGTTATGTCAGATCTCTAAACCCTTGGCATCTAAAACTATAGACGTATCTTATCTCAATTTGGCAGAATAAAAATAACAGAAATGAAAAATTTAATTAATTTAAATGTGATATTAATTTAATGTCTTATTAAGAGTGTCATAAGTTTTAAAGATGTTTTTAATTACTTTGCCTTTAAGAGAAATTAGAGCAAAAGTATACAACCCCCTCAAAATGATCATTAGATAAATTCAATACGACTTTGATAAGAGTATTATTATTTTTGTGTAAAATTATCTTACCTTCACATATGAGCGGCTCTCCAGTCCATCCAGAATTATTTTCACATATTCTTTTTTCGTCTCCTCCAACTTTAACGAAATTAGGCATACATTTAAAGGAACATTCTTTTATATTTTGGGACAAATCACATCTAAAACAAAAAATAACAAATTTACCAAAAAATACATGAATACAGAACGCATAAAAATGATTTGGAACGGTAGACAAAAGCTTGCTAAGTCTGAAATATGAAGTTCTTGGTTTTTTATATAAATTGTCGATTATTTTTGGAGAGTAAGATAAACTACTGCAAATCAAAGTGTGCAAAATATAAAAATTATAGAGAAAGGCTAATTTTCATTTTTTTCGCTGCCAGGAAAAGTTAGTTTATGCAAACATACAAAATCAAGTATCTCGGAAAACTTTAGACTATTCGGGATGTAGATTGATATATCAAAACTCTACTAAATTTTAAGCCACTAGAACTTGGGATGGGCACATAAGAGGATAAAAAGAGCTACAAATCATTTTCTAAGTGCAAATATTTTTTTGATTTAATCTCATATTTTTACAGAAAAGATATAAAAAGTAAATCAAAAACGAAATTAACTCTTTTCCAACTGGTTGTGCACACACTCAAAAAATAGTTTAGAGAACAGCTAACTAATCATAAGAGACACACCAGATTGAGCAAAGAGCCGTATGCGGCTCTGGGAGCTTCATTTGCCCACTATTCTACAGAAATATCAGTCACACCCATATTATTCAGATATGAAGACCAAAAATAACTGGGAGTTGCAAAAAATTCTAGCAGCTAGATCTTAGCTTTTTACAAAAGAAGCCTCCTCTTTTAGACTTATAAATATCTGTTTTAAATTATTGCATATATTTTACATAGAATATGTTTTCATTTTTTACAACAGTTAAAGTACACTATTTTATAACTTTTCAACTTCTACCTAGAAAAAAGCAAGCTTAGATGCGATGGAAGATATCTACCGTATTTTAACGTGTATAAGGAACTCTCATTTGTCAAATTTTTTAGAGTTTCTTATTTGATGTCAATGCAGCGCATAATCAAAGAGGCAAATTGAACACAATCTTACGCATTATCTACAATCAGACAGCCTATAATTATAGCACATACAATTCTAGTAGCCTACACACGTGCCTTTATCTTTTATGATCATATATCAGATATGTCCTCTTCAGATTTTCTTTGGTTTCTTTACGTTGTTTATGTATCTCAAGTACAGAAGCGCACATCCTCAAAATTTTTGGGCGCGAACTTTTTTTTTATAATTTTCAAAATTTATTATAAAAGAATTTTTGTCCGATGAACAGACCACCATTATTACCCAACATTATACTTGCACTGCAAGCTCTCAATCCCACCACAACTGCACGGATTTTATGAAGTCAAATTACCTTGTTTGTAATTCTAATTGCATCAACATTTTAGCTCAGTAGTTTTCAAACTGGAGTCCGCGTGCCGCGAAGAAGTTCCATGAGATCAAGAAGGGGACACTGAGTGAATCGTTTTTCGCAAAATATTGCATCCATATTGTGTTATTTGCCATTTTTGCCAATAAATCACATTTAAAAAGAATAAATAAGTTAGTCTTTGAATTGAGTACTATTTTTTTCTTTTATTGCTTTTCAGGTTTAATATGTAAATGTGCATTTTTCTTAACGGCTAAAAACGAAATATGACGACTCAGATTTAAAATTTCGTTTTACTGCAAATTTCAAGTGGGGAAGAGGAACATAAGTGTCCTTTGTGTTCTGAAGTGTTGGAATCCACTTTTTCAAAGCCCGTCAAGTGAGGCTTTCGCTGGTAGTGAAGCACTCGAGTTTGGTAAACAAAATTATTGGTTGAACGATTGCACAAATTCATGTTTGATAAATAACATAGGAAAGTTTTTGCAAAACATTAAGTATAGTTCGAAAATTTCAAAAATATCTGTTGTCAAAAAGCCCGCCAACATAGCAGAACGGTTGATATTACCTTGGTGCAAAGATATTTTGAATGTGCAAAGAAGTGCTGAAGTTGTAAAGTTGAAACATATCTTCCTATTAAAAGGCTAATAGGAGAGATGTCTGATAACATGTCAGGCGTGGTTTTATTGATTTGGAATTCGATTTTCAACTTTTTTGTTCAGATTGATCAAGAGATGAAAGCTGCAAACTTTTCTCAGCCTTGTGTTTACGTACAATATGTATATGACAAGAACCTGGTAGACAATTTTTTATTTTGCAAAACTCAGCAATAGAACAACTGCAAGAGAAACATTTGACAAAGTGATAAAAAATTTTACAGCACTTATTAAGGTATTAAGTCGAATTCTCTCAAAGCAAAAATCTCCATATATAATTGGTACACAGTGCGCTGAACCATAAAACCATACTCGATGAGTTGAAAAATGTTTTCAATGAAGTCATTAAAACAGTGTATTTCATTAAAGTAAATGATTCAAATCTTGTTTGTTTTCCATTTGAAAAACTCTTGCTGCACTCAAACGTGAAGTGGCTTTCCAAAGGAAAATTTTCCAAGCGATACTATAAAAGGAAATCGAGCAAATTCTGGAAGGCAAACTAGACATGCATGTAGAAATTTCTTATGTCTGTATCATGCCAAGAAATTTCTCTTTATCTTAATCTACAAAAATTGAAAAATACTATCAATTTATCAAAAATCTGTTTATAATCTCGATTAGTAATCTGACCTCAGAAGAGTTCTTAATTAAAGAACAGCTTATTGATTTGGTTAATGATTGAGGAGGTGCAAAACATATTTTTCTGGTATATCTTATAGCGATTTTTCGATTGAAATGGGAGAGTCCTATGCTTGCAAAGATTGCTCTAAAAGCTGATTTGATTTGCCACTACATATGAGTGTGAGCAAGCGTTTTCGATGCTACTTGCCATTGAAACTAAATCCCGAAACAGATTGGAAGTAAGTAATGATATAAAAGTTGCATTGGCCAAAACAGCCAAATTTAGACAAACTGGTTTAGACAAAGCAGATGCCATCCATCCCATTGAGATTTGCATTGTTCCGACAATTTTTGAATAAACAATTGATTTTTAGTACAGTAGTTTATATGTTAATTTATTTTTTAAATGATATCCGAGCTATTAAAAAATTAAAGTTAGACCGCTACGTCGAAAATTTTTAGAAAGTTTGTAAACAATTCTTCAAGCTCAACAAGGGAACAAAAGCATTCATATATGATAGATCACTACTCATCAGATGTAATTAAGTCTTTATCCCTCCTTATTGCTATTTACCAGTTATTGAAACTGATGGTCACAGTCTACCTGTATAGTCTATAAGATATGCTATGCTCTAACCAAGTGAAGGTTTTATACCATGACTAAAAATGATCTCTTCTGAAAATCTTTAGGGAGCTGAATTTTAGGTTGAACCGATTTTATATTTGGTGTTCGAAGGTTAAACATGTCTTTGTCTTCTAAAGACCATAAGGAAAGGGTTGTATTAGGACTCATTGGTAATACAGTCAAACCTCATTTATCCCAGAGCATATTATTCGACAACCCCACTATCCGATGCAATATTGATTAGGAGCTAAAAGATAATTCTCAGCCTCTCACTCACTAATTGTCAATAAGCCTAGTTCATATTAAATGAATTGGTTAGGTGAATGGATTACTCTGTACTGAAATGCATTGTTGCTCAAAATTAAATTTTAAAATTTTTAACAACGAAATGTTTCCAAGCTTGATTAGTAACACAGAAAAACAAGGAATCATCTTATATAATCTTCATATTCTACCTACACATATATTCAGCCAGTAAAGTAAATTGTATTTAGGATATGGGTCTATGAATTGACATGTATGTAGCCGTGAATTTAAATTTGGCCATTTTAAATAGAAATTGAAGGTTTAAAATTTTTGGAAGAAATATTCTACAAACATTAAAATTATATAAATTAGCCATTCCAATTATACAAAAAAACATTTTCAAGTACGGTGGAGGAGGGGGGGGGCAAACTGATCAAGGGGAGGGGAAAAGTTTTTAATGGGGGCAGGGAATATAAGAAAGTGTATACATTTATATATTTCAAAGGAGTTTCAAATGGGCAAAATAAACCCCACGGTGCCTTAGCTCCCTTGCCCCCCACCCCCTTATCGACGGGCTTGGTTACAGTAATTAAACATTTTAAGCTTTAAATTATAGAGTTCTTATATAGTTAGTTATGTGCAATAAAAAATATTAACCTCGCTCAAAAATGCATGGGCTCTTATTCAAAGGTGGTTACATTACTGCCTCTGATCAAATATAGCTCAAATGTGCATTACTATAACAAAGAAGTTAACGTTGGTGAAAAAAATAGATTTTAGATATTCATTATAAGACTTAACCTTAAAACAAGAAAAGTAATATCGAAAATCTACTCAGAAGACAAATAAGTCTAATAAATATTATAAAAAGGCTATATAATTCAGAAAATTGAAAATTATTCGGGGCGAATGGCTTTTTCGCCCCCTGGAAATCACATTGAGGGAGGGAGGCCTTCGCCCCCACCCGCCTCTTCCTCGCCCCCGGATGTGCGCCCCTGCTTAAGTATCTTACTATTCTCATTGAGGTTTTTTTCTCTTATACTTCTCATGGTGGAACACACAAAAATCAATATCTCAGGGGCGTTAACTGACGATCCCTCTCAGGGTTGTCAAGTCGCCCGCAAATTGAGTTGAAATCCCGCATAACCAAAAAAATTTTTTTTATCTCTTTAGGTTTTAAGCTAGTTTTTATTTTGTCGGACTAAAGTGCGCTGCAAGAAAAAGCGCTACATTAATATAAAAAAATTCTCCATTTAATTATTAGCAATTCCCAAAAATACTACACCAAATTTCACAATTTAAAAAACAGTTTTCTTTACAGCTTATTTATTTTTCATATCTCAATTATTATCTTTTCCTCAATAGAAATAAGAGTAATTTTTTTTAATGTTTTGTTTCGAAGTTATACTTTTAGAATTTGCAGAAGTTAAAAACATATTTGGAGGAAGGCCAAAGTTATTTATGTAGAAGAGGATACATCTGCCGTATATAAGATGGAGACTATTTGGTCATATCTAGAAAAAATCAAAGATTGTCATGAAATTGCTCGTTTTCCTAAACTTGTAAAAATTGTTAAGCTAATTTTATCTCTACCTCATCCAAATGCTGGTTCTGAAAGAGAGGAGGACAGTGAGAAATCGTCTCCAGTTGGAGGGGACCATATCTAGTATGCTGATAATTAAAATGGCAACCTCAGGAGAAGTTTCAAAATGTTTTAATTTCCAACCCCCAACCTTATTATCCAGTCAAAAAGCGATTCATCAATACAATTTGAATCATCAATGAATTTTAATTAAAAATAATAAATAATGTTTTCTAATTAAAAATCATGTTTCATCAGGTACAATTGGCTTTGTAATTATACTTATGATGCGAAAAAAATTATACTTCAACTTAATTTTTTAATGCAATCAAGCACAATCATTTACTCTGACTTATGGAAAGCCTATCTACTTATGGAATGGAATTTGATATTTTAACTTTTAGACATAGTAACTCCTCTCACATTCAATATAGCTATGAAAACATGTAGTTTAAAAATGATCATTTCCATAGAGTGTTACATAAAACACGTTTAGTTTCACTCTTAGGCATAGTTTATTAATTTGAAGATATAGAAATCAATAAAAAGTATCCACGAACTCAAAAATAACGTTTTATACAGATCTTTTAGATTTTGCTGTAAGGCCCAGTGCTTCTTCTTTTTAATTTTTTGCTTTTGTTTTAGTTTTTTGGTATATTAGTATTGACTCTGTTTAAAAATAATGTTTTTTTTAGGAATTTATTGAGTTTCAAGTAGAATCGACAACAAATAACATAAATTCTTGTCATTTAAAATATTGCAAGGGTCAAAATGACCCCTTTGGACGTTCTAGTGTTAAAACGGTGACTAAATGATGTAGTAACCTAACCATATCCTAACCTAATGTAGTGCCCCCTCCCCCAACTGAAATTTTTTTATGGCTAGGGGCCTGCGCACATAGATATGAAGTCTATTGGCTATTAATCATCTCAAAGGCATTTTTATTGGCGGTTTTTTTGTGGAAAAAAAACTGAAAAATTTAATTTTCTCCATGGCTTGACGAAAAATTTCCACCCCATGACAATTTCTGAAACAAAAAGAAATTGAGCTTTTGGTCCACTGGAATGGGAATTTTTTAAATGATCTAATAGGAAGAAGGGAAGTGGATCGTCTTCCAGACATAATCTCTGGATATAAAATAGAAAAATTATTAGGTATTCCAAAACTCTTTTCAATACAAGTTCCTTGTTTGCCCTGAAAAAGTGAAGGGGAAAAACCATTTTTTAGGAATTCCTTAAAGAACTTTTGTAGCATATTTTATTCACTCCTTTTTCTCAAAAATCATTTTCTGTTCGAAAAAAGCTACATTATTATTTGAGTTGAAAGTGTAAAATTTATAAATTTAACAAAAATGTTTATTAAAAATAGAAATAAGGATATGATTACATTCTTTGTATTGTTTAAACTTGCCAAATTATTTGAAAATTTCTTTAGGGAAGAAGAAAACCCTAAAATTGGAGGGCACAAAATATAGTATGTCCTCTACTGCAACCAAAAAGGTTAGGGCACTTATCCCCAGCCGAAAACGAGGATAAACTGTTCTGACCACTTGAAATGAATTTTCAATGCTTTCAGCAAATGCATCAATAATAATATTTAAATATACAAATTTTTGGAGAAAAAGAAAAGATGAAGATCTTTTTCCCTTAAGTGTAAGAGTAATGTATGAGTAATTTTACTTTAATTTGATGGAATTTTTTGGGATTTCAATGCTAGAGCATGAACTAGAAGGATTATAACAATTCAAGCCATCTGATTTGAGAAAGAAGTCTTTAGTACAGCCACACATTTTTACGGAGTTTGGAAGCGAAAAGCAAAACTGAGAACAGCCACCATTATTGATTGAGCATTTTGTGCCTATTAGTGAAAAAAATATTCATCTATAAATTTAAAAAAACCATGATATACAGCCAAAAATGAACTTATTTTTCTTATAATATGTTCTCGGTGTTTGTTGTTGGTTCTTACAGTGAAAATTCTAAAAAAAAGTGTACCCTTATGTTGCTTAACGTTTGTGTATTCGTTAATTAATACGACTAAAATGCAAAGATATTACACTGAGACAAAAGGTATTTTTTCTGTAAGATTAGTAAATTGTAAGTTTTATTTTTAAATAAAACTTTGTAATTTACCTAAAAATGTTTGTTATTTTTATTTTAACACTTATTCATTTGTCCTAAACTTGATAACACTTATCAAATGGAAAAGATGGAACAAGCGCTGAAAATGGGATGAGGAAAATGAATTACTTGCTGCATGAATGCTATCTTTAGTGAAGGCATAGATATCTAGGAGACGTGAGAATGTTGGCGGAGTAATGTCTGTGATATTCGTGGGATCATCTCGGGGCGCCCTTCTTACAGTGTTTGTCAGCCAATCAGTGATGAAGAAGTATTCTCGCGTCATTGCAAGAGCGAAGGAGTGGGTAAATTGTTTATACGTTGCTAATAACTTCACATCATTTCCATTTACGTCACAACTCTTAAGTGTGTTCAACTTTGCGTCTGCCCAATACAATCTCTGCTCTATTAAAATGCAATCTTTTATTAAAACTAGCCTAGGCTTTAGGGGGTCCTAAAATGAATTAGACACGAGGACATAGCAATCAAATAAAAATAATTACATAAAAAGGAAAAATCAATAACAATACTAATTTTCTCTTGATTAAATGTCTTTGCTATCACGGTAACTAAGATTCTTCTAATATATGTAGCTTCTTCAAATGATTCGATTATATTGAGATGTCAATTTTTATTAAAAATTCTAAATAATTCCACCATGAATTACATTGCTCTTTTATTTATATTAGGAATAGTTTTTAAAAGTTTATCTTATACAATAAAATCTAGAGACTTTGAAATATAAAACACTAGGAACAAGTTTTAGAAAATATAGACAAGTTCGATGACAAAAATAAAGTCTTAATAAAGCAAAATAATGTGAATTTTATTAGATCAACACTGATAACTAGTGGCAAACGAATAATTCCTTCAAAAAGTGACCTAACAACCTCAAAAAGTTGACTTTATTTGTAAAAAATTGATATAAAAATTATTCCATAATCACTTTTATTAATTATTTTTGTTAATATATTTTAAAGTATTCTCTTTTGAAAAGGCGCGATCTTTGGACAAAAGCTTTTTAATTACTGGAATTTATATTTATTTCCGTTGTCTGTTGCCTGAAAAATAGAAAAGAGATGTATTTTTCTTTCATGTTCCTTATTTATACCACATACAGTATCTTTCATTGTAAGATTCTAAGATTACGTGTTTCAAATGTTTTATTTATGTGTGGGAATGGATGAGTCAAAATTTTTATATATTATAAAAACGATCTGTGAAATAATTATAAAAATGGAATAATCTATTTTTATTTGCTTTGTTAACGCTTCAGTTAATAAAAGCAAATCCAAAATTGGTAAATTCTTTCTCTTGCTCTTTGTTTTCTTACTTGTTAAATTTTTACAAAATCGAGATTACTTACAAAAAATGGACTATTTTAATAAGTTGACCTATTAATAAAAAGTTGGCTTTTCTTGAACTTAAAACTTGTACTTCTTTTACACAACCTTTATAAAATAAGACAATTTACGTGTTTTAGAATAAATGGTATTAGAATTCTAAAGTTGACTTTATTGACTTTTAGCTAAATTTTAGTTAATTATTTTAACTAATAATAACTGAATTTTTTAACATTACTAAAATTTAGGAATTTATTTCCTCTATGTATGTTTAAGGTTCCTAGATTTTACATGAAGCAGGGAGCAAAATGTTAATGAAAAAAGTCTCGAATAAAATCTACTTCTTACAAAAATAAGTAATATAAAATATACTTTAAAAATTAAATATGAGTTTCAATACTAAAAAAAGAGATAAACAAATATATTTGGAGCTAAATTTTTCATAACTCATTTTTTCGACATATAAAATTAGTGCATGAAAAACCAGCATTCTTCCAAATTTCCCAGGATTACGGTAAAACCGCGACAAACCCTGCTGGTAACCCTAGTAGAATGGATTTAAATAATTTTATTACATAGAAATTAAATTTAAGTATGGGATCTTTCTACCTTTGATATCAAGAGCGAGACCGTTAGGCCAGCTCAGTCCTTCAGCAACCAAAGTTTCTCGATGAGAACCATCTGTCCAAGCTTTTTCAATCTTTGGTACTTTTCCCCAGTCTGACCAGTAAAGGTATCTGTAGGAATCAAGTAAAAATATTTGACTTAAAATACATGATTGCAAAAAGAAACCCTGTTTCTGGATCTGTCTGTATTGCTCTCGGTTCTAAAAGATCTGAAGATATCAAGATTTTGTGGTAGAGTTTTTCCACGTGAATGACGCCGATTACTTTTTTGCCCGTGTCTGTGTAATATAGATGTCTGGAGATAACGTCAATGGTCAAGCCATCTGGAAGAGAAGCTTAATAAAAATATTTAAAACATGTCATTACCATGATTAGCTGATTCTAAGGCAAAAATATCTCTAATAGATCGATTAAAATACCTTAAGAACATAAGAATTTGAATTTAATAGTTGGAGATCGTGGCTGTGAAGCTCAATGGTTCGAATTTACAACGTTAAATATTTTTGTTACTTTTATATGAGATTTTCATGGAGATTAGTATAAGATTGATCTCTCAATTCCCTAATCTCCATATTTTGTCTCAAGAGAATAACAATTTGAATTTCCCTTGTTTAATTAAAAATCAAAAAGTGATGCTGTAAAAAATACTTTCTACTCTTTTTTTGAAGAGTCCACCTAGCATTTGCTTCGCAAAAACTTTTTAACCTACCGATTTATAGTATATTTTATATTTGCAAAGGCTTCAAATTTCAAAAGAGTGACATTTCCTATCGTATTTTTACTAAGCATGCAGGGATTAGATTCTCGCTGAAAAAATCAGGGAAACTTCTATTTTCTTGCACGCATTATATACGCTGCATGGATCTATTTATTTAAACAGAACTCCAACCCTAGGAAAAATAGATCTAATGTCTAATTTGATATACTACTGTTCGTAAATAGCTTATTTCGAATATTTAAAATGCAATCATCTGTTTCAATCATGTGATTCTTCAGCCTGGCTCGATCAGCGGTTAATACGGGTGTTCGCTTTACTATTATGCACAGCTTTAATCTCAAATACAAATGAACATGGCATACAAACGGATATGTATACCTAATGAAAGAGATTCCCCGTTGGAAAAATGTTAACACATAGTAGTTTGAGTATTTTTCAAAATTTAAAATGAATATATGAAAATGCATAGAAAAAGCTTACAATTTGTTTCCAGTTGCTTAACGATTTCATGATGAGATCCGCCTAAATGACTTCTGATGATACTCTTATTTTTGTAATTAGTCCAGTAAATGTAGTGAGTCTTGTAGTCAAAGTCTAATGCGGCTGGCTTCTCGCTAATGTTTGGGATCGGTATGAATTCACTCGGATTATCATAATCCATATAAAATATCTTGGAGAGAATACTGTCAGCAAATATCACGAAGTTTCGATTGACAACAGCTTCGATAGTTACTGAAAAATCTTATGTGAGTAAGAGAGAAAAGGGCAGTGTCGTTAGGTGAGCTTACGTGAATGGCAGTGCTGGCCATCTGTCTTTAGGGTTAGGCCGTCAGGACAGGCACATATGCGCTGATTATTTGGCTTGGGAATGCAAAAGTGACTGCATCCTCCATTCGAAAAAGAACACTTATTTGCACCATGAAATCCATTTTTCCTGTAAACTGTTATACTTCCTAACTTTGAAAAGATCTGCAACAAAAAGATACATTTTACCATGTGTTTATGCAGGGTTTCCAAATATACTTTTTTCGTTGTCAATCTCTTAAATTTTTTTAAATCTCATGGATCCACAAGGACAAAACTTAGGATTTAGGTCTTTAAACTTGCAGAACAAAATTTAATTAAAATTCGAACATAAGCGAATCAATAGTTATTTTATTCAGAGATTTTTTTTTAATATTTACAGCTTTTTCATTCCTAAAATTAATTTTATTAACAGCCAAACATACTAAGCCAATACTAATAAATTAATTATTTAATTAAAACATTCCCTTAATTGGATTTCCAATTCTTTATGGGAGAGCTGAGTACAACAGTCACAATAAATCTTCGCATAACAACGAAGTCATGATGTGAAGTAAATTAACAACATGGCACCAAAATATATATCAACATATAGGTGTCTTCAACAAACTTTTTTTTTAAATTCTCCCTAAACTCAATTTAATTTTTATGTGGACCTTGATGGAAAATCCTGATTTAGAGGTTTTTTTACCAAAGGGAAACAAAATATATCAAGAGCTCACATAGGAGTCCGCAAATTAAAAGTTGGAAAAGTAAGCGACCATTTTTGAAACGCACACTTTTTGTTAGTCCCTATTTGAAAGCATTTTTATTAAGGGCATGGAAAATCTTCTTTACTTGTAATTGAAATTATAAATTTCTTGTACCCAAATTTTCCTGCAACATTCATTTTGCCATTTTTACCTCAGATTTCTTTTTAAAGAAGATGCGAAAATAGCATAACATTTTTAACTCTCTTCCAAATATTTTTGTAAATACACATTAGCAAGAAGAAGAACTTACTTAAATATAATAAGGGGAATAAACATAGAAGTGAAGACAAAGTAATACACGCACATCGAGAAATGCATTAGCAAATTTCTGCCGGTATATTTTTAGGTTACTATGCAAGTAACACTAGACTACACAAGAATCGAAAAATGGAATGAGGATTACAAGTTTACTAAATCACTCTAAGATAGGAGTCATGGCAATTGGATTAAGTGAAGTCACAAAAAGAATAGAATCCTTATAACACAATAAACGTGTTTTTTTAACATTCTATGAGTCTACATGCCGGGTTGGATTAGCCCTTTTTTATTTCCTTGTATCCGACTATTAACTTCCTTATTCCATCAGCTTTTCATAAAATCGTCCATCAATTCATGATTACACGGGGATATGTTGTCTACAATAAGCGCAAGATTTTTATGCCTAGTGCCATGGGTTAAATTATCATGGAATGAAATAGAAAACACCTTGTTACAAGAAGTTCTTGAAAACCTAGCACACTCCTCCCTTACCCCCTTCATAGTAACTGGAAATGAGGGCTCATCTCGCTGGACTTACCGAGATTTCTTAGTCAATTACATTGATTGATTTCAATGAGCCGGACGAAAACATACACTATGGATATTCAGGTATATCTTAATGCATGAATGAGTTTGGATTCATCGTGAGTGGCTACCATTTCATTTAAGAAAAAATTGCCTTCATAGCATTAAGACAACTAAGGAGAATGGAGTCTCACCAAAACCTTATTCATGGTTACCCCCATATTTAGGGTTGTATATATTTTAACTGGTTTGATGAAACTGAGGAGTTACTGTTTGATAAAGCAATATCAGTACATCTTCCATTCTGACCTGGAGAATATGGCCTGAATTTTCGCAAGTTAAAATACGGTTATTCTTATCAGCTGGACCAAAAGGAAGAAAAACGTATAATTATTCATCAGCTAGGACGTGAACAAAATTATAACTCCAACTTTGATATTATAAAATGATATTTGGACAGAATGCTAAAGAGATTCTCAAGCATGATATATTTATCAAACACACGGACTTCACGCACTGGATTTTTTTGTTATATAGTAGTTCATAATGCTTGTAACTGGCTGGGTAAAATGACCCACATTCTTCCTTCTTTATCATTAAGTATGTTTGGTAATTCGATTAGTCTGTGAACATATACTTAAGAGTGAGCCCTCAACCACTCAAAAACATGTCTTAGAGGCTCTTGAGGACTTTTAACTGATGCAGAAATGTGAATTAGATGTTGCCGGCTAAGAAAGTCAATGTCTAGGACTGTTACAACAAAGTAAATCTTAGAGCTGAACATACTTTATGTTCGCATATATTAGAAAATGTGGTTACAACTGGGTAAGGGCAAATCTCAAATGTATGTGCATTTTGTAATAATTAGTGTTTCTGTTTTTTCATCATTGTTTTTATCCTGGGAAATCAAAAATATTAATCCAGGGAATTGAATTTTGTAAAAAAAAATTCAATTAGTCTAATAATCATTTTTACTTTGGTTTAATCAAAAAATTATTAACAAAATAGAATATAATTAAAAGTTTGTTATTGTCATGAATTTATAGAGGTTTTGAAAATTCTCAAAGCTTAGTACAAAAAATGAAAACTTTTTCCACTCAGTTGAGTCCTAATTTTTGTTATGAACCAACTGGCTGTTGAAAAAGCTCTCTGAGATTCAACCGAAGTGGGAGGGATGATTTTTAAAGCATTTTCTAGCAGAATAAAAAAAATATTTGAGGATTGAGAGGTGGTGCTTTCACTTTTTAAATTTTACTTTGAATTGTCTTTTCTAGATTTTTTTTCAAAATCAAAGATTGGCTGGCAATCAATAAAGCCATTTACTTCCATCTGAATGTGTGATTCATCATTTGAATTCATTTTGTTAAAAAATTTTTTATTCCTATTAGAGAATATTCAAATATAAGTTTTTTATATGGCAGAAAAATTAAACCATTCGCATTATTGAAACTTTCATATTTTTTTCCTAAATTAAAATATTATAGTAAGCCAATTTGTTTTGGATCTCGTCTTTGAACAACTCTTTTAGTAAATGCTTTTTTAGATTCATTGCAAATAGTGGACTTTGTTTGCTCTTAATTATAATTAAAAAAAATTTAACTATAAGCACAAAATTCTTTTTAGTTTAACAGGGTTTTATGTAAATGAAATTTCCTAATTTATATTATATTTCTTACTTATATACTTGTCCTCTCTTTACCTGTCTGAAGAAGTCTGGATGAGGCGAAATATTACATCCTGATTAAGTATTTGTGTTTCATCAATAAAGTTTTTTACTTAAACTTGTTTACTATAATTTTTTTCATTGATAAATTTTTATTAGATTATTGGAAACGCAGATTGCCCTTTTTTAGGAGGGATCACGGGTTCCCAGGAAAGCAGATTATCATGGGATCCCGTTTTTCCGGTAATGGAGCTAAAGGAGAATACCTCATCTTTTTAGTGTTTACACCCATGACCTTACTAGAGAGTTAGAGGATCATGTAAAGGGGTTGAAACTTTTGTGTGAGACGGAAAGCTAGAAGAATGGAGCAAAGAGATGAAGAAATAGATTCGTAGAAAAAGTAAAGTAAAGAAAAGCGAGAAAGAACATTAACAAAAGCGATAACAAAAATTCCATAAATGGAATGAAACCAGACTTGTGGTGAAAAGAAACTGAATGATAACATCGTCATGGCGTATAACACGTGCGGGCAATAATTTTCATCTGCCATCCGAATCAAAGTATACGTAAAGGTTAAGTGTGTCGTCGTTAAAGTTCCGCTCTGTGTAGTTATTGTGATGAATAAAAAGGCTTTAAATTTATAGAATGATTAAATTACACTTATCAATAAATTTTTATTGTTTGCGATCACGAATTAACTTTATTTCCTATTCATATTTTGTTGGATAAATTTGTTAACTAGAATATCAAAATAGGCTATGTCTTTAACCAAAGATGTGGAAGTAATAAGGTAAATTTATCAAAATTGAAAAATGAAAGTAGTTACTTTTGGTCCAAGAGCCAAGCTTTTGTTGTGCTGTCCAGATTTGGGAAGTCTTAGTATGGTGTTCTGCGTCCAATCTGTCCAGTATATAAAATTGTCATCCAAAGCTAAGCCGTATGGGTAAATTTCGCTTCCGAACAAAATTGTCTTCTTCTGGCCCCCATTGTAGTCATAGGATTCTATGCTATTTTTAAAGGCATCGCACACGTATATTCTCTGCTCTTAATGCAGAAACACAAAGTTATAAGGTCAGAAGCTCTTGTATGATATATTTTTAAAAACCTTTGTGATCCACAGCTAAACCTGTAGGAGATTGCAACTTTTCGTTTATAATTTCAATGCGATTACTTCCGTCTGTTTCTGCTTTCATTAACTTGGCATTATTAAAAAATTTCATGTCATGCCGTTGAATCCAGAACAAGTAACTTAAAATACATCAATGGTTAATTTTTTTTATTATAAGATGAAAAGATGAGTCCTAACCCAACAGAGTAAGAGTAAGCGATGTCAAAATGATACTATACCGTCTGTGTTGAAAAGGGCGGATTGAAATAAGAAATCTGACTGTTAAACTAATAGACGATATTATGAGGTGGCGTGAAATACAGAATCGTGTTTCAATAAATCAAACAAATACTTTTAAATATAATATTGCAAATACACATTTTAAAATTTTTAAAAAGATTTTTTTGGGTGTCAACATGATGGGATATTCCTTTTCCTGATAAAAAATTATAAATACTATTTTACTTTTTTATTAAACACTTCTAATGAACTTTTTATTGATTCTTAGTTTCTATTGCAATGAAAAGATTTGCACTTAGTGTATCTGAAATATAAAAGCCTCAGATAAAATCCAGCTCACTTACAATGTTTTCAACTTTAGTGTTTTACATGACACCCAAACAATAATCTCGGCTTTCTTCAAAAACTAAAATTATCATGATTATCAAGAATTTAGCGATGCCCTAAAAAGGCTACGCGAAGCTAGCTTTTGAAACGAGGATGCAGTCTTCGCCATTCATGAGGCCTTTAACTAGTTTAGAAGTGAGGAAAGAGAATTGAAGTATTGCCTAGAGATAATAAAAAAGGATTTCGCAGTCCTAACAATACACTATTCTTGAGCAGTCAGTGTGTCGGACGAAAAAATAAGAAGCAGCGCTCCTATGATTGTTGATATAGAATGTTTAAAGATTAAATGGAAGCGATGAGATTAGTTTAATGTACCCTAAAATCGGATCAATAGCCAAGGATTCAACTTCATTGACGTCTTGAATGAGGATTTTGTGAGCACCGGTAAGGACATCCACGATTCCTATCAAATTTGCTGCCGTATTTGAGTAATAGAGAATATGAGCGATTGGATCGATAGCTAAGCCTCCGGGTTTCGCGACTAAAAAGATAAAGATTGTCGAGTACTTTGAGAGAAATGCAGAATTGCAAAAAAGAATACAAACCTAAATTGCTAAGACTATGTAGAACTTTTGGATTAGTGTAATTTTTCTTGGGCAGATCTGTAATGTGAACAGTTTTGATTGTCTTGCTTCCAGTATCAAACCAGAAGATGCTTTCAAGATTTTCGTCATAAACAACCATATCTGGTTTTGATAAGCCTTTTAAAGGAAGATGATAGTGAGTCTTGGGAAATTGCAAGTCCATGATATAAATTTTATTTTGTAGGATGTCGGTTGTGATTAAAAATTCTTCCATTAAATCAAATCCTTTGCACTTCTTCTCCTTCTCACTGTACGAAGTTCCATCTTGACATTCACAGTGGTATTGATTATTAGGCTTTGGCAAGCATAGTTGGTCGCAATCATTATTTTTGCCACACGGTCCATTGTCTGCGGATTAACATCATTATTGAATAAGAAATTCTATTAGCATTATAGATCAGTACAGATTTTAAGTTGAATTAAAGATGCACGGCGTCTATTTCATTAGGAATAGGTGTATACCTCATAGAAGCTCAGAGCCTGCATTCCTATCAGTGAGGATACATTATTTAAGATGGGGGAAGATAAAAATGTGTTATACTTACGGTAAAAATGGACGATAAAAAGCTAAAATGTTACATTCATATTTTCAAATATAGCCATGGGAATACTTTTGCAAAAAAAATAAAAAAAATTCTAAAAATTGCTATGACATCTTGTATGAATTTGAAGATGATCTGTTATTTTTGAGTCAACTTTTTTCGATAAAAACAGGCGGAAAACAAATAAAATTTGTATTAATGCAGCACAATATAGAGCATAAGTCCTTAAATAGTTGTCTAGTTAATTTTTTGGAGAATTTTTCTAATTATTTTACGCATTTCATTCTTGTAAAATAGATAGATATTTTATATTTTATAGATTTCAGCATTTTCTTCTATTGAAAGCAAGCACATAGCCTCACTTTATTGTCAAGGGAGGCCAAAGCTAAAAAAAAATCAATAGACGCAATTTTATTAATCAAAAAATAAACTAATTTTAAACCGTGAAAAATTCATATTATAAGAAAAAAAGAAAATTTCTATGAATTATACTTAGTTTAGCACATACTTAGTTAGTTTATACAAAGTTAGATTTTAACCAATTTCATCTCAGACAAATTATGGATGCCATGAAATTAAGTTTTCGAAGAAGTGATAATGGTAGACCTAAATTAACTTCGATGGAGGAGATAAAGAATGATGCAAAAAGTTTAGAGCTCAAATTGGAGGACGTATTTATTATTTATCCTTCTTGGTGACTGAGTTTACCTCAGCATGCTAGAACTAATAAAAGCTGATAAAATGGTATAATGATGATGATGATGATTTTCTGAAAAATTTTATTAAAAAATTTAAACAAAATAGTTCAAAAGATTTCTTGATATTTTATACAATAGCTCATATCCAATTTAAACAATTATAGAGACAAGAATATCAAAAATTTTGCAATAAATAGTCAAAACTTTCGAATTATTCCATAGCAATTCGAGAAAATTCATGTTCTCTACCAAAGCCCCTTTTATGATATGGTTAGTGAGGAAGGGGTGGAGATATGGAGAAAAGGCTATTGTGCCACAAAACTAAAAAATCTCAAAAACTGATATCTTATGTTTAATTTTATGAATGAAATTCTATGCAAATTGAAAAATGCATAGCTAAATCTATTTAAATTTAAAAATAGTTGAAATTTTTTGGGAAAAAATAATATAGGTAACTAATTTAATTTTTTTACAACTTTATTTAAAAACTACATATTAGATAAATATCTTTTTTCCTAAGTTATATAAATAGGATATTTTTAGCTTGTCAAATTTCTCCGTCTTTTAGATGGTTCCAGATTTGACGTCGCTAAACAACGGAATCCCAGAGGATTTATAAGAATCCTGGTTTTTCATTAACTAATCTTATATGTCAAAAAAGGAATTTAGAAAAATTTAGCTCCAAATTTCATAGTTTATCTCTTTTTCAGTATAAAGACCCAGTTTTTAGCCTTAAAGTATTTTTATATTAATTATTTTTGTAAGAAAAACACATTTTTGTTCTTGACTTTTTTCCATACCATTTTTGTAGATTTAATAATGCCAAAGTCCGGCACCCCTAAATGGAGAGTCCAACAAGACTAGTGAGAGGGGCAGGAGCGTAGCCTACTAGTTTCACTGCCCCAACTTCCTTTTTTGGATTTATGGTAGATTTTTATATAAGCATGAGCTTGAGCATGTATGTGTAAATTGAGACTTTCTTTGTATAACACCAACTGAATGCGTCTGTCTCTTGCCAACTTCAATGTGTTTGCTCATATGATATTTATGGAAAATGTATGCTAGGAATGTGTGTATACATACATTCGACTGCCTTTCGAGTTTTACCCTTCTTTTTAGACATGGTTGATGGACACTGAAGGAATAAAACAGTTTCATTGTCTGACTGAGTATCATATTTTCATGTTTAAGTTTATGAAATAAGTATTTGCAATTGTATCTTCAAATTAATAAATGTATTTATATTTTGGGTTTTTGGTGATAAAAGTATTTCTATTTGTGTTGTATTTTAAAATTTGGTAGCGAGAGGATTTTTATTTATGACTCGAAAATAAGTATTTGATCCAACCCCGTTGTATACACGAAGCACTAATATTTAGAATCCCACTGCAATCGCTTTCAGAGTTTTTGCAAAAGTGATATTGATAGTAAAAATACCCGAGTTGTAATTGCGATCTTCAAACACTTTGATATCTCCGAAAGTCATTCTTGTCTCTATGTCCAGAATTGTGTAATTTTTCACGTTTCTAGCACTCGTATTCACCCAAAGAATGGAATGCCATTTCCAGTCAGCCCACAAAACTTGGTTCTGATAAATGATAATACTTCTCGGATTTATGAACTCATGAAAGCGGTTTTTCGAGGTATCAACCAAGACTTGTCTGTTATTTCCATCGATGTCAATCACTTCAATGAAGTTGACTCTTCCAAAGTAAACCTTTTTTTCTAAAAGGTATATCACAGTTATTTCTTTACTGCGTTTACATGCACTCAACTTGCTAATGCACTAATTGAAATAGAGTGTGGTCTATTTAAAGTAGGGCAAATACCACATGTGTAATTCGCGCAATCCTATTAAAAGTGAAAATTGGAGAAAATTTGAAGGATATGTATATTTCAGCAAAAGGAAACTTGTATTTTCTATTAGATTTATATTAAGTAAGGAAAGTACAGCTTTTGTTTTATTTGTGTTATGCTTATGGCATATGTTTATATTGTTAATAATGATTAATATTTTTTTAAAACTTTTTTTAAACTTTTGATGCGTAGTCTACTAAAATATGAGCTTACTTTTACGCTATTTTATTAAACTATCTAAAATATGAGCTTACTTTTTTAACATTATTTTTGATCTTTGAAAACGGATACTCAATAGGATTTAGTGTATATGAATAAAGAAATAAAAACTTTATTGTATGCGTAGCTTTTAGCCTTTCAAGATTGGTCCTTTAATGAATTGTGGAGTTGCCCATCAAATAACAATTTATTATTGTGTTATTATATTTAATTTTTTCTAAAAGTTCAATGAAAAGCTGATTAATTTTTTTCCAGAATTACACGTTGTCCATTTCTAATGATTTTGTGATACCAACGTTAGTACAAGAATATTAACTCCTGTCACTATTTTTGTCTTTCATTAATCTTCTTTATCTTTTATCAATATATATTCATTTTTTTGATCGTGAGAACATTTTACGAAATTTTCACAAAATAGTGTTCTTTTATTTATGGAATCCTCACTATTCACTCTAATATTGTTCAAAGTAGATGTTGATATGTCAAAGTTAAATGTGTTTTCAATGAATTCCTTTATTTTTGGGGGTTATTTGTGGATCTTTTGAAACAAACTCTTCAATATAATGAAGTGCTTCCCAAACGGTGCTTCGCAGCTCACTGATGCGCCCTTGAAAATAGCAAGGTGCGCCATGAAAGGTAACTATGTGAATCCTAAGATTCCATCAAAATCCCCAATTCTTAACAGGGGGTGCACTCACCCCCAAGGGGTGCGAGACAACATAACAGACGGTGCGAGAAACGACCAAATAATGGACAACATATGTAGTAGTAGTAGTAGAAGACAAACTCATTATTTCTCTAAACCAGCTTAGTATACAGGTTGGAAATGACACTCAAGTTGTCTACCCGCGTTCAACCGTACTATTTATGAGAATAGGTATATATTCAATTTATTCTACTATTACTTCTGCGTATGTTGTCTATTATTCATTTCTCCCTATTGCTTTACTCTCCCATAAATTATTTGTGTTATCATACACAATGTGTATACAAAAAAGTTGTCTCTAAAAAATAAATGATTATTTTATCATACTTCTTTATATTTTAAAATTTTATGACCGATTTTCCCATATCAATATCAATGGTGCGCCTCAAAGTTGCAGTTATTTCATAGGTGCGCCTTAGGGTAAAAAAGTTTGAGAAGCACTGATATAATGTATATGGATTGTGAAAACGTTTTTCGTATTTTAATATTTTCCAATGTTCTTTTATTTTTATATGATTGAACAATACTTTTTGTGGAATTGTAATTAAACTCAAATATGTCAGCTGATTCTCGAATACCGGTTCGTTCTTGTTCACTTTGTCTCATTAAATCTTATTTTTTTCAATGAGATAATGGTCATGGCATTCGAAAATATTTTTAAATCAAATTAAAAAGCTTTAGAGATGATATAGAACTCAATTTTAAAAGTTGAAATAGAGAGCATATTTTAATGTATTTTTTCCAAAAAAATTATACAAAAAAAACATAATTGCACAAGCACGTAACGGAATTGCAAAGTAACAGAACTAGAAATAAAATATATATAAATTTTGTAGCGAAATCAATCACATTCAAACTACAAAGGCAATTCCCTTTCATTCATTATACACGAATCGATATAAAGAATTTTTTTGGAAATATTTGCCAATTATTATTTTCACACAACTCATCGGCCATTTCTATCTGTATTTTGTCTGGTTCATCGTATTCATGAAGGGTGTTATTAATCAAGATAAAGGTAGGGCCTTTTGCGAAGTTAATAAATCGATTGATTATGATGAGGCTTATAGCTTGCTTTTGTCTAATTTTTTACCAAGTTTTGCTAGGTTTGAGAATACAAGAATCAGGTGTTAAAAATAAGCGCATTGCACTAATGTCTGGTTGAATCATGGCATGAGACACATGATAATGTTGCAATTTGTAAACTAAATTTGAACATAGAATCCATTTTCCAATAACTATTCAATGAAAAATTCAGTAAAGCTAGGCATCATTCGAAATCTTAAGATTCCTTATTTTGAAAAGTATTTTGTCGAATATCGTGTATTGACATTTTGATTGTGTGTCAAAGTTAGGCAGTAGCGTAACTATGTAAATAGGTATACAAGAAAAAGTTACCTCTTTCATCAACTGCCACGGGAAAAGGTTTGTAAATATTTGAAGCCAAAATTTTGCGATTCTTGCCGTCCATATCAGATCTCTCAAGTCTGGGGAACTTCAATTCCTGATCTGTCCAAAATAAATACCTGAAAGTAAAAAAAAATGTTTTTAAAAGCAGAACAATTTAACGAGAGTGCAAACCCTAAAGACGGAGCAACTTCAATATCCCCAATCTTTGAAATATTCTCGGATAATAAAACTTTGTGAAAACTTCCATCAAGAGACATGACGTTAAGCGTATTGGATGCGATGTCGCCATAATATACTAGTTTAGCGTACGGATCAACAGCCAATCCACGTAAGTACGAACCTAAAATTCGCAAGCACACTACAGTAAATTACCTTTACTCAAAGTCCAAAGCTGAGAAGTGATTGAATTCAGTCACTAATTTTGGAACCAATTAATTCTGCGATTCTCAGGGCGGGAAAATTAAAAATTCCCCCTATCGTTTACTAATTATATTGAGAAATTGTATTGAAAATAAACAAAAATATAAAGAAAACTTTTATGTAATTCAAGGGAGAAAAATCGGATCAAAGCCATCGACCCCCAATAAAGGGATAAGATGAAGAAGAAGAAGAAGGGATAAAAATCAAGTTAAAATTTTACATTTCTAGAAATATATATATATGTATATTTTTTTAGAATTGCATTTCCGGTTTTACTTAATGAATAAACACAAATAATTTAAACTAATATTATTAGAATCGTTTAATTAATAAGGCTAATATTTCTAATTACAATTAATCATTTTAGTAACAAAAATATAGACAACGAACTTAAAATTAAAAAAAACAAGTCAAATATGTGAAATACAAAGTATCTCTGATAAATTGACTAACACAAGAATGGTTCGTAGACAAAAAGGCGAGTGGACAGAAAGGATAACTTTGCAGAAAAGTTAATCCCTTACAGCGGGGAACTTTATTCATACAAGTGGGTTCCCGCATTCGTTTTACACTTCGCTCGAACAGATCGCTTTCTAAGTACCTTCAAAGATCATTCGTGCTGGGATAGCCGAGAAAATGTTCTTTATTATATTAAGCTAAAAGTATTTCTAAGTCGAATTTTTCCTAACTCGAACTAATTTTGCATCCCAATACTCATATTTCAAGAGATTACGTTGAAAATTAATACACTTCAATAGCCCTATGACATCTGCAAAACGTAGTAGTTATTGCAAAACTGAAGAAGCTCTTATAATCGTCTTTACAATATGAATGTTATTTTCAAATGTCTTGGATTATTCAACGAATCATATATCTCAGTGGTTTCCAACCTAGAGGTCGCGACCCCAACTGGGGTAGATATCTTTTTTTGGAGTCGTAGAACTTATTTTTCTTTTTGATGCAAAATTACCATAAGTGCGTTTTAAAATTTTATGTCCTTTATTTCAAGCAGAATATCAAATTAGATATTTATAATTCAAATTAGATATTTTTCTAATTTGAATAGAAAATCCTATTTGCGGCCACAAGGCTTTTTACATACCCTTGCAGAACTCTCCATGATTTTTTTTCAACAGTTTGGTTTTTGGATCTATGTGTGTACTTTTTTTTTTTTGATTCTGCTGAATAAATTCTTTCTTTCTTCTTTCTTCTTACATTCTCAATATATCCAATATATCGCTTTCGCCATCAATGTCATTAACAAATATAGAACTATGCTTTTTGTGATACTGCGCTAGGTAAGAAAAACTATAGTACTTGCAATAGTATAAATCTGTTTTATTATATTTTGGGTTTTAATTTTTTACATTTTATGTAGTACAATGAGAAATAATGTGGCGTCAAAAGAGAGCGAAGTAGTGATTGCTCTTTTCTCCACCGTTGTTCCTTATCTTTTTAAAACGAGCTTCAAATGTTAAACTCTGTAAAACAACAGCACATGATGCTAGGAATATTCCCGTTCTAGAAGAAAAATGTCCAATCTGCAGTGCCCTTAAACATTTCTGCATGGTGTTCTCGTCTAAATCAAGTACTGTTGTATTGTTCAAGAAGAGTGATAATTTTGTTTGTAAGTCAAACATAAAACACTTGAAGTAACTGATTGGTGATCATTTATCCTTTACCACAAACAGATAGTGCTTCTAAAGAAATAGAAGTAATTATATTAAATTCATTGACTGTTGTAAGTGTTTTAATTCTGGCAGCTGTTTCTCAAAATATTTCCCTCATGTGTATTCTTAAAATTTATTACATGTGTCATTTGTAAAAAGAAAAAGTAGTTGTTCGTGGTAATAAGTATTTTCTACAAATATTGCTTTAATTCTTTTATATATTTGTATGCCTATAATATTTATCTCATTATTTTGCCCTCATTTATCGCTAAAATCAGAAGAGTTAAAAAAATTTGTTAATATATTTAATTATTATTTTTGTTAATATATTTAATTGCCGATATTTTTCTTTAATATAAGCATATATTAGTTCAAATTAATATATTTTACACAAAGCCTTTCTCCGTTAACCCATTTTAACCGAACGTAGCATATATTTTCGATGAATTTTGCATTTAGTCGAATTTGGAAATCTGCGAAAACTATATTGACAGATAGCGATTTATTTGTGATGGGATCACAAATTAGATTGTGAAAAAATGCTTACGCCAGCATAAAAAGGTTGGGAACCACTGATCTATCTACTGTCATCTAGCATAATTCATGTCTCAATGAACGGATATTATTGGGATTACCCGTTAAAGAACACGCATCTAAGCTTCCATATCCTCAAAATGAGAAGTTGCCATTGCCATTTGGATCAACTCTAACTTTTCATTGAAATGATTAAGTATTTATTATTTTAGTAAACATATAAAATATGTGATTATTCGGGCTATAAATAAATAAGTACAAACTCTTTGTTTTAGAAAAACGTTAAATATATTTAAAACTTAAAATAACTATATAGTATAAAATTTAACTTATAAAATAATGCTAGCGGATTCTTTGCAGACAGGTGATTTTTTCTACAGACCACTAGTGATCTGAAGAACACTCGTTAGCGACTCATGCTCCAACTCTAAATGATCAATATTAGGCATTTCTTGCTTTAAATCATCGATGCCTTTACTATTCCCTTGATAACTTTTTGTGAAAAGGCGCAAAATATTTGATATTATTTAAATAGGTAAAAACTTGATTCGAACTATGTCTATCCAATTTTTTTGTAGAAATCATCTAAAAGATAAAATTTAACACATTCTTTCGATAAGAAGTAAATATTAAAATATTGTTAAGATACACTACATTCTAAATCTAACTCATGAGAATCTTCAGGAATGAACTCAGGAGTTGGTATTTGGAATAAAACAATATAAAAGGTGTTTTAGAACATTTATGGCAAAATATATATAAAAATGTGAACTTACTTTGACAAATGTTACCAGAAAAATCATTAGAATTTATAGTCAAGAAGTATTATGATTCAAAAGAACCTAAAACTTGAACAACAGTATCAAATTTTTTGATAAATAAGGAAGTTTTCTTATGGAACAGTATCAAAAAATTTTTTATCAAAAACTAATTACACATTATTTAATTTTTACTGTAATTTTTTGTTTTTATTGATTGAATTTTATGCGGTTAAAAATTTTGACAAATTCAAACTTTGCGAAAGACGACGTTTCTTTTCAGGTCGCAATCAATTCGACTTAGACGGAGTACAATATAAGATCTAAAAAAACAACTTTAATAATATAAAAAATCTAATTTAATTAATTAAATTAAATATATAAATGTGAATTAAATATGAAGAAACAAATTAATCTTTCTTACGAAGAATAAATAAAACTGCCAGCCAGCCATCGTAACTTGAATTGGATATATTGAGAATGTAAAATGTCATTCATTCAAATGAATTTTTTTCATTGGTTAAAATAAGTACAGTATACACGTATAATGTATATGCAATATATATAAAAAAAATTTTGAAGCAAAAGATTTATTATAGTAAAATAAAGTAAATAATATAATTCAGAATGATGAAAGTAATGTAAATATATATATAAAGTATCATTATTGAAAACGGGTGTTTGAGCCTCCCTAAATCGAGGTGTCAAAATGCAAATTTTCAAAAAGGATGGAAATGAAAATTTTTCAAAAATTTTAAAATCTTTTTTGGTAGATTTGAATACGCTCATTTCAATTGTTCAAGTTATTTCAAATTTTCATTGAAAGTAAAATTTTTTTACATCAAAGTATAGATAGAAAGATGTCTTACAAGAGAGAAATAAAAAAATTCAAGAACTTTATCACATAAAATTTTTGAATTTTTCTAAAATTAGCTAAATTTAAAGCCAAAAAAAGCAATATTTATTCAAGTAAAAAAAGTAAGAAAATTTTTTTTCCAAAAAATTAAGTCAGTATGAAAAACTATAAAGAATTTCGTATCATAAAATGTAAAATTTGGAAAAAAAATATTTTTAATGTAAAAATTTTTCCTCAAAAATGTCACCTTTTTTCAATTTAAATCACAAATGTGAAAAAAACAAAAAAAAATAAATGTTGTTCCAAACACCTTAGTTTTGTATGCCATTTAACGTAGTGGGTGTTAATTTTCAAAATACGTACATTTTTCGAGAAATTGAAAGTATCTACTTTTTTCGGGTCATTTACGGGTTATTGGTCGTGGGATATAAAAAATTGACGCACACCACCCCAAAAAGTAGCAGCTAAATGAGGGGGATCACAATTTAAATAAAAACTGTAATGAATTTCCAGAAATATATTGTATAAAATCATTTAGCCTAAAAAAATATATTGGATTTGTTAAATTTAAAAAATTTCAGGTTCGCCCACAAAATAGCAAACTTTTTCTGTAAAGTGGTATGATGTAGAGAGGCCCTTTTCTATCCACTGGACTTTTTAGTCATTTTACCCAAGATATATCGGCAGATGGCCTGGTGGATGAAGCATAGGTTCTATGTCCGATTATCGCCATTTCGATTTCTAATCATGACATCTCTGAAAAATACTCTTCTCTTGGATACGAACACGAAAACTAAAAAAAATGAAATATAAAACCAACCCAGTAACTAATATACTAAACGAATTAACTTGTTATTCAAGAGAGTAAGGCAGTATTGGCGAAACGTTGGACGATGGACAAACCGAAATGCCTTCATTTAACCGAAGTACCAGGCACTTCCATAAACATGAAAGTTACCTTTAAAGACTTCGATGAGAATCGTTGCCTTTGTCTGCTGTAAACATTAAGATAACGCGTGAAAGATATTCGGTGGAGAATTTGTTATTTACATTCCACACGTGTGATAGGTTCCACATTCCGCAGGTATTATTTCAAAATGAAACTAGCTTAATAATATATTTATTATTCTACTAAGATTCACCCAACTTGAAATTATATTTTATGTATAAGGGGAATTCTCACAGAATGCATCATCACAATGATAGTTATCATGATTCGCTATTTTATCAAATCTAATTTTATTAACTCTCTCTAAAATTATTCTGTCAAAATTGAACTTTATTCAATCAAATTCGTGCTTTTATTAAAAGGCTTTCATTTTGAGAGTAATAGTATTAAAGTACCGGTAGGATTGAGCTGGCGAATAACTTCATAGTCAGAAGAGTCGAAGTTAAAACGAATGATATTTTTGATTTGGATGTTTGCGATATAAATTTTTTGAGAGAGTTTGTCAATATCCAGGCCAATTGGTCTCTGAAGAAGGGAATCATTGAGTTCGAGCAAGACATTGTTAGAAATCTTTAGATCTTGACTAATGTTGTATCTGTAAACGTCATTGTTGGCACTGTCACTTAGCGTGTAAAATAAGTAATCTGTTAACAAATTTAAATTTAACATTTCATAGAGATAAAATTTTTTATCTTTTATAAAATATATCGTAAGCCGCCCAGATTTTTATATGTTCTCTAATTACTCATGAACGTAGCTAGTTTTCATTCTCTCGCGGGGAAAAAGAAAATTTCAGACGGGGGAAAATATAGTATTCGCCTTCCAAATTTAAATCTGTATACATTAATTTAATTTAAATTGAATATAAGTTTGTTTTCAACTACATTCTGATATTCATAAAGCTTTCTATGTATCGAAACTATTTTTCTCATGGGAGCGAAGCGGTCCCCTGACTTCTTTGGTTAGGTCTTTGTATAGGGCTTATGGAAACATATTGAGAGCTCGAAACTTAGAAACGGGATAAGTTTAGAAGCGATGAATCTTTGGAAATATGAAAACATATATTAAGTTAAGACAATGCAAATAAATTCCCGAATCATTTAAGAATAGGCACTTATGATTGATCAAAACCCACGTTTTTATCCTTCATTTGATTTTAAAAATATAATACATTTGTAGCAATAGCTGATTAGTTCGTTTGGATAAGTTAGTTTGTTCAGCGTATCTTATTTTATCGAAACATATAGCTGTAATTTAACACTTAAAAAATAGGGGACCTTGAAAGTTGTGCTTCCTTCGTTTCTTGTTAGATTCGCGAGTATTATCGTATTTTTTACTAAACAGGATTACTGGGGTAATCTTTAGTGTGTTATAGCGAACGCTCATCACCTTATAATTGGATCAAAATGAAACTTTAGATTTAGACAGAAGGCAGGCATTCAACTACAAGCATATAGAAGGTGAATTATTAACACTTTGAGGAGCAGAATGTAAAACACTAATCATCCGCTTTCATTTTCAATCCAATTTTATATATTTAACGCTTTGAAGATCAGTGTAACACCGAAATGAAAAATCCTTTTCAGGAAATCAGTGTCGCATAAAATAAAAATCGTCAACATAAGTTATATAAAGACTAATTGAAAAAGAAAGAGATGATTAATTTTGGAAAAACAATGCCTGAAAGTGTTAAATACATAAAATTTGGATTGAAAAAGAAAGTAGGCGATTAGTCTTGAAAATCAAGGTACACAAGGGGTTAAAGAAGACGATTTTCATTTGTTGACACACTGGCGTCACACTTGTCCTCAAAAGGATAAGGCATTTATTCCAAAAAGAACGATCTTCGTAGATGAATTTTTCTACAACACTAGAGATATACTACGACATTTTTCTTTCCTACATTTTATGTTGATTTGAATATTCATTTTCCGACGAATCAAGTGATGGATTAGAACTAAAGAAATCTGAGTCGCGCTAGAATTGTAAGGTCCATACTAAAAATTCAAAGCATCATCGATTGTTCACGTGTATTTCGTAGTAAAGATTTTAAAAGTAAGATTTTAGCATTGCTATCCGTGGTACACAACCTTCTACGATTAGCATTTTATATTTTTTTAATCATTCTGAACTTTTATTTAATACCATTTTTCTTTCATTATAATTTCATATTTCATCTTTAAAAGTCTGTTTCATTTTTGTTGATTTTAAAGGCATAAAAATATTATTCATTAGTTTATGACATTTTATCGACATTATCGTTTTTATTTGGTAGAAAATTAAAAAAGTATAATATTTTTAACAAATATTTATTCATTGTAATAAATAACTGCATATAATCTTTACAGTCTTTCAATAAACATAAAAAAGAACTAATTAAATATTCATGAATCTTATTTTATTTTTTTATAAAAAAAAATTTTTTTTCTATCGTTAATATATTATTTAGTTTTTAATTTAATTTATGAATTACTTCTTTCAGACTTTTGTGTTATAGTTATGGTCAGCTCGATTCAAGAGGTTAGACAATTTCCCAGTCATGATAATAAAATTAATCAGCTACTTTTTTTTTATTAATCTTATCCCCCCACAAAAATGTTGTTATATAAAATTAAAAAAAACCCAATTCCCTTCCTTAGAAAGAAGGGGGGGGGCAGGCACCCATGGGTAAAAAAAAAAGGAAGGATTTTAAACCTCAAGAAGAGGAAAACCCCCATATGCCCCCCTTAAAATTACTTTTAAAAGTTCTACGTTGAGTATTGAAAGTTTCTTAGATTTAAGCTACATTCTCTACAAGTTTAAAATTAAAATGTACAAGAAGTCATCTAGAACTTTCAATTAACAGGCTTGTGTTCGTAAATGATATTTCCATTATTATTCCATTTGATAATATAGATAGTTTTGATGTCAAATCATCGCAATCTTGATCCAAAAGTTGGAAAAAATGCATATTTGGTCATCTATATACAGAAGATGTTGTGGGCCATTTAAAATTTTAGGACTTATTATAAATAATAAGCTTGACTGGAAAGATCATATCCATCATTTGACTGATAGAATGTTTGGTTTACTAGGTTTTTGAAGAAGTGAAGGAATATTTTAGCTGTAAAAGCGAACATACTACTCCTGTACAAAGCTCTGATGCTGCCTCACCTAACTCATAGTATTGTGAATTTGCACACGTTCAAACTTCAATGATCGTAAGTTTTATCATACGAATCAAATCTTCTTTGATAATATACTTTTGAAATTAACTGAAATTTATCAAAAATATGTTGGGCTTTTACTCTGCACGTTTTTTCATTAGATGTTACTTTATGCTTTATATTTAGTCTTGAAGTTGGAATTTGCAATGTTGTGATTGCTATCCTTCAAGATCTCCATACCTTTTCAAAACTCTTTGTCTCAAGTTACATATACACAAGCAAATAGTTTCTTACAAGTCCTATTATTTCAGGAATAAGAACTTTTTGAATTCATCATTCTACACCTTTTCTTTGTCCAGAATCAAAAAAATCCTTCATCAATGAATGCCAAAATGTGAAGCTTTCATATCAAAAGATGTTTTAGTATGCTCAAGATATTAATTTTGAACAACATATTTTTGTCTCCTTAATTTCTTACGTTTCTCTCTTATTGGGTAATAACAAGTGGTGCTAAAGGGTCTTGTATCCATCCACCCTACAAAGCGCAGTATTTATTCTTTTTCACCATACAACTATTATATATATTATATAGTTGTTCTGTCTCCTGTATGTAACTATTCCTTTTTTTATTCATATCGGTTATTGTTGGATAAACTTCTACTTCTTCTTCTATTATTTATTTCAAAAGGACATGTGACAACAATAAGTGGTCAACATGCTTCCTATCAAACATAATCTACGTCATAGTGACTTAGATTCAGGGCCCGCGCACCCTATTTATTTTGGCGGCTTGAGCCCCCCCCCCCCTCCCATTTTTGACCTGAGCCCCCACCCCCACTCAATTTTCCAAGTCTCTCCACACAATTTTTCAAGCTTAAATAAGTTTTAAATGAATTACATCCGATAAAATGCGCTTGTGAAGAAGTCTTTTCTTTGTACATTGGTAGTTTCAATAAATATATTATAAAATTGTCTAGAGTATTTTTTGAATATATGATTATTTATTCAAGCTGCTCTAACAATAGGAATCAGCACTGCATCCTGTTAGAGAAGTTTTTCGACCCTTAAAAGAGTTTTTGAGTTTTTGAACTATTTCAACGAAAAGTCAAGGTTGAATGTTTGACATGTAAATTGCTTTATTACTCTAAAAATGATATATTGTTAATAAAATGATTTTGTTCTTTCACTTTTGTTTTATAATAGTTAATTATACTCCTCAATCCTTATCACCTTACTTTTATGACTTCAGATGTTGATCGAATTTGCTTCTAGAAAAGGAATTTATAGTGTGTGTTTTCATAGTGTATAGTTTCAGCCCCTTTGAGCCCCCCTTCTCAAATTTTGGTTAGCGCGAGCTCTGCTTAGATTAAGTCCTATCTATTTTCGATGAACTTACGTATATTCATAAATTTTTCACAATAATATTTTATTGTCAAGTTTTTAAATTTTGAAACATTTTCTCTTCCTTATTTTCGAGGATACGATTTGGACATAAATTGTTCTTCTACCAAAAATACCACTACTGTTTTTCAAAGATTTGAAAGTATTTTTAGATTATCTTCTAAAGTACTGTAAGTATTGAGATCAAAAACATTTAGACACTTATACCAAAGAAACATCGGCCAGCATCTACACCCGATTTGACGTTATTGTACAATACTCTTGATTGATTCAGCCTATTATCAAAGTTTCCAACTGTTTTTTTCTCTAAAATATATAAGCAACCGAGCATCCATTTTAATTTTTGTTACTTTACAAAACTCCGATATGCCCACAGCTAGAAGTAAGTTAGAATTTCGAACTAATTTTTTTGACAATTTAAACCCCAATAAAATACCTCGTATGTTCTAATTTAGTTATAAAAATTTCCCTTACGAAAACATATAATATTGGAAATCAATTATATGTTACATTTTAATAAACTAATTTTTTTGTTAAAATTTAATAAACTTCTCTTGTAAACATTAGGCATAGGATAAAAATGTTTACTGAACATGCTCACATCAATAATATTAAATGTTCAACAAAAGTGACTGACATATTAGAAGGAGTCCTATGCCCAAAAATCAAAACAAAATAAAAGGATTTCTCCAATGTATCAAAGAAATAATCTTTGAGTGAAACATACTGCTATAATTTAATACAATTAAATGCAGGGCCGGCCTTAGGCCACTGCAACTTATACGGCCGCAGTGGGCCCCGCGCTTCTCATTTTTCATTTTGAAGATATATTTTATGATTTCGCTAAATGCAAGGTTCGCAAAGTAAAGTTACTTTGATCGTCATTTTGTGTTAATGAAAAAGTAATAAAACAAATCCCTTTTCTTTTTTTTCAAAATCTTATTTCTCACTTTTAATCTTTTTTCCTACCCACACTGGGCCCCGCGCATTCCATTTTGCATAGGGCCACGCGAACACTAGGACCGGCCCTGATTAAGTATTTTATATATAAATCATCGAAACGAATAAATCTCATTTTGAACTTCATATGATTCCTACAGCTTTCAAAAAAGGAGCTCTCTTGTTACTGTAGAGGTTATCCAATAAATACTATGATCTTCAGATCCAAATAACTATAAAATTTAAATGTGGTCAGTGAGTTCCTCTAAACTAGTCATTCTCAATTCTTGCCCAATTTAAAAAAAACGGTAACGCTTTTATTTTTATCCAAGATAAAGCACGAATTCAAATGCTTTGGTCTGGAAAATGTTTTTTAAAATAAATTCTTTATTTTATTGGGAAAAACTATTTCAAAGACTTAGACTTTTGAACCTTTTTTCTCTGGCAAGTTTTTTAATATTGGGAGTGAAACTTGTTAAAGCACAAGAACAATCAGATTATACTATAGGCCAATTTCTCTATTTCAATTTTCAGGAAATCAACTTTCACACATCTAAGTTATGTAAATGACAAAACATATCCTACTGAAAAATTTGAAATATAAGGACCAGTGATTCTATGCACGTCTCTACCTCGAACAAATGGGTTTACGTACAATTTTTGTCAACAAATTTTGACTCAGCTCACAAAATGTTTTTCAGATGCACTTGAAAATTGGGCTTTTTAAGTTATTTATAGATGGCGTTAATATTAGGTTGTTTATACGTGACGTTAAATAAATATTCCTTTTTTCAAAAATTTCACGTTTCTATTCCCCCATAACTTGTTCCTTGTTCTTTTCTGAACAAATAAACTTTATTTTATTTTTTATTTAGAAATGAACAAAAAATTTATAGAATGGGCACCTCTACAGACGCAGTACGACCATCTGTTGTGCTATATGAACTTTGGGCATTTAAAGAAAATAATTGTAGAATTAAATATTCCAAAAATGAACACTAAGAAATTAAAGTACCTTACCTTGTAGTGAGAAGTGAATAAGGGATAAGAGAAATAAAGAGAAAAAATCCATGTTAAGTTTTCTATAAATAAAAGGCAATTGTATAGCAAAATATTTTGGAAATAGTGCCTTTAGACAGGAAGACTTATTAGGTAATAAAATGAGGGGCGGAAGGAGGAGTGCTTGTTGACTATTAGGATAAAGAGGAGAGCGCTAAAAAGATATTTCTTATCTAACGAAAAGCAGAGAAGAGTTTGGTTATTATTTTATAAAATGGCGCACAACAGCGAAGAGATATTTCTTATGTGTTGTATAAAAAGTCCTAAATACACTAAAACAACTCTAGCAGCGAGATAAATTTTCCCTGTACAAGTGCAGTGCTCACAAACACCGCTGCTCCACGTGAGAAAGTGAAGGCTTGGCTTGTGATTGGAGGGAGAAGAGTTATCGTTGCAAGTAGTGGCTAGTAATGGTCTATCTGTGTTGCGAGGAAGATACACAAAACACACCTAGCAAGCACTCCGACTAACTCTGATGTTATATATAGACTTCGTCGCTAGCTGCCGAATCACTATAACAATCGCACTCATATCATCATCCTCATATAAAATTCATCATCGTAATCATTAATTGCATGAGTTCATGTTTGAAGCCTAGAGGCAGGCAGAGCGAGAGAGAAAATTTACATTAGATTTGTCAAGTTTGTGCTACACAGAGTTTATACATACACATGATGTATAGGAGTCATATCACGAATGCGTAAGTAGACGAGACTATATGGACTGACACTAAATATATTTATACAACATTCAGCAAAAAGAATATTGATGATTTTTTAAAATATGCCTTCAGTTCTTGAGTTTAGTAGCTTGCACTCTTGCTTATATAAACAAATTTCACTGCACCTGCAACATTTAAATAAGATCTTGGCAAACAAAAATATACTTCAAATTGGATTACTTTCCCACACACACTCTCTTTTATAAAAACTGAAAAAATCGAGTACTTAACTTTTCTGGGTTTCCTAAATTAGCCTAGTTTTGCGAGAAATTTTTCCAAAAAATTCAATTTCCCTTATTACTTTCATTTCTGCTCCAAATTAATTTCTTCTTTCAGTAGATAGTATAAATCAGTTTTTTCAGGGTGGGCAGTTCTAACCCCCATGGGGTTTACTATATTTTTTAGAGGATCCATATAAGAGGTTGTTGAGGAAAAGCTCTGAAATTGGAAAAAAAATCTGCTCCATGCCATTGATGCAGGAGATTTAAGATTTTCATTGGAACCTGAGATATCAAGTTTAGCCTCAGAGAATGAGATTCAAGGCTCACACTAAACAACATATTTTTTAGAATACTTGATAAAATTGATTTTTTAAAATTCTATTATTTATAGATAACCGTAGTTAAAAATATATACTATATAAAATTAATTGAGTAAACAAATAAAAAAAAATGTGATAAGAACGGCTTTACTAATTCTTATATTTTTGTTAAATAAAACCACTTAAAAAATTAACTTGGTAGCAATAAAATATAAGGGGTCCACAAAAAATTCCCCACTTCGAAAAGGGTCCGTAAAGCATACCTGTCCCTGTTTTTTTAAATTTTATAATTTAAATTAATAACTTCTTTTGGAGATTCTTGTTAGCATTAGTAATAGGATAAACGCTATCCAAATATATTATAGCAACACAAAAAAAGTGGTCTTGATCTCTCAATAAATCTGGATTTAATGATTTTTTCAATGATCATTTTTCAAAAAATAGACGTCATATTTAAATTCAGTATAAATTTTCCAATTGTAGCATGCTTTGCCTATCAACTTTAGCAATGCGGCAGGATGCGATCAATGATGTCAACAACGCGAAAGCAAGGATGCACAAAAAGAAAAGTTCCAACGAAAAGCGACATTTCAGCATACGCATCTCCATCTCTTTGTAGAAATGAAACGATCGACTACTTCTTAACAAAATTACTTCTTCCAATATATAAATATCCTTCTTCTCATTTTAATTCATGTTCCATGAAAAATGTGGATAAACAAACAGGTCTAAAAATATCCTGACAAATCACTGATTTTTATATTAAAAGAACACATTTTCCTAAAACCTTTACATATTTAAAATTTTTTCATAAAAACCATGCTTTATAATTAAACGAATGAATGGGTATATAACGAAATACTATTGCTTCTGTAGCCTGGATCCTGTATTTTTGTTGTATTTAAAATTCTAAAATGGGGAATTTTGTACGAGAATGTATCTTTTTAAAATGGGAGTCGGACTTTGCCCAGTTAATAAATAAAAAAAAGTATGTTTGTTCGGTCAAATTTTTTTTTTGTATTTTTAAATTTTTCATTAAGCAAGATGTCAGTTTGTATGTAAATTTGTTAGATTTTTGCATATATCTTAGTTCTTTAATATATTATTTTAAAAATAACAAAAACTAGTTCACATACCTAGTTTGACCACTGAAAAAATATTATTCAAGCTATCGAGGACAATGATCATAGATCCAATAGATTTTGCTATTATTAAGGTAATCATTATATTTTATCATTAGGATAAAAAAAAGAACATTTCTCAAGGTTCTTTATTTTACAAGTTAGAGTTAATCTAACTATGCCAATACATCTGAAAAAAACTAGCAATTATAACAAACATAACTTGTTTCTTATTTTAAAAGCTCGTATATACACTAGTAAATCAAGATTAATAGATAGAATCAAGTGGAAGTTAGTTATCAAATCATGGAAGAAAACTCAGTAACCCTTCATAAGAGGGGGAAATATTGATTTTAAAAATGATGATGATACTGATATGGGGGCTGATCCAAAACCTTTTTAGCCGAGGGTAGATTGGGAGCTAAAACATTTTATAGTAAATAAAGTTTTAATTCTCTTTTCATATGAGTTTAATTTCTTATAACTATAGAATTATAAACTAACTTTTATACTGCTATTTGATAATGATCACCAAAGCTAAGTGTTGACGGCTAGTTGGTTGATGCTCACGCACAGCCACTGGACGTCAGTTCAAACCTCATAGTTTGAACACCAAAGTGGAACTGATGAGGCTTCAATAGACGAAACCGATCTTTCACGCAGTTTACGCTTAGAGATGATGATCAAATACAAGAGAACTTACAATTTCTAGTTATATCAAATAGCACCTTGTATGCACAATTATATTAAGTATATTTTATTTGGCTAAATAAGAGGTCGGGTGGGGGGGGGGGATTGGTGTTAGAGCCTTCTTGTCCCTTCTCTGTATCCTCCCCTATTATATAAAGGATATGAGTTATACTGATATATTGATATTCATCTTAAAGAAAGATAGAGAGAAGAAGTAATATGTATACAGAAAAGAGCTTTTAACTTGAAAAATCCAAGTATAATGAAGTACAAGCATTACAGACTTGAAGAGATATTGTGATCAATCCAACAGTTCTACGGTCTCTAAGAAGTAAAGAAGTCAACTTTCTTAGACATATGACTACAACAATAAAGTCTATAAGGGAAAAATTATGTTGGTGAGAAAATGAGCTAAATAACAGAATAGCATATGTCTTTCCTGATTTTCTCATTCTTCATTTCAAAACTTTCCTTCATCTCACTGAGCTTTATACTTTATAATTGAGCGAATTGATAATGTGTATAAGACCTCTTTCTAAATATGATAATTTATTTAATTTTTTATAGGTTTTACTTCCGTGAGTTTTGCACTTATAGCTCAAAATATTTTACAAACAAACTTGATAAGCCATTACTCCGTTATTCATGAATCACAAAATAATTTTTAGGCTCTGGTTGTGAAAAATGTTTTAACGTTGATATATGTCAATCATCAGTCATAATGTAATCATCAATTTTTGAATAAACAATATCTTTAACTTTTGTTGGAAACATAAATTTTGAGAAAGGCATTCATAGTTTTATTTAATTTTCATGTATACAGTTGATTGAATTTTTGATGTTGTTCACGCACTCACTATACAATGGTTGCCAATTTTATAATTACGAGCGAAGATGATAGATTATTGCCTGGGAAAATAGTGGTTGGGCAAAAACTTTATACAAGAGATAACGGTGATTTTAATTTGAAGGGCAAGAAATGGGGTTTTGGGTTTCCTATAGAGTTGCTGGAATGATATGTGCCCCTTATCTTTTCAATCTTGTATATCCATAAAGTATAAGAAAACATTTGTTTCTTTCAAAAAAAAAATTGAGTTAAAACACAAAACGATTCAAGTTACAAAAAAGTCATCAATAAAATTTCAAAACAAGAGATAGAGGTAAGAAACACGAATATTTAAATATGCATTTTACCTAGACTGACCCAGACATATTGTTTTGAAAGGTGCAGTACTATTTTTTCACCTATTTCTACCGTACCATCTTTTTAACTGTCCGATTTTTTATTATAGCTTATATTATAACAAAATAATAAAATGAGTAGTTCTTATAGTATTATATAAAATTATGAACAGGAATGTGACAAATTTATTCCAAAATCTTAAAGCCGCACATTTATTTTATGAAGTTTGTTTCCTCAGATAATAATGATAAAAATATATTTAACATTAAAATGCTATAATAAAGTTTATTCGAGCATTTTTTAAACGAAAGCTGGAAATAAATGTTATTATAACATTATATATACTAAACCAATTTTACTTCTAAATTGTCTTTTTTAAGTTCTAAATTGTCTTTTTTCGATTTTAATTTGTCTTAGTCCTAAATTGTCTTTTTCAATTTTATTTTGTTTTTATAACGAGCGTTTAGAATTTTAAAAAGACATTTTAGAACTTAAAAAAGAAAAATTAGAACTTAAAAAACAAATTAGAACTAAAAAAGATAATTTATAAGTAAAAATGGTATATATAAAAATTTTATTTGCTTTACCCTCAACTAAACTTGCTGATTAGTTAGTAAAATTTTAGTATAATTAAAATGTTTTAAATTTTTACCCAGTTCATCAAATTTTTTCATGTATTGAATCTGTATCTATGAAATTCGATTTGCTTTTTAATTTTATTTTACCCACATGTTGGAAACGCTCAACTTTACTAATCAACAGACAGTGATAATAATTAAAAGTTAAACTTGTAACTTAGTAAAAATTAACTTGATTAGCATATATTTTGCAACTAGTTAATTTTACAAGCATGTCAGTAATAATCACTTTTCAAATAGTGGTTTTTTGGGCAGTGATAATAATTAGAAGTTAAACTTGTAATCATCAGTAATATTTTTCTCAGTGGCAGTTTCATATTTTGTACAACTATATATCTGCATGGCTTACCTTCCTTTTGTTTTATTTTTCCATCATCTATTATATTTTTGCTAAAATAATAATGTATTTTGTGAGCAATCGTTTTTTATAGTTATTTTGTTACGTTATATTTATGCAACGATTTTAATATAATAAAACTTAAAAATTTCTATAATATTAGATTTTATCACATGTTTCCTGCAAAATTTCCAAAAATCAACAAAGAAGCCGCAGTGTAAAAAGGTTGGTAATCATTGGACTCTAAAAAGTGTAGTTAGGTCTAATAAAAAATTTGAGATCAACCCAGGAACTTGAGAATAATTTATTGTTATAAACTTGTCTAATCTCCCAAAAGTAAAATAGGCGAAGGTATTACGTTAAGCAAAATCTTTAATCTTATTACTTTTAAATTATGCATATTCATCGTTAATAAAAAAAAGAAAAAAGGTTTATGCCTCAAGCTTTTTCGTCTTTTAATTAAATGCAAATTCATAAAAAAAAACATCATTGAATCTTTTTAACTATTTCAAATTAGTACATTTTACTTTTTATCACATTCAATGCTGGGAATATATTCATTACCGGGGACAAAAATCAAGGTTAATATTTATATGCAAATGAGCACTGTTAAAACATCGATCTAAACTGGCCTTGAAATAGTGTCTCACATTTTTAAAAATTGTCACTATGACATCATGGTAATATAAAAAAGTAGATGTTTGAAGTAACAAGAAAATATATTATATGTATGCTTTTTCGTCATATAAAACTTTAAAACTTTTGGGTTTGGCGATCTACTGGAAGTTTTTTGCTTGTTTTGATCAGTTACCAATTTGTGAGCTGGCTGCTAAAGTTACGAATTTGTAATGTTATATTCTGTACCTTTTTAAAATATGAAATAAATTGTAACTATCTTTTACTTATATCCGTTTTTAAATCGGGAGGGAACATAGAAAAAGACAACAAAACTTGGAAACATAATATTTTATTTACAATAAAACAATAAACATATTATTATTTAGCTGGCTGCTAAAGTTACGAGGTTTAAGTTAAAAGCGCTAAAAACTGTTATATTGTGTATACCTTTTTAAAATATGAAATAAATTGTAACTCTATTTACTATTTATTTATTTTTGTTTATTTATTTTTTGTTTTATCTATATTTTAATTATATCAGTTTTTAAATTGCGAAGGAACCCATAAAATTAGAAAAAGACAGCAAAAATTGGAAACAAAATGTTTTATTTACAATATAAACAATAAACTTACATAAATGGATGTGATAAATTTTGCACACATATGTTGTTTACACAACGAACTTCGATCCTCGCGTAGTATATCTACAAAAATTATTCAAGGAACTAATATGTTAAGTGTTTAATTAATTGCATATAAAAAATCACATAAATGTAATATTTTTAAGTGATTTAATGCTACAAGCAGAAATAAGGGTGTTTTAAAGGCATTCTTACTTTATATCTTAATAAGATTATAAAGTTACACACACCTTCTGGTACTTTCTAATTCTACATCCAGTTGCAAGCGACATTTTCTCAGGCCTATCATAAAATGGGACAGAGGTTCGATCATACTTAAATTCTCCAAAGGATGAAAATGATCATACTTTTATTTGTATGATCTGATAAGAATACGTGATTATAATGTGTGTTATTTAGGCGAAAAATTTCATGTAACTTGATTGATATGTATTAAAATATATTTATTTTTAATTCATTTTTATTAAAATTATAATTATAGTTTTGCAATATTATAAGTATATAACTTAATCTGAAGTAGAAAGACAGATTTGGAGAAATTGAATACCTACGAATCAATTCAAAAACATGAGATCGTATTTATTCTACCAAGAGGAAATGATGTTACAGACGAGAAGAATTTTAGAAAAGAGTAAAATTAGAGACGCGTCATGAAGTTTGGAAGCGATGAAGACTTAGAATAGAAATAATATAGAAAAATCGTGCAAAATTTCATCGTACTAAATTCATTCCGTCTAAATTGAAATACCAGGGTCCAGTTTATTAAGAAGAATCGACACATTCATCTAAAGTTAAACACAATATGCTAAAATCCTTGAAAGAAAGAGTATCACGGAAGTGTATGAACAATATTTAAATAAAGATTGACTGAATATATGCAGAACAAAATAATTCTCCTTCTTTTACTTTTGATATGAACGAACTTAAATGCTTTTTCAATGGCTACCACAAACTACCTCAGCTGGCTTGTCATGTGTCAACAATTCAATGTTTAGACAAGAAAGCTCTTCACTTAAATAGCAACGCTGCTAAGGATAAAAATAAAAGTCTCTAGATAAATTTGAGACGATGTATGAATAATACAATCCAAATTTCGAAAAGTTTGGCATTTTCAATTCACATTTGTCACATGATGGGATAATGATACGCTTCTATGAGAATCATATGGTAGCTAAGACTATCCTTATTTTGATACACCTTTTCGTCTTTTATAGCTTAAACATTTACCTTTATAATTTTGAAGTGCATTATAATTCGTAACAAGATTCCCAGGTAATCCTACGTTGAGGGTTTTTTTAAAATTCCCCCCATATATTTTTTAAAGGAAAATCATATAATTTTTGTTAGTTTTCAAGCCCCCCGACTGGCAGTACTCTGACAAAAAGTTAGTTGTTAATTCTCAAAAAGAGAGCTATGCTATGAGAAATCGTAAATAATAGAAGCCTTTTAGTTTTCAGTAAATTCCTCGTTTTTCCTGATTAGTACTCTTTTATTTTTTCACAAATTTTTTAAAGATGAAAGCTTTCAATACCAATTAGCAAATATGTATTTCCAAAAAAGGTATGCCTTGTTTTATACATGGAAATGGTGATTTAAGATATAGAGGTATCGACCAATTGGAAGAAATTTTTTGAAAAATATTTTATTTGTAATAATGTTTTCTCACACCCATAACAAAAGTTTAGCATAATGAGTTCAATAGCTTAGTCGAAATAGCTTTTAAAACAGAAATCAAAGTTTGAGCAGGTAGTTAGTATTTCAATATTCTTAAAATATATAAAATTATCTATTTTTGATATATAAAAATAAAGATGAAAACATTGTTTCGGATGTCTTTAAGCAGAAACTTTTCATTTTATGCTGATATATTATTTATGAATTTTTTACAAATTCAATACTTAAAATTCTTAATCTTCAAGAAATATCCTAAAATCAATCAAAGTAATTTTAAGTTTGGAACTCTTTTAAGTTTTATATCGAAAATCTTTTCATAACAGTGAGTGCAATTTACTAACTAAAATAGTACACTTTATTGGACACTAACTAACTTCTTTTTTAGTTACATCTTTAATTTTTTTATAAATTTTTATATGTTACAAGGAACGCATTATTTTGTATGGGACGATGTGAATCAAGGACATTTCACTAATAACTCAATTGAAAGTTACCGTGACAATCCAAAGAAAATGCAACATTGTCTCTCTATAGTTATTTATGTAGATGTTCGATATTATTTTCGGAAGAGGAATATTTCAGTAAATAAAAACAGATGAAAAATTCTTTTTGCGTCTATTACTGAGGAGATGAAGATTAAAATCAGAGACATAATTTAAGGAATCCAACAGTCTGGTCTGTTAGAAGCAGGACAATTCAGACTCAAAAATCTTCTGCCTCAGGACAATTTTGCCTCTGGTCGGATTAATCTATGATTATGAATTTTAAAAAGAGTGACTGTGAAATGTGTTCTCTTTTTTTGTGTTGAAGCGAAAAGAGGGAGCAAGCCGATTTAAGGCATTTTTCCCACATATAAAATTTTCACAAGAATCTAAAATTTCTGTAATGACTAAATTTATATAATCAAACTAAATAACTAACTACATCAACAACTAATTAATTATAAAGTAAATTGCTAAAATAATAAATAACTAACCAAACAAATAAAGTATAAAATAAAAAGATACATTTAATTTTTAAATATAATTATTAATAAAAATATTTTTATAAATGTATTTTTATTGTAAAAAAATAGCAAAAAGGATTTTAATTTTTTTTTAATTAAAAAGTTATAAATTAATTTTTTAATGAAAAAAAAAATTAAAAAAATGTTAAAAAGAAGAAATTAAAATTTCTCTACCAGCGCTTTACCCAAAACTTTTTATTGTATGCGTTTTTTATTTACAATATACCTTAAATTATTTAAAATAGGATCAACTTCCTTAACTATCATTATTTGGGTTCCCAAACTTTTTGACGCTCCGTCCCCTAAAAAATTTTAATTTTTTTGCACCCCTTACAGTTTATGTAATGAAAATTTACAAATTTATTTAAAAGAAAAGTTGAAATAAAAAACGACAAAATTTGCATAATCATTTTTAACAAAAACGAAATATATGAAAATAAAATGAAACAATCTGCATCCAAACAACTTCCATTTTAAAAAATAGTTCAATTTTTTATTCTCTTTTAAAAAGCTAATAATTTTATACAAAGGCCACTTTAAATTTAATGACTATTTTGCTCCTGTTTTTTGCATATGAGTTTCTCAAAACTTGGTATACTTTGCTACTGATAGCAATTCGCATATCTGCTTGTGCACTCAAGCGATTTCTAGATTTAGTTTTTATTGACAAAAGGGTACTAAATCCGGGCTCGCACAAGTAAGTTATCACAAATGGAATAAGCATACTTTGTGCTTTTTTACAAAGCTTTGGAAACATCTCCATTGCCGAGCACCAATATTGTTCCAAAGTTTTGCTTTCAAACTGCATTTTAAAAACACAGTTTGTGCGCAATTCAATAAGATCATCTTTCAACGTTTCATCATTCGGCATATAATCCAAATTAAAAGAATATGGATTTATTATCCATTTTTCAGAGGCTTCTAGATTTCCCCCTTTAAAATATCCGCCAAATGACTTGGATAATATTTCCAAATGGTTACCAATTTCTTCTCGGAGACTTGGAATTAGTATTAATTAAAATTTTAAAAGGGCTCATCTTCATCGGTCATTTCTTGGAGTGATGGAAAATTCAAAAGATTACCTTTTTCAACTCGTTGACGACAGAGATGTAACTTTTCTTTGAAAGCATTTAATTTTTCACTACATTCTAATATATTTATATTTGCTTAAAAATGAAAGTTTAGACACTTCTTATATTTAAATGTAGTACTTTGAACCCCCTGAGGTAAAGCGTTGCACCCTCTAGGGGTACGAGCACCCGTGGTTGGGGACCCCTGCTTTAGATCATTCTCCTAAATTAATCGCGTTAGCCAGCGAATAACCTTTAATTGATAAGGTAGAGAATATTTTAAAAGTTTAAAGGTGACCTGAGTTGGAATTTTGCAATTTCAAAAACTTTAGCCTTTTAAAACCAAAAAACAGAGTTAAGGTTAGGTTTAGATTCAGAGTTAGAATTAATGTTAGAATTAGAGTCGAACAAATTTTATCATAAAGTTGGGAAATTTAGTTTCTGACATGAAAGGTGACTTATAAATCCTTCAAAAATTGACCCAACGGCTTCAAAAAGTAGGCATTTTTTGGAAAAAAATTATGTAAAAAATTATTCTATAATCACTTTTTCCAATTAATTATTATTATTATATTATTATTGTATGATACCATGTAATATATTAAAGTACTATTCTCTTTTGAAAAGGCGCACTGTTTAGACAAAAGCTTTTTAAATTTACCTTTCTCTTTTCTGTTGCCTATGTTAAGGAAGTGCATATACACTCACACTTTCATAATCCCAGACTCGATAATCCAGAAACTAATTATGCGTACAAAAAATATTGGTAACCTAATGTGAATTTTTAATCTTTAAATTTTATTAACAAAATATTTAAATTGAAATGAAATTAAAATTTTTAAAATCATTTTTGATGAAAGTATGAAGACAAGACAGAAAATGAAAAATTGAAAATTATAGTGAAAATTCAATTGTAATACAGTATTCATAATCATAAGTTACATTTAAATATTATTTTGAATTTTGAGCAAAAACCTAAAGATCGTAATAAAGAAAATAAAAAATTCTCCCAGAACTAAATGTTATAGAAGATTTATTGCACAAACAAAATCAAAATAATCTAAATTTTAAGACAAAAGGAAATGAAAGATTATTTTATGAAAAAATGTTATTATGTTTTCTAATAAATAAATAAATAATATTTTTTAATAATATTCATAATTATGGACGAAGAATAAAAAAGTATGTATTTATTTAAAAAATTATATTTCAAAAAGTTTTTATAAAAAATTTGCCTTTTTTTATACAATTTTTACATACAATTATTATTTTTAAAATGGAAACTAAAAACGTAAAATGAAATGCATAATATAAGGATTGAATATTTGGTTTATTTTAACTTAAAAACATATTTAAAGTTAAATTAAATAATTCAGAAAACTATATTTCTGGAAAAAATTATAAAAAATATTTTTAGTTGGTTTGTGAACTCTTCAATATTTAAAAAAAATTTCACGCGCTATGTGTTTGTTAACGTGTTAAATTTTAACAAAATTTGTGACTTTTGACTTTTAACTGCCCTGACACGCAGATGATGATGATGATGATGATGATGATGATGATGATGATGATGATGATGATGATGATGATGATGATAATGATGATGATGATGATGATGATGATGATGATGATGATGATGATGATGATGATGATGATGATGATGATGATGATGATGATGATGATGATGATGATGATGATGATGATGATGATGATGATGATGATGATGATGATGATGATGATGATGATGATGATGATGATGATGATGATGATGATGATGATGATGATGATGATGATGATGATGATGATGATGATGATGATGATGATGATGATGATGATGATGATGATGATGATGATGATGATGATGATGATGATGATGATGATGATGATGATGATGATGATGATGATGATGATGATGATGATGATGATGATGATGATGATGATGATGATGATGATGATGATGATGATGATGATGATGATGATGATGATGATGATGATGATGATGATGATGATGATGATGATGATGATGATGATGATGATGATGATGATGATGATGATGATGATGATGATGATGGTGATAATTATTTTATTATATATGATCACGAATCTGTTAATAAAAATGTATAATATTATACATATATTGCATAAATATTACCGATTTGATCATTTTTCAATATTTTAATAAAATTTAAAAAAGCAAAAATAGATTTACAAATAATAATTGTGGTAAAATTAAGTCTGGTCCATTATTTTAAAAATAACAAAAAATAAAATAGCTAAATTTAGTGTTGTATTTTTTCTTAATTTGGGAAAATGGAATAAAAGTTTAATAATAGCTTCGAATTCTTCCACTTTATTTATCCTTTATTGAAAGTTTTGTTGCTTTTTAGAATGAGCTAAACGAAAAACTTCAAAAAAGCTACATTAAATATTCTATTCAAGCATTTATTTTATTCAAAAAATGTTAAATGAAGTAGATGTAATTAGAATCAACATTTTTGAAAAGAAAAGTATTTTAATATGAAAAAATTAAAAATTAATATATCATTGAAAGGTATTTAAAATAATTAGATTGTTTACCCTTTTTCTATACAAACATGCTTTACTGCATAAATTCTAAATAAATGGTATTAAACATAATGAAAGAAGCACATCCACCTTAGGCAAAAAATATTATTCTTACTTATAAAATATTCATAAGCTGTGAAGAAAGTGATATATGCATATAACATACATATATGTTGATATTTATATACGTATATAATATTCATGTATTTGCTTGTCTCTGTCTAAATCGAATAATGATCTTTCTATTGGTATAAATAATGTATAAATTAGAAAAGAATGTGAAAACATCACAAATGTACTTTGCAACATCTTCATGTTGAATGTAATGGTAAAGGTATTGTGTTCTATTTTCATCCATCCTATGACCAGTTGTGGCATACGGTACGTTGGACCGGTACTTTACGATAGCTTTTTTGTAATAAAAAAAGGGAAATTGAGATCTTAAAAATTACTATTTATACTTTGTTACATTTTTTTTTTACAAAACTTTGAATTGTAAATAGATTCATGAAGTTGAAGCCTGTTACTTGAGTGACAACTTTTTCAAATTTGATAATGTTAGGCATGTTCAAATGTTTGAAGTAGCCATATTCTACAGGATTGTCAGTTCTCCTTTTAAATTTTTTTTTGTATGTATTTAGAATTTTCTAAACAAGGATGGTAGAGAAAAATTTCATGGGCAAACATTTTTGAGTACTTTACACTGTGGAGGAGGCACAAACTTTAACTGAGGCGGGTAGCGTGTTTTGTATGTTTGAATAAGAAGGGGTGGTCTATGGCTGCTGTACATGCTCTAAAGACAGTTTGTTTCTTTGAAATGGGATAAAATTACAAAATTCATCTTTCCATTGACGATATTAAAAATACAGATGTGAGAGACAATTTCATCATTGTTAAAATCTTCCATAATAGTAAATTATGTGACAGTAGAAGAACGTGGCAATAACAAATGAGGTTCAACTAAGACGATAAATTCAAAATGCATAGTTTTGATGGGAAATTAACGAGATTGATTTTTCCAAAATGTAGAATTTGTTTTGTAAATGTGGCGTTTATTACTGATTAACAACTTAACTTTATGTTTTTTTTCCTTTAGTGCGAAAATAGAATTGCCTCTTAAAATTAGACGATTTTATTATCGTTGTGTGTATTGAAATAATGCTGGGTGAAAGTAACTTTTAAGGCTATATCTGACCCTGTTTAATTTATTTGCCCCCCCCACGTGGAACTCCGTTGAAATATATAAATGAATATACTTTCTTGTAGACCATCCTCCTTTAGTATCAGTTTTGACCCCATGCTCAGATTAACCTTCGCAGGGCACACATGGGCTTTTTACTCAAATTAATCTTTTTAATAGCATTTTTATTGTTAAAACAAATATATGACATACCAAAAAAATAATACGTAAATTATCGTTATTCTATGTAGTATAAGTTGGTGCCATTATTAATATATATTACGCGTTAGCGACTTCAATTTTTTGTAGTTTTTTAGGACAACAAAAAAAAAATTTCAAATTTTTTGGAATTTAAAATTATAAAAAAACTTGAAAGAAAGTTCCTTCATCATAATAAGTAGAAATCCATTCATTTTAACTATCAAAATAATCTTTGAATATTATAAAAAAAATTATATTAAAAAAATTTAACGCCATCTACATTAAAAAAACTTTTCACCGAAAGACACACATATTCTTTTTATTCCAGTCAAGATATCAATGTATTTTTTAGATAAAGTTAAATGCAGAGCATAACGGAAATAGCATGTAATTTATTACTCTTATAAGAGTCATAACTAGGGATTGCACCCCGAAGGCTTTTTTCCCTCCCCTCGGAGCGAGGACCCTGAAGTAAATTTTTTCTCACCCCGAGGAAAACAAATATTTTTTTATCAAGAACACTAAAATTTTGAAATGATTTATTCAAAATTGTTCAAATAATATAATTTTAAAAACAATAATCCTGAGAGGGTCTGTTTTGTTTACAATTTGAATCATGATGAATTATAAATAATACATATAGCTTTGAAATACACATACATAGTAATACATAAATACCACCACCACATATGAATTGTTTACAAGTTGAATCATGAATTATAAATAATACATATAGCTTTGAAATGCACATAATACATAAATAACACCATATTATCTATCATATAATGTAAAAATATGATTATAATTGTGAATTTAATCTTGTATTTTTTCCCTGGGGAAAAAAGAGATTTTCCCCTAGGAGCCGAGAGTTTTTTTCGCTTTTTCACCGAGGAGACGGGAACAGGGACCCCGGGGTGCAATCTCTAGTCATAACTTGATTTAACCATAAAATACATAATGTTAAATATTTTGTGGTTTTCTGAAGTGACAAAAAATTTATTTTTCAAAAAAAATTTCATCTGAAAATAATTTACAGAGGATTTTCAAACCAAAAAACCTAATAATTCATTCCAGAAATATTATATTCGCTTTTTCAAAAGTGTGCAAAAGTCAAAATAAAATTTAACGCCAACTATAAATACAAAAAAAGAACAATAGAAAATGAAAATTTTAATTCATAAAAAAATTATTACATGAATGATCAAAACTATTACAAAAAATCTCATAAGAAATTTGAAAATAAGCATAACATTACAGTGATTATGTTTGATACAAATTGTGTAAACAGTAAAAAAGCAAAATTGCAAATTAGAATGACAATAAAAGCAACAATATCATTTTTTGCACATAAATTTCCTACATTTAGAACACTTCCTAGTGCCTCTTGTTCTAGGTCTACATTCCGAAATTGAGCAGTATCCTCTTGAAGAACGCCTTATGCTGACAATTCTAGCAAACTCATAAAACTCCCCTTCCAACCCCCCAAAACTCCTATTAACTCAAACCACAAAACAAAAAAAAAAAAAAATTTTTTAATAAAAATAAAAATATAATCTTTCTTCTTCCTTTTTTTAAAAATACCACCACACAAAGTCATTTATATTAACAAAAAACCCAATTGTTTTAATTCCAATAAATTTAAAAAAAAAAAAACACCCCATCCCATTCCATCCTTATTTTAAATTTAATACTTTTATTATCATTTAAAAAAAATAAAACAATCATTTTTTTTTTTTTTATTATATAAAAAATTTAAATTTTATAATTTTTTGTGATAATAAAAAAATTTTTTTTTTTTAAGCAGAGAAAAAAAAACAAAACCCTTTTTAATTTTTTTCTGGGTTTCCTTTTTGGAAAATAAAATAAAAGAGAAAAACCAGTTAAGAAAATAATTTTTTTTTTTATTTTTATTTAAAATGAGTTAAGAAAAATATTTTTTATTAAAGGGGGGGAAAAAGGGGAGTATTTTTTTTTTTTTTCAAAAAATTTTTAAAAGTGGAAAACGCCCCCCCCCCAAGAAAAAAGGGGGAAAAAAAAACCCCCCAAAAAAAACCCCCACCACACAGGGCACCACCACCCCTTCAAAAAATCCAAAAACAAAAAAATAAAAAAAAAAAATTTTCCAAAAATAACGGAAAAAAAATTTGTGTTTTAATAAATGAAATGATTGTTTAATTTATAAAATAAAAAAATATTGCCCAAATTTTGGGGGGTTTTAAGGATCAAAAAATTCCCACCAAAAAACCCCCCCAAAAAGTTGATAATGTTGACAAAAAGGAGAGAGTGAGAAGTGTTATTTAAAATATTTGAGATTTTAAAAAAAAAACCAAACCCCAACCCCCCAACCCAAACCCTAAAAAAAAAAACAAAAAAAAAATAATATTTTTTTTTTTTATTTTAAAAAAAAAATTAAAATAAATTAATTATAAATTTAATTTAAAGTTTAATTTATTAAAAAAAAAAAAAAAAAGAAGAAGGGGGGTTTTTCTCCTCCCCAACCACCCCCCCTTCGTTTAAATATTAGTTTGTGGTGCGTGAAAAAAAAAATATAAAAAAAAAGTCTTCCCACCCCACATATCATTTTTTTAATAAAAAAACTTTTCCAAATTTTTAAAATTTTTTTTTAAATATTTTATAATTATTAAGGTGGGGAAGGGGAAGTTGGGAGGGGTTCATAGGGGTTTTTCATTGACGAAGCCCTAATACCGTCTAGGTATAAACAAACTGTCATCGACAATAAAACAAATGAAAGATTTCTAGTTTCTGATCCAACTCTTCAATCAGCTTGTCCAAATCAGTCTACTTATTGAAAAGTGTAAAGTTATAGGCTATTTTTTGCTTTTTGCTCTATTACACACAACAGATGTCGTGTTCTTCAACCGAAGACAAATACGTGTACATAAGTATACAATATACATTCTAGTGTGCTGATTTGATATGAAACAGAAGCCGTGCAGTTGAGAAAACGAATCATTTATTGTAGTAATTTGATGAGTGTCTGACTCACGACTAGTAACCGTACATACAAACATCTGTTTATTTTATTCTATACGTGTCAATCATTTTCATCGCATTTACAGTTGCTTTTAACGTTACATAACATCAGCGCCTCAATTTTTTAATTTGTTATATAAATTCCACAACTCTGATAAGCTTGCAACGCCGTGAAATCTTTGAAAAGTCGCAATTCCTCTAGAAGAGAAGGTTGAAATGATAAAGATGCACGAAAAAGAAAAGTTGAGCGCACGTTCAATTGTTCAGAAGCTTTTTAATCAAGGTCTTTGTTGCGGAAAAACTCAGATTCTAAATATTTAAAGAAGAAACAGGAGTGAATCAATGAATTTGAAAACAATGTACCATGCGATCGAAAACAAAAACTACGAAAAACAACAAATTATTATCAATTGAACACAATCCTCTATGAATGGTTTAAAGAAAGTAAGGCTAGGTTACACTCCCTTTGAGCGGCCTCTTCTTCAGGAAAAAGCAAAAGAGATTGCACTACAATTGGAAGTCAGGATTTCAAAGCATCAAACGGTTGGTTAGAAGCCTTTCGTCGCAGGCACAATATATATTTTTAGCATGATAAACGGAGAAAGTGGTGGAGTCGATAAAACTGTTGTGGAAGCAGAAACTACCTGAACTCTTCTCTAATTATGACCTTCGTGACATCTTCAACATGGATGAAACTGGGATTTTTTAAAGTCTGCTGACTTTACCCTTCACTTCAAGGGAACGGACTGTTCTGGGGTAAAACGTTCAAAAGAACGCATCACTCTTATGCTGTGTGCTAATTCTCTTGGAGAAAAAGAGCGTGCAATGGTGATTGACAAATCCTACAAATCGCGTTGCTTTGTAAAAGTTCAACATAAAGATCTTCCCGTAGATTACCACGCAAATAAGAAGGCTTATATGACAAACATTCTCTTTGAACTTTTTATGACAAGACTCAACAAAAAAATGCAGTGACATAGCCGAAAGATCCTCATGTTGCTTGACAATGCTCCGTGCCACCCTCACCTAGAATTTTCGAAAATTAAACTTATTTTTCTTCCTCCTATCACTCAGCCAATGGATCAAGGAATCATATGAAGTTGAGGAAGCGTTAGCTGCAAGGAATAATTAATCAAATGGAGCAAGAGCCAGGGTTAACGGCTTCTGATCTGATGCGACGTACTGATCTTCTTCAAGCTTTCTATTGGTTTCACCAAGCATAGAAAGAAACAAGTGTTGAGGCAATTCAGAAGTGTTTTCAAAGATGTGGAATTGGTTATGAGAGCGTTGAAAATAAAGTTGATCAAGAAAAAGAAGAGGAGAATGATGATGTGAAAACAGTGTGCCGAAAAGAGTTGCAAATGAGTATGGATGCTTCACTTCAACTATTGAAGATTTTGAGCGCCGGCTTGAACTCAATCAAGAAGATGGTGAAATCAGTGAAGAAGAACTAAAAAATAGTTCACCTGAACTCCAGCACAAAAACCTTGTGGATGTCAGTAAGAGTATTTCTGACATACAAGCATTTGCGGTTAGCAAAGGCTTCACTAAAATACTAGAAAAATGCATAGAATTAAATGATGCAGTGGAGCAAGTATCACAGCGCCGAAAACAAAAAGACAAACAGACAAAGATCTTTGATTAAAACCTGCACTATTTTTTGAGCCACTAGTACTAAAAGCTCTTCAGATTTATATATTTGTGTTTTTATCATATTTCACGTTTTTTTTGCTGTTTAGTTTTACTGATGATGAGGATGATGATAAGGATGTGAATGATGATGATGATGATGATGTGAATGATGATTATTATTTTTTTTATTTTACTTTTTTTATTTTTAAGAAGCTGATAAATTTCGAATAGCAAATGTTTCTTTGTGGGGTGAGTAAGGCTCGTATATACTTCTTTTCGATACTACAAGGTCTTGAGTTTGATCTAGAATCAAGTGTTCTTTGCTTATAGTTCGACACAAGCGATGCAATTGAGCCTTGCAAATGAAAACATTCAAAGGTACCTTTATTTTTTATGAAAAACAAAGTTATTAGTGAAAATTTCTTATAACTTTCTTAATTTTTTTATGTCTTGTTTTGCATTTTTAGATCTCATGATTATTCGCCCAAACATTAAGCAAAGTCATTGCTCAATTTTTAACAAATTTTGACAAATGCTCACCTGCATTTTTCTAGCTTGCATTACTCTTATTATCCACAAAAGGAGTGGAGAGTAGAGGAATTATTTCAAAATGTTTCCTAAGCATGTGTCTTTGAGTGGTGCAAGTTTCTAACTGTTGAATGAGTATTAGTTTCTTCAAATTATTTCTTATATAAAAAAGAGTTTATATTTATCCCTTTTTTTGCATATAAATACCCTACTTTCTCTTGCTTTTGGTTTATCTGAATTCTAGCGTGGAATTGTATCATCTCAATGGAGACCGCATCCCTTTGATCTCCTACAATCTACATCAAGTCATACCATTAACGTCTGGATGCTATACGTTTATTATTTTTAATTGTTTTAATTTTGTATGTTATTTTTTTTTAATATATTTATTGTAGTCCATAATCATTCTACTGAACTGAAGTACAACTCTTTTTTCACAAAATTAAAAGAGATGGATGGAAGCATCCTCTGATATGCTGAAGAAATTTAGAGGGGCTATTTCTCCAATGCACATCTAAATTCGCTACCGAACATTCAAATCACTTCTATACAAGTATACAAGGTGAAATAAATCAAAAATATTTCAACAAGGCCTTCTTCTTTGAAAGCATTTGCTGATTTTCCCATACATGTAACATTACGGAAATACGCCAATTTTTCCCAACAAATTTTGACTCAGCTCACGAAGTGTCCCTCGCATCACGCTGTCGAAAATTGGGTCCATTAAAATTCCTTATAATGTTTGTTTCTATCTTAATTTTCTATTATTATATATCAATGTATAATATATAAAGCAAGTTGATAATTTACTCGCTCAATTTACAGTTGACAATTTACACTAAAATGGGGAAAACCTTCCCGGTTCAAGAACATTTCGCGTAGCAAATGGTTGTAACGAAGGAATTGACTTCGCACACCGATTTTTTGCGAAACACATATCTTATCAGAGAAATATTGAAAGTTAATAATATATTGTTCAATTTTTTCAGATTAAAAATATCAAAATCTTATCAACTTTAGGGTAATTGGAAAATCTAAAATTTGGCATGATCGCAAAATAAAAATTTCGTAGCAAAGAATTCAAAAAAGTGGTAAATTTTTGGAAAAATGACACGATCTGCCAACACTAACTCTCCCCCCTCCCGTAAGACTTATAGTTATATTTACCCGCAAGTTGAGAATGGCTGTATTGCATGAAAGTGCCAAGAAGACTTACTTAATCATGAGCGTAGAAAATAGTGTTTGGGTAATTAATTATTATTCTTAGAAATGCAAAAAACTTGTGATGGCTTTTGTGAAAGAAGATGGATGAAATAGACATGCTTTCTTGCTGTTGTCTCAATCTTTTTACATAGATTGATAATAATAATAATAATAATAGATTTAATTGACGTCAAGATGTAATGAATGATAAATAATACATAACTCATGCTAATACATATAGAATGCATAGGGAGAGGAGTGAAGCCTTTGCAGTTCTTTTATGGGAAAAAACGCTACAATACTACGCGTTCTAACATATGCCACTTTTTTATGAGACATGTGTCTTTCTTTTTACGAAATTGATCTATTCTACTGTAAAATAAAAGAAAGGAGTTTTTGCTTCAAAGAGGAATTCAAAGAGAAGATTTTTTGAAAATGAACGACAGTCTAAAATTATCACGTCATCAATATAATTAATCACGTTATCAATTAACAAAACATGATAAAAATTTTCTATAATAAATATTCAATATTTTTCATAGATAAGTTTAAATAGGTGTGGGTATATTTACCCACGCTATAGTAAAATATGGGGCCCACTTGGGAGCATGACTTTTTAGTTGAATCAACATGAATCAGTACTTTTTCAGTTGAATCCACTTACTTCAAGCTGGATTTTTTTATCTTGAACATTTCATCATGATAAGATGTGTTAGTTATTTCAATTTTTGTTCAAAAAATCCTTTATTTTGTTCTTTTTCATTTAATAATTTATTTTCTAAACTAAATCTTTTTAAGTATCTCCAAATAATTCAAATTTCAATTACAAAATGATACTGTCAAA